>JAHHUM010002121.1:0-33060 GCA_036173005.1 Crenichthys baileyi | reverse complement strand
TAAATCTTTAGTGCACTGGAGAATTTTGCTGATCAATGAACTGACACGTGATGGATTTTTTGGTTTTTGGGGGGGGGAAAGAGGGAAGGTTTCACTTTTTTAATTTTGCCTTTAATCACTGCTTTTACTTAAATTACGACTAAACACGTTTTTCCCAGCCAGCATACTGCGTGTTAACAACGCTACATTCAACTCTCCTGAAGTTCAGTAATATTTTGCAAACTTTCCTGTCAAGCTCTATGAGTTTAATAGATAAGTCCAAACTTCTGACTTTTACGTTGCAAATTCAATTTTACCACGTCCGTTTCTCCACTTGCGTTTGCTCCCTCCATTCTCAACGCAGGTGGAAAAACGTCCGATCAGAAGCAGGGGTTGGCTTGTGGGTAATGTATTCGTTTAAACTCGCATTATAGTAAAAAGCCTTCTGGAAAAAAAACTACAAAATTTGGCGGCGTCAAGCCAAGTTTTTTTTTTTTCTTAAAGTTTATTACAAAGTCTCAGTTTTACATTTCCAAAGACAATTGATCCTAGTTTATTTTCCCACCTATTGGTTAGCTCCCGCTCCCGTCTGCTCCCGTTCATTTTTTATCCCGTACCGTCCCAATCACGTGATCTTTACTAATGCTGTCTTCGGGAATCCCACCCGTGGGATTCCCGAAAAAATGTCAGCCTCTAGTTTATTGTACAAATGTTGAAAAGTGACCAGGAAACCAGGGACTGGAACCAGGAATAGATTCAGAAACTCTCTGAGTGTTCGGTAATTCATCTACCCAGTAAGCCTCGAAAGAGTATTCGAGGCTTACTGGGTAGATGTTGGAGATCTGCCAGGGAGGAATGAGCGGGTCAGAGACTCAGGTGGTCCATCTAGAGCGTTCAGATTATTCTGGAAGGTAATTTACTTGCATGAACAGTGAGTCTCCAGAAGGCAGGTAAGCCAAACTAACATAAAATGAAACCAATGACAAAATAACCCAATTCTTAGTACAAAGACCTCGAATAGAAAATGTTGAACACAACAATAAATCAGGTAAGCTGTTTAGCTTTTTAGCTAACCAGCTAACAATAAATAAAGAAAAGACAACTATTATTGCTGTTAAAGACTCAACAGGGAATACAGTTTATAATCCTGAAAGAATAAATAGCCCTTTCAGAGATTTCAACAAAGCTTTATACTCACCACAGATAGACCCGTCAGATAGCGACATTCATCAATTTCTGGATAAAGTAACATGTTCTACATTATCAGATTGTGAAGCGATGGCCCTGAAATCCAGGAAGCACTCAAATGCATTTTTGCCAACATTACTCTCCTGTTAAAACCAGGAAAAGACCCAGTATTTCCTACCAGCAACCATCCCCATATCCCTTATTAACGTTGATCTCAAAATAACCTGTAAAGCACTCGCGGGTAAAGCCATTTGAGCGGGAGGAGGTAGGCATGGGGTCTTTCCACACCCCCATTTGCTGTTTGCTGTCTGGGGTTGGAGGCCAGGAGAAGGAGCTGGACCTTGGTTGGGGTCTGAGCTGGGGCTGGGATTGGTGCCAGGGCTGGCATTTCGGCTCTCTCGGTATTGTTTGGATTTTTTTGGATCTCGATCCTTGGCTGCAGTGCCTGGTCCATCGGCTGGGGGGGGCGCCGGGTTCTGGTGGGGGAGTCTTGACCGGACAGTGAACGGCGGAGACTGGGATGTGGCTTTGCCTTGGTGGAGGGACTGTCGGCCTGCTTCTTGTGGCAGGGTATGCCGTGCGTGAGTGTGTGCGGCGGCATTCTGGGGCGCCTCTGGGGTTGGGGTGTGGGGTTGACGGGGTGCCTGGTCTTTGTTCTTGCTGTCTTGCTATGGTGGCCTTCCTCCAGTGTTACCTACTGTGGCTCTGGCCCTCGGCCTGATGCTGAGCTGCGGTCGTGGTCAGGTGGGGTGGTGGAGCATGTCTTGTACCTGCACTGGTGCTCGACCTGGGGCGGTAGGTTGGCCTGGCACGGTTACCCGGCTGCCGCGCATTTCTTTCTAATGGATGGGCGAGCTGGGCGCTGCTGGAGTTTACCGGATGTATGGGCGGGCTTGGTGGTGTGCTGCTCCGTTGGCTGTTGTGTCCGGGGGATGGTCGATGCGGCAGGCTGGAGGGTGGTGTGGAGGGGTTGTGTCCTCTTTTTGGATGTGTGGTCACAGGCATTTGGATTGGCTAAGCTGTGACGGTGAAGCTAAGCTGGTTGGCGTTTTTCCTTGGGCTGTTGTTGCAGTGGTGGTGTGTTTGTGTGGATGCGGAAGCATGGTTTCCATAATTTGAGGAGGAGGCGTGGTAAGGCGTATTCGTCACTTCCTGTTTTGCACTTGGTGGATTGTTTGGTGTGTGAAGGCTCTCTCATTTGATCTGATTTCTCTCTACTGTGATATCTCTTACTTGTTATAATACATAAGCACGTTAAAACACATACTTTCTGTTGCGGTATTTAACGTTTGGCGACTCTCCGTGTTTTACACGTTTTTTTCTAGTAGTGGTAAGGGGTCGCTAGCTTAGCGTTAGCTTTAGCTCCACCATGGCTACCCGTTCTGCTGTTTCTCTCTCTGAGTCTCCTCCTCTCTCCTGCTCTCTGTGTCAGATGTTCAGTTACTCCTCTGCCTCCTTTAGTGATAATGGTACGTGTAATAAATGTAGCATTTTTGTAGCTTTGGAGGCGAGGGTGTCGGATTTGGAGGCCCGGCTCCGAGCTGTTGAAAAACCCGCAGATAGCCGAGGCCCCTTAGCCAGCGCGGAGCCACCGAGGGTAGCTCCCCGTAGCAGTCCTCCAGCAGAGCCCGTGCAGCCGGGATCTCAGGCCGGCTGGGTGACGGTACGCAGGAAGCATAGTTCTAGATCTCAGTCCACAGCTCACCACCAACCCGTCTGCGTTTCTAACAGATTTTCCCAGCTCAGCGACACACTCGCTGAGAAGCCAACTCTGGTAATTGGCAGCTCCATAGTCAGAAACGTGGCACTAGAGCCACCAGCAACCCTAGTCAAATGTCTGCCAGGGGCCAGAACGGGCGACATCAAATCCTACCTGAAACTGCTGGCTAAGGATAAGCGTAAATACAGTAAGATTGTTATTCATGCTGGCGGTAATGACACCCGGTTACGTCAATCGGAGGTCACTAAAGTTAGTGTTGCTTCGGTGTGTAAGTTTGCCCAAAACAAAAGTCGGACTCCGTAATTTTTCTCTGGTCCCCTCCCCGATTTAACCAGTGACGACATGTTTAGCCACCCTGCTGTCCTTCAACCGCTGGCTGTCTAGGTGGTGTCCAGAAAACGATGTGGGCTACATTGATAAATTTGGCAAAAAATTTTGGGGAAAACCTGGTCTGATCCCGGAGAGACGGGGATCCATCCCACTTTGGATGGAGCAGCTCTTCTTTCTAGGGAAATTTTGGGCCCAATTTATTAGTTCTCCAAACCTCTGACAACCCAGGGTTCAGACCAGGAAGCAGGGTCGTAGTTTAACACTCCTCTCTGCAGCTTCTGTACTGCTACCCACCCATTACCCTATTAAGACAGTGTCTTGCCCACGGCCAAAAATTGAATAGATTAAAAAATTATCTAAAAAGAGGAAATCAGGAAAATCTAATAAAAAATAAACACAACTCAGACTAAAAATAAAACAATTAAATGTGGCCTACTGAACATAAGATCTCTCTCTTCAAAAACTTTGCTAGTTAGTGACCTGATTTGTGAAAAATCAGATTGATTTATTTCCTCACAGAACCTGGCTGCAGCAAGAGGATTATGTTACTATAAATGAGTAAACTCCTACTAATTATTTAAATTTTTTCACATTCCTCGAAATACTGGGCGAGGAGGAGGAGTAGCAACCATCTTCAGTCCGATTTATTGACTAGTCCCAGACCAATCATAGCTACAACTCTTTGAATATTTAATCCTCAGTTTTCCTCCCCCAAATTGCAAAGCACTAAAACCTTTTCTGTTTGTTGTTTTGTACCGTCCCCCGGTCCTTACTCTCAATTTATAGATCAGTTTTCAGACCTTTTATCTGATTTAGTGTTAAATACAGATAAAGTTATTATAGTGGGGGATTTTAACATTCATTTTGCACTGAAAGTGATAGCTTAAATATAGCCTTTAATGGTATCTTAGACTCAATTGGCTTTACTCAAAACATTAACAAACCTACCCACGTTTGTCTTCATTCTCTGGACCTTGTGCTGACATATGGCATTGAGTGTACAGACATACAATATTTTCTCACAACCCTGTGCTGTCCGACCTTTTTTTTAATAACCTTTGAGTTTAAATTTTAACCCCGAGTACTCCACCCCTGAAAGAAAATTTTCATTATAGTAGATCATTATCAGACGATGCTGTAAAAACCCTTTTAAAAAGAATCTGTTCCACTTTTAATTTGCTCATTATCACAGAAAAACACAGTGGAGGGCAATAATTTTTTTTTCTTCTCCTTCACAAATTGATTCTCTTGTTCAGAGTGTTACTTCATCATTGCGTGGTGCATTAGACAATGCAGCCCCCCTTGAAAAAGAAGGTAATTATTCATAGGAGGCAGGCTCCCTGGTTTTAATTCAGAGCTGCGTACTTTAAAGCACAATGTTAAAAAAATTGGAGCGAAAATGGCGCTCTACACCCTAGAGGATTCCTACTTAATCTGAAAAAAATCCTACTGTTGTATAAAAAGACACTTCACCAAGCTAAAAACAGCTTATTTCTCATCCTTTAAATAGAAGAGAACAAGAATAATCCTAGGTTTCTCTTTAGTACAGTTGCTAAACTTACACAGAGTCATAGCTCTGTTGAGCCTCCATTCCCTTAGCTCTCAGCAGTCATGATTTTTTTGGGATTTTTCCAAAATAAAATTGATTTTTTAAGAAAAAAAAATTTTGACATACTCCTGAAGATGATTATTCATCCTCAAAAAAGTGAGACAACATTGGAAGTAACTGTAGAACCTGATCTGTGTTTGGACTTTTTTTACCTGTGGAGCTTCCTGAGTTATCAGAAATATTAGCTTCATCTAAACCTTCAACTTGTATGTTAGACCCATCCCAACCAAATTTTTAAGGAAGTGTTCCCTCTGATTACCAGCCCCATTTTAGATATGATTAATTTTTTCTTTTGTAAAGGGGGATGTACCCAAGCTTTTAAGGTAGCTGTAATTAAACCTTTGCTTAAGAAACCCTTCGCTTGATCGAGATGACTTTAAAAAAATTACAGACCGATATCCAATCTTCCGTTCTTATCTAAAAACTTGAGAAAATAGTTGCAAACAAATGTGTGAGCATTTACACAGCAATGACCTGTTTGAAGAGTTTTTAGTCAGGTTTCAGAGCTCATCATAGCACTGAAAAAGCTCTGCTGAAAGTCACTAATGATATTTTTATGGCCTCAGATAATGGACTTGTGTCTGTACTGGTTCTGTTAGATCTCAGTGCTGCATTTGATACAGTCGATCATAATATTCTCTTAGAAAGGCTGGAATATGCTGTAGGGATCAGGGAACAGCACTAGGCTGTTTAAAATCTTATTTGTCTGACAGATTCCAGTTTGTTCATGTAAATGATAAATCATCTTTAAAAATCCAGGGTTAAAATTGTGGAGTACCACAGGGTTCAGTACTTGGGCAATTCTCTTTACTTATATATGCTTCCAAAAGGGGCAAATTATCAGGCAGCATAGAATAAATTTTTCACTGTTAGGCTGATGATACTCAGCTTTACTTATCCATAAATCCTGATGACCCCAAAACCAGTTAGATAGACTACAAGCATGTCTTGAAGACATAAAAAAATTGGATGACTTTAAATTTTTCTTCTAAAATTCAGACAAGACAGAAGTTGTCGTCTTTGGACCGGAGTCTTTAAAAAAAACCTGCTTAGTCAATCACTTTAACCTGGATGGCATTAAATTGACCTCCGATAATAAAAATAAAAAAAACCCTTTGGTGTTTTTTTTGACCAGGGGCTGTGATTTAAATCCCATATTAAACAGGTTTCTAGGATTTCCTTTTTTTATCTCCCGGGAACATTGCCAAAATTAGAAATATCCTGTCCAGGATTGATGCTGAAAAAATAGTCCATGCATTTGTTACTTCAAGGCTGGACTATTGTAATTTTTTACTATCAGGATTTCCACAAAATGCAGTTAAAAGCCTTCAGGTGATTCAAAAAAGCTGCAGCAAGAGTTCTGATGAAAATTAAAAAGAAACATATTTCCCCTACTTTAGCTTCCCTTCATTGGCTCCCTGTTAAATCCAGAATAGAATTTAAAAATTCTCCTCCTCACATATAAGCCCTTAATGATCTAGCTCCATCATACATCAGAGATCTATTTTTTTCCAATTTTTCCTAACAGAGCACTTCGTTCTCAGACTGCATTTTACTGGTGGTTCCTAGAGTCTCAAAAGTAGAATGGGAGGCAGATCCTTTAGTTATCAGGCTCCTCTCCTGTGGAACCAGCTCTCAGTTTTTTAGTCTGTGAGGCGGACACCCTGTCTACTTTTTAAGGCTAGGCTTAAAACTTTCCTTTTTTATAAAGCTTATAGTTTTGAGTGGCTTAGGGTATCCTGAGCTATCTTTCCCTTTTTTTAGCTCCGTCTTCTTCTCCCCTTTTTGGATGGAGTAAGGGGGAGTCAGGTTTACCTAAACCGCTCAGTTATGGTTGGGTGCAAACACACCCTCCATTTCTGCTACCTGTATGACCCCCTCTCTTTTTCCCAATGGTTTTTAACATCTGACAGAGAGAGGTTCCCCAATCATGGTGGTTTTTGTATAACAATGGCCATCAGTGGGCCCTAGATGGACAAACTGTCTACTTTTTAAGGCTAGGCTTAAAAATTTCCTTTTTGATAAAGCTTATAGTTAGAGTGGCTTAGGTTTTCCTGAGCTATCTCTGTAGTTATGCTGCTATGGCTTAGGCTGCTGGAGGACATAATGACCACTTTCACCCCCTTCGCTACTTTTTCACACTACTCTCAAATTTTGTATATTTTCGTTATTTCAGCTTTTTTAATTTCTTCTCTCCTTTTTCTCTTCCTAGAAACTACACCTGGCCTGACTCTGTGTCTACCTGTAACACCTTTCTGGGAGGGGGGCCCCCAAGCTTCTGCTGGCAACAACTTAATGCTCATCCCCCTCCGATGATCCACATGGCCCTGTCTTTCAGTGTTTAACCCCCTTTTCCCCTCTCCTAGACATAGCTACTGACTGAGCTTTTACTGTGACTAACTCTATGTGCTCTCTTCAGACTCTAAACTTGAAAACTGGCTCAGAGTTTATCTGTTCTTTCTTTCTAGTTCTGCTTCTGGTTCTGCTGGAGGTTTCTTCCTGTTAAAAGGGAGTTTTTCTCTCCACTGTCGCTACATGCATGCTCAGTATGAGGGATTGCTGCAAAGTCAACGCCAGTGACTGTCCACTGTCTCTACATGTTCATCCAGGAGGAGTGAATGCTGCAAGTCACTGACTGGATGCAATCTGCTGGGTTTCCTTAGATAGAAAAACTTTTTATCCAATTTGAATAAATAACAGAATCTGGCTGCACTGTTCGATGATTAAGGTTAATTTTAATGTATGTACCTGACTTTTGTGAAGTGCCTTGAGACGACATGTGTTGTGAATTGGCGCTATATAAATAAACTGAATTGAATTGAATTGAATTGAATTGAATTGAATTGAATTGAATTGGTGGGGGCCGCTTGCCCGGGTGCATGCCGCCGGTCTAGGATCTCTTGCTAGGTGAGTTTGTTCCATCTTGGTGCGGGGTCGGGAGATCTGTTGTGAGTGTGGTGCTCGATGGTGTCTACTCTGTTGCACCTGTGGACTGGGGCTGAGTTGGCATTGCGCAGGGCCCTTGCCTTGCAGCCGTGGCATGCTGTGTGGTGGGGAGCAGAATGCAGTGGAGGTGCTTGGAACGAGGCCTTGTGTGGAGCTGGCGCAGTGTGGATGTGTCTTCATCAGCTTTTGGGGGGTAGATCTCATCTGTGGGGGTGTGCCTCTGCGGCGAGGTGATCCATGGCGTTTGGGTTTGGGGGCATGTGTTCATTATCTGTGTTCTGGTTGGGAGTGGCCCTGTGGGGAAATTCATGTTGTGGTTCATGGGGGGTGAGGGGCTCATGGGGTTAAGATTGGAATTCATTGGAGGGTTGGGACTGTTTCTTCCTGGGACTGTTTTTGTTGGCGGGCTTCTTTGGACCAGGTAGACCCCTTTTTGTTCATGGCCCCCTCTCCGAATGGGGACAGGGGTTGTTGGGGGCTGGGGGTCGCGACGTGTCTGGGCCGGGGTCATTCAGATGATGCTGGCACAAGTCTGGGCTGGTGCGGTCTGCCTGTCTCCACCCTGGAAGGAAGGGGACCACCTCCCTGTTCCGGAGACTAGTTGCCCCTCTGGAGTATCGGTCCCTAGACCTGGGAGTATAGAGTATGTATGGGTAGTGTGAATGAGTGTACAACATCCATTGTTGTGTGTCTTTATGTTGGGTGTGTGGGTGTGAGTGTTTTTATGTGTATGTATGAGGGTGGGAATGTATGATTGTGACTGTCCTGTTTTTGTGTCAGGTCTTGGGCTGCTCCCTCTCCTGGATCAGCTTAGACCCTCCATCAAATGTGGGGCCTATTTCCTCCCTGTCACACTTCCTGCCAGTGGCTGTTGTCTCAGACTGCTGGTGTATTGGTGGTTCTCGAAGTCCGGGGCTGGGTGCTTTAATGTGTGTGCCAGCTCACTCCCGGTGGCTGCTTGTTGGGGCCTGGGCTCTCTGGCTCTCTTGGGCCTCTGCTTGGGTGGTCATGTGCCCTGGGATCTCGGGTCTCTGGATCCATGGCTGGATCTGCTCCGGCATAAACTGCTGCTTTCGGGGCCTCTGGGCTCGTCACTGCAGCTCCCTGGGGCTTCTGCACTGTGGCTACTGGGTGGTTCCCCTGGGGCTCTCCTCTGGTCTTCTCTGGGGGTGTTGCGGTAGTCTTAGCGGCGGTCCTTCTCTGGTTGCCGTGCTCTGGAGAGCCTTTTTGATGTCTGTGGCTCAGATCTCCTCCGTGTCTTTCTCGGGTCTGGGGGGGCAGGTCTGTGGCTCCTCACACTCGCTATTGCATATTATTATGGAGAAACCTTGTATGGACAAACACGCTCACACAGATACACAGATGTTCTGTATTGCGCAGCATTTACCACCAAATGCATCTTGCATGCATTGGTACCGTGCACTTTCAGTAACAATGCTGTTGTTATATATGTTTCTGCAGGTGTAGAAGCAATCTTCAAGTATCTTGTAATCACGTCATCCTTCTTTCTCCACTCTATCCTTCTCTCCCTTCTTCCTTTTTGCCCAACCTCTCTCTCTCTCTTGCTTTTTTTTGTCCTTTTCGTTGCCATCTCTGTGTCCATTGTAATTGAAATGATCCCAAAGCAGTTTCCAATAAAAATTTTTTATATATATGTCAAACAAAGCATTATGGCGTTAGCTCCACTTGAGAAAGTAAATCTATTGGGCTTCTTCTTGGCACTCAGATAACAATTCTGAGCCACTCTGCTGGACAGTACAGGGTTAAAAAAATAAAAAACTCAATGCAGAAAGACCCCAGGGTGGGATTTGAACACAGGACCTTCTCACTGCAAGGCAACAATGCTACCAGCTGCATGAGTCTCCGTGTGGATCAAGGCAGGCAAGGCAAGTTTATTTATAGCAATATCTCAGTAGCAAGACGATTCAAAGTGCTGCACATTAAAAAAAGAAAAAGAGCCATAATGGGAAAAGTACATTACAGTGGCATAAATAATTAACGAACACAAATAATTAAAGAGAATAAAATAAAAAATTAAAATAATAAGATGATAATAGAAAAGATAAAAAAAAATCATGATAAAATAATTGATAAGAAAATGAAAGGAAAGTTGAACTGAAAACACTACTAATAAAGTTTAGATGGCTCAGTCAAACAAATAAGCAACTTAGGGTTTCGGCGCTTTTCCAGTTTTCTGGGAGTTTATTCCAGATTAGTGGAGCATAAGAACTAAAAGCTGCTTCTCCATGTTTGGTTCTGGTTCTGGTTCTGCAGAGTAGATTTGAGCCAGAAGACCTGAGAGGTCTGGGTGGTTGATCCACTGACAACAAGTCTGTAATGTATTTTGGTGCTAAGCCATTCAGTGATTTATAGACTAACAGAAGTATTTTAAAGTCTATTCTCTGAGCTACAGGGAGCCAGTGTAGGGACTTTAGAACCGGGCTGATGTGCTCCACTTTCTTGGTTTAATGACGACACGGTTCCGTCTGACATCTTAATACAGTGGTGTGGAAAAGTTTTTGTCCCCATAGTCCTCCACATCGAGAGGAGCCAGTTGAGGTGGCTCGGGCATTTATACCGGATGCCTCCTGGACGCCTTCCTCAGGAGGTGTTCCAGGCACGTCCCACCGGGAGGAGGCCCAGGGGACGGCCCAGGACACGCTGGAGGGACTATGTCTCTCGGCTGGACTGGAAACGCCTTGGTCTCCCCCTGGAGGAGCTGGAGGAGGTGTCTGGGGAGAGGGACGTCTGGGTGTCTCTGCTGAGTCTGCTGCCCCCGCGACCCGGTCCTGGATGAAACGGAAGACGACGAGTACGAGTACAGATTTCTTCTGTTTCAGCTTATTGGTCCCACTTCACTGTTCCAGGTCATCAAACAAATGTTATCATGGGTTAAAGATAACCTGAGTAAAAACAAAAAGCAGCTTTAAAACCAAGATTTCAGTCGTTAAGAGAAAAAAATTCAACCTGTTTCTGTGTGAAATAGTAATATGACTCCACGGGTCAGTAAAAATGAGAAAATTCACATCTTCAGTTGGCCCAGTTTGCTTTCACACAGATAATCTTTGGACTGGTCCAAATAAAGGCTTTGGGACTCCAGAACCATACTGTGAACCATCATCCACACATTGAGAAAACATTAAACAATGGAGAACCTTCCCAGAAAAGCCCAACCTACCAAAATTACTGCAAGAGCATCAACGACTCATCCGGGAGGTCCCAGAAGAACCCAGAACAACATCTAAAGCTCTGCAGGTCTCACTGCCTCAACTAAGGTCAGAGGTCATGAGTCAACAATAAGAAGGGGAGACTGGGCAAAAATGGCCTCCATGGGAGAGTTCCGAGACCAGAACCACTGCTGACCCAAAAGAACACAAAGGCCCATCCCAGATCATACCTACAGTCAAACATGGTGGTGGTGGTGTGATGGTCTGGGGCTGCTTTGCTGCTTCAGGGCCTGGAAGACCTGCTCTTGTTGATAAAACCATGAATTCTGCTCTCTAGCAGACAATCCTGAAGGAGAATGTGTGACCATCAGTACAGGAACTTAAACCCAAACACGTTAGTTCTATAGCGGGACAATGATCCAAAGCATACCAGCAAGTTCCCCTGTGATTGGCTAAAACAACTAAAATAAATGTTTGGGGTGGGCTAGCCAAAGTGTGGACTTACATTTGATTAAGATCCTGCAGCGTGACCTTCAACAGGTCGTTCCTGCTGGAAAACTCTCCAATGTGTCCGAATTAAATCAATTCTGCAAAGCAGAGTGGGTCCAAATTCCTCCATAGTGACGTTAAAGGTTTATTCCCAGCTATCATGAACACTTGATGGCAGCTGCTGCCAAGGGAGGACAGGTTGGTAGGTTTAGGGGGTAAATACTTTTCATACATGGTCAGGTTGGTTTGGAGAGATTTCTTCTCTTAATAAACATTTGTTCGATCTGAAACTTTTAAGTTGGACAGTAAAAAGTAATCTGTGAGGGGGTAAATACTTTTCACGCTACTATAAATTGAATCTGTTTGTCTTGTAAAATTGAGATGAGGTTTGTTCGGCCCAGGTGTCTCCTCTGCTGCCATGTTTCATCCCTGCATAAATACAATGATCCAACAGGAACCCAGGAATCACAGTTGGTTCTCAGATACTTTAGAACCTGTCACTGTTCTGACAACTGTCTTCATTTATTTGATTTTATAAAATAAATGGGAGGAACAATCTCTATGAGAGCTGATCATTTATATACGTATAATGAACCCACACATATGAAGTTCTTAGCTCCACCAGTAGGTGGCAGCCATGCTTCACAGATGGACCATAAACAACATCCTGGCAAAGGTTTCCAAACACACCCAACTGTCTCACATCATCACAATATCATTGATACATATGCAGATGATACAACGGTTGTCTTTGTCACAGACTTTAGCAGGAAAGAACCTCTGCAGCCACAGGTTCCTCAGCCTTCACCTCTCACAGAACCTTAGCTGTGTGGAACTGACTGCAGCAACAGTAGAAGGAGCTCTGCAGTAGATGTACAGCCTTGAAAGGTTTTCACATCTCTTGATCTTTTCCTAATTTTGTCCAGCCCCAACCATCTTATTCGGATTTTCTGTGACAGAACAACTTGAAGTCATGTGAAGTGAAAGTAAAATGCTTCACAGTTTTCAAAAATATTTTTTCAGACCATCTAACATGTGTGGTGCGCATTATTTAGCCCCCTTTATGCTAATATCCCTCAATAAAATGACCTTCTAAAAGTCACCCAATTCGTCCAGCTGTTTGAGTCCATCTGCAGATGTTAGTTTGAAGCTGCAGGACAACAAGCTGAATTATAATCACATTTATTGCCCCAGAAGGACTTAGATCAGACACTAAACATGCCAAGATTCATTCAACCAGCAAACATGTTTATTTTTATTTGATTTGATACTAAATTTAAGTCAAATTTAGTCACTTGTGGTAAAAAAAAACCTAAATTAGTTTCTTTTTTCCACAGACATCAGTGTCTAAAGTTAAATATGAAACATCCAAACTGATAAAACACATATTTTCTGACCTTAATTAGAGTAGAAGCCAAGAATCAAACAGTTTTTAAATAAATGTATGATTTGAATTTAATTCTGAACCTTATGGAAGTGCCACAAAAACAGCAATTCCCACTTTAAAGGTGTTAAAAGTCCCATGAGGAAGGTGGGAGGAGCCAGTAAAGATGAATTCGAATCACTTCCTGTTTCCTGTTTAGGAGACCAGATCCACTTAACTGGACTAAAGTTCTTCGAATTTAAATTCTAAGATTTTTCTTATAATTTTCCTCTGTAAGATAAAAGTTATTCAGGAAGCATCAGAGGCCTTCAGAGAGCTCCTAACCTGAGGAGATGTTCAGAGCAGTGAGGAGGACCTTTAGTGAGCCTAAGAGTGTCTGAAGCAGAGAAGATGGAGGAAAGACAGAGAGAAAGGAGAGATCTTCTCCTCCAATGAACAACAGTGAATGAATAAAACGCTACCAGCTCCATGGTGCAGAGATCCACCCCCTAAACAGTCGAGTCAATGAGAACATAAACTTCTAGAACAATCATACAATTATTAATATAGAGACAAGATTAACTTTATCATCCTCCTAGGAGGACATTAAATAGTTTTAGCAGCAGGATGGGTTAAAGGTCAACCTCTAGAAAGGTGATATTAGGAAGGATCAATAAATAATAGAAACAATAATAAATAACTATGAATAAAAAGGGAACAAAATTACAAACAATATAATACAGAATTATTTAAGTATTTACAGACTGTAAAATGCCTCAAAAATACATTTAGAAAAACTTGGAAAACCCCACCAAAAATATAGATATGCATAAATAGAAAGCGTCTCCAACAGTCCAATAATCTGAGCTCTATATCCAGAGCAGGAAGATGTAAATGAGGTGAATCAGTATCTGCTGTATTGTTCATGATGATGTCAGCAGCCTCAGCCTAAAAGGTCATCTCCAACGCTCCCCGTCTGTGGAGAAGTTCTCTGGTGCTGCTATCTCCTCTCTAACTTCTGAATGCAGCAGGAACCAGAGCTGCTCACATTCCAGGCTGGTGCTGAAAGCAGAGGGATCGACGCATTGATCTGCTGGGAATGCCTGTTGGTTCCCACCGTGATCCCAGGACCAAATCTACCTTTAACACTCCTCTCTTCTCCTCCCCCAGCAGGCTCTGCTCCTCTGTTCACTTCGCTTTTCTCCAAACTATCATTTTACCAAACTTAACCTCATTAAACAAGAAGGAGATCACAGTAAAATGCTGAATTTAATATTAATATGAAATTAATTAATATGAAATAGATGCAGCATGAAAACGAACAGCATGGAGAGTAGATATAATAATAATTAAATCAGAATAATGATGATCATGTAAATAAGCTACATTCAAACATGTTGATTCCACCATCAGTTAATTTCACTCCACTGATTATTAGGAGCACATTGGTTTGTTTTTTTGTTTCTTTTATCAAGACAAGACAGCGTCACACCTAGCAACACCTAGCAACGGGGTCACACCTCACTAACTCACTAAGAGGAATCTCTGTCCTCACTCTGAAGCTGGGACTCTTTGGCAGGGATGTTTAGGATAAGGCTGGAGCTCTCTGAGAGACTGAGGATCTTTGGGAATACGGGCCCAGGTTTATTTATTCAGATCCCAACTGCATGGTGTGGTTTAGGTCCGGTTGCTTATGATTAGACTGAAGTTTGGTTTAGTTACTGAAAATAATCTGCTGTGTGTAGTTTTTGAAAACTTGCTGCGATAAAGCTAGTTTTTAGGATCAGATGTAGGTTTAGCTGCTGATGTCACATGGTTAGCTTTACTCAGTCATCATGTTTGATTGAAAATCAGCTGGTTTCAGTGATTAAAACCCAGATCTTTAGGAACATGTTCGTGCTATTAATACTAAAACTTTAAGTTTAATAATCAAAACCCAATTTTTTCAGATTTTGTCCCTGAAAAAATATATCATTTGGGTTTATAAAGTAAAAGCTGGGGCTACACGGTGGAGCAGTTGGTAGCGTTGTTGCCTTGCAGCAAGAAGGTCCTGGGTTTGAATCCCGGCCTGCGGTCTTTCTGCATGGGGCTTGCATGTTGTCCCTTTACATGTGTGGGTTTCCTCCAGGTGGCTGTCAGGTTATTTTGGTCTTGCTTAATTGTCCCTAGGTATGAGTGTGTGTCTATGGTTGTGTGTCTCTGTGTTGCCCTGTGATGGACTGGAGAACCCTGCAAAGATAAACAGGCGTAGGCAACAGATGGATGGCTGGAAGTAAAAACTGTGTGGTTAGAATTAGACTAACACCACATGGTTCGTAGTTTAGAATCTTATTTTAGACTCTTTCATGCTTGCATGTTAATTGTTAGAACAATTAAAGCGCTCCACTCAGATTAAAGTTCAGACTGTTGGAAACATGATCTCCATCAGACGTGTTGAACACATGTGATGGAGATGAACGTAACATCAACACAGGCTCCAGCTGAAGAACCTCAGGCAAATATTATTCTCTGAATAAAGACATATTTGAACTGACATGGCCACAGAAAGATTAGCTTTCATTGGCTGTGTGTGACCTTTTAAAGCCAATAAAGCCACAGATGGTTGTTTGTTCTTCAGAAAAGAAGAGGAGCTCAGATCTCAGTCCTGATCATCAAAATAATTCCTCGGTACCATCAGTCATCTGAAAAACATTAATGAGGCAGTGACAAAGGCTGGGAGCTGTTTGTCCTCCAACAGTTGAGACAATAAACCAAACAGAGACAGAAAGCCTAAACATCAGAGACAACTTGAAGGAGATGGAGAGAAGATGAGCAGAAGATGTCTTCAAACAGCAACAGAAATTAACTGAGAGGCTTCTGATTTTCTGCTGATCAGAAGCTGAAGTTTGTTCTGATTCAAATCTGGACCTGCAGGTCCGAACCTGAGCTCAGTGAGATCAGGTAAGAAGTTTCAATATAACAAAATAAATCTGTAATTCAGGAAGCTCAGAAACAGAGTTAAGTCCATAAATGTTCATACCCCTGGTAGATTTAGGATTAAATTATGACCAAAATGTTTCTTCTGACTGGAGGTCATATCAACATTTTGGAGCAGCCCAGCCAGAGCTCTGACTTGGTTCTTATAGAGAATGAGTGGAGGGAGTTAAAGTCTCCTTTCCTGTTAGAAATAAACCTTTCGGTTGAATGAAAACACTTTCAGATCTTAATCTACCGGGGTATGAATACCAGTGACCTTTCCCATAAATCTAAAATCAGAAGGTTTGAGTGACGAGGACCCACACAGCAGACTCAAGAATCAAGAATCATTATTATCATTATGGACCCATAATGAAATTTCTTGTGGAGACATTCGGCTCAGAATGCCGATGTCAGAGAGTGACATTTTTGGACTTTGTTTGTGGCTTTGTGTTTGGGTACCTTTTGCTTAGATGTTTCTATTTTGGTTTTTGTTTCATGTTTGTTTAGTTCTCTTGCTCCCTTACTGGCTCCTAGTGTGTGTTGTTTTCTTCCTCTCGCTCTTTGTTTCCTGTTATGGTTTTCTTATTACTTGTAATGGATTATTATTATTATGGTAATTATTCTAGTTCTTTGTCTTCCTTGGATTTTCCAGTTTTATTTCTCTTTTGGTATTTTTGTGTTTTAGTATTTGTTCCTGTGTCCCCTCTAGTTTCTGTTTAATTTAGTTCATGGTTATTCTAATTTCTTTTGTTTCATTTCATTATTTATCTTTGTTTATAGTTTTGCTTGGTCTGTGTTTTCTGTTTATTGTTTGTTAGTCTTTTCTCTCTTCATCAGCCTCTGTATTTGTTTCACCTGTTCCCTCTACCTCCCTGCCTCCTTGTCGCACCTGTTCCTTGTCCCTTTGATTACCTGCCCTTTGTTCTTCCCCAGTATATTAGTTGGTTTGGTGTCACTATTCGTTGCTGGTTCCTTGTTGCTCGTCACTCCTTGTTCATGACCATGATTATGCTTTGTTTTGTTTTGCCTTGCCTGGAGATCCTTGCTAAACCTCACCTTTGGAGAACCTGCAGTGTTTTGTAAGTTTTGTTCTGGACAATGATTCTCGCCTGCAGTGTTTTGCTACGTCTTGACTTTATAAATAAAACTTTGGAATTATAAAGATGATTTTTCCGAGCTCTTGTCTGCACTTTGGTCCGACCCAAAACCACATCGTGACAGCCAATATATAAAACAAAAACACAAATAAAAATTATAAGGCAGGTCAGGCGGAGAATTGGGGCACTTATAGCAGCTGAAAACATCTCTAAAGAGAAGTATGAATTATGTACATGGGGATGTAGCATGAAGTATTTATATAAAGCACAGCTCGTGCTGGAGCAGCATTTGAACGGACATGGGTCATGAATGAACTATTAATTGTCTACAGGGGGGCGACTTGCTTCACAGTTCTGGGAAGGAAACTGAGCAGTCGTGTGTGAATAGGGTGAAGAGGGCAGGGCTGAGAACACAACCCTGCGGCGTGCCGGTGCTGAGGAGGTTGTTGGTGAGGAAGTTGCTGATCTAGGACCAAGGTGGTGAAGATAAACCGAGGTTGTGGAGCTTCATGGCCAGCATGTCAGGAAGGACAGTGTTGAAGGCTGCAGATGAGTCTGGGCTGGGTAAAGTGCTAATGAGACAGCATCCTCTGTGGAGCGATTCTCCCTGTAGGCGAACTGCAGACTGTCCAGACCAACAGGGATAGTGTCCTTGATGTACATCAGGATGATCCTTTCAAAGCACTTAATTATGACCAGGGTCTCAGCTGTTAGACTCAGTCTAAAGGGATTAAAGGCATCTTCTCTCATTTCATAACAGATCTAAGTTATCCAGGTTGGTTTTTCTTCTTATAACAGAAACTGTATATTATAAATCATAAAGTGTAACACCTCTTCTCACAAACCACAACATGGTCTTGACCATTCCAACATTTCTTCCCCTTTTTCTTCCTTGGATCCAGACTTTCCTTTAACTTTTTGAAGTGAACTTGATCAATAGTTCACCAGGGTTCTGAAGGTTTTCAGAGTTTGGGTCCTTTTTCTCTCAGCTTCAGTTCAGATGCCACATCATCAGCCCTCCACCACCGTGCTTAACAGTTGGTATCAGGTGTTTGTGATGATCTGCTTGGGTTTCTCTAACCACGGTTCTTTCCATTATGGTCGAACATCCATACTTTGGTCTCATCTGTCCAGAGGACATTGTCCCATTGTCCCAAAGTCTTGTCCTTCATTCAGATGCAGCTTTGCTAACCTAACCTCCCTCTCCTTCTCTCCCTCTCATTCAACCCTTCCAAGTCGCCATACTGGCTCAATTATAGAGGTGCTCACACAGATGATGGTCAGCTCATCCGATCATCAGCTCCTGATACTGAACCTCTGAAATCCAGTGGAAGCAGTAAGGATGGGTTACCTTTCCATTTTAGCATCATCCGTGTTTAATGTATGATGCAACATTCAAACTATTTTAGAAACTTTAGAAACAGATAAAGGTGAACAGACTCTGAACTGTGCAGTATGGAGATGTGTGTGGAATAAAGTCAGCATCGGCATTTTTGCATCATGATTTTGAGGTTCTCAGTGAAGCAGTTCAGCCCTGACAGAAAATCCTCCTAATGATATTTTGCAGTTTCACCAAACAATGACATGAGCTGTGTGAGTTCTGAGTAAAGCAGAAAACCCCTGATGAAACATTCAAGACCCGCCAGCATCAGACGGCCACATTTAAAGAGGTTCTCAGGTGTTTCAGCCTGTGTTTTGCATGGCTCCACATTTCTACAAGGCATGAGATAATCATCAGTTTCCAGCCAAGCAGCAGAGGTGACTTCATGTTTCTGCCTGTTAGAAGGATTAAATGTGGTCAGGGTGTAGCTCAGCTGCTGTTTAAACACAAAAAAGCTGCAGGACATTTCAAACGGATCATCATTTTACTGTAGAACTTTTCCCTTTAGATCAACATTATTGAGGCTCTCGATCCAATCTGACGGAGCTTAAATATGAACTGTTACCAAACTGACATGAGGTCATTCATTTCATAAACCAGCAGTTCTTCTGATAAACACAGCTGTGACTCCTGGTCTGGATCAGAACCAGATGCTGTAAGGAAACACAGATCTGGGGCAAAGTTATAGCAGCACTATAAAGAAATGTTTTATTTTCCTAAATATGACCTGAACTGATGCTGACCCGGTCCAGGTAACCTAACATATGTTTAGTCAATTCTGTATGTATTCTGCTGCAGTTGTAAGGTGACAATGACTCCCTTCCATGCAGTTCAGATCCAGTTTACTCATCTGACACCGATTCACATCAGTCCTTCCTCTTAATCCAAATCTGACTTACGTTTCAGTCTGATTTATCAACCTGAAACATTTTTGCCTTTGCCCTCTGGCCCAGAACCTTGCTTCCTCACCACTCATCATAAGACTGGCAGGCTGAAGCTCAACCTTCTGTTCCATGTCTTCCCCTTCTCTGGTTGAACCTGAAACTGTTGAGGCCTGAATATTTTGAAGCAGAACGTTAGAAGCAGCAGCTCTTGGTGCTAGTTTGCAGAAACCTGAACCAGCAGATTTTGACAGGAATTACAACGTCAGTGTGAGCCATTTCTTAACTGCCTGGTTGACTGCTGTTACTCAGCACAAGTTTTATGAGCTGGGTCAATTAAACTCATGCTTAGATGGTGCTTAAAACATGGATCAGTACCCACAATCTGTGGCCAAACTGCACAGAAGTAAGCAGGAGTTTTTCAGACAGTAACAGGGTTTATCCATGCGTACATCCACCTTGGCAAAAACTTCAGTCTGTAGAAGCTCAAAGCTGGTAGAAACAGACCCCAAAAGACCTGCAGCCCAAGGAGGTTCTGCTGAGTTCTGACACAGGGCGGCTGAATGGCACTCCATACTTCTTCTGCAAGAGTAGATTCTGCACTACTTTGTCTTGGTCTGTCACATAAAATCCCAACAAAATGCACTAAAGGTTGGAACAGCACAAAATGTGGAGACTTCTGCAAGTCTTCTGCAAGTCTCCACATTCCCATTTGTGGGAAGTGGAGTGGAGTGGAGTGGAGTGGAGTGGAGTGGAGTGGAGTGGAGTGGATCATCTCTCTGCATCTCCTAAAAGCAGCGGCTAAGAAAGGAGCTTCTAAGCCAGGCTATATTATAATATAAGCAGTTGCCATCCAGTCACAGACAGTTTTAGGCCTCCTGTCAGCCTGGGAAACAGAGCAACCTTTGTCTGCTTTAACACTCAAGGCCACAGGCCAATAGTTCCCCTCAGCTTTCAGAACCAGAAGTATCTCTGAGCACAGTTATTTGCAGGAATAGTTTTTCTTCCTGCCATCCAGTACCGAGTCCAGGAATGTTTTTGTGCCAGGTGATAAACCCCTCCTGGAGCTGGTTTGATGTGTGTTATGGACCCTGAGATGCCATGAGATGTTGAGTATCTAGAAACGTGTCCAACATGCACATCTCTGTGATCAGCAGACTGCCGTGCATGTTCACTCACAGAAGCGAGGAGAACATTTTCCTTTGCTCAGTGATGTCAGCTCTTTTTATGAACTGGGGCTTTTTCCAGTCGCTTGAGGTGTTGGAATATTTTCCAGCTTAGCTACATGAGCGCAGGTCTGTTCCTCTTTAAAACTCCTAAAAAATAAATGCATGCATGTGTTAAAACAACTGATGTGGTCGTGCATTATAAATGGAAATCCCACCTGATAGTCTGCCTTTGGGCTTTAGATGTAGGAAAAACTGGTTGTTTAGCGGAATCTCTGGGATGAACATTATTTTTAGATTTTGCTGTGAAATAAAAGTGAAAACTTCAATTCTTCAAGAATCATAATTCTAAAAAACAAACTTGCAGCCAAAGTCATTTGATTCTGCTGCTGAAAAGTTATGTGTCATTTTTTATTTACTGTTAAAGACACGAAAAACATGGAGGTACAACAGGAAATGTTTTTGCAGATTTTAAAATTGTCAAGTCAAAGTTCTACTGATGAAGGGTTCAGTCCAAAAATGTATAATTTATGTTCTGGGTTCTGCAAGCCTTTAACTCCCAACCATGTTGTGAAAACACAGATTTATGAGCGTTTATGTGAGCTGAGGAGCTCAGAGGAGCTCAGAGAGAAGAAGGGATGAAGGTACAAGTAATGGGCCCAATGCAGACAAGAGAATAGAGGAATTATTTGCAAATACAGATGAGGAACTCCTAAGACGGATGTTTGAAGGTCCCACTGCATTGCTTTAATCAGACTGAGATCTGAACTTTAACTAGGCCACTGCAAACCCTTTATTCCTTTTTTTCAGCCATTCTGTCCTCGTGCCCAGGTCCCTCAGCTCCAAAACAAGCCCAGATCATCAGCCCTCCACCACCGTGCTTCACAGCCAGTATGAGGTATTTGTGCTGATCTGCTGTGTTTTTTTGCGGGATTAAAACCGGTTTTAATCTCTTTAGCTCGAGGGCTGCTCTGTAACGTGACCTCTAAGTTCTGCTAGTGACCCTGGATCTTTTTGGTTTTATTTCTTCAGTTTAACCTCAACCACTTCAGCTCGTGTCAGAATTAGACAGTGGTCTGCACAGGGCTGCTCAGTAGTGAGAGCTGTTCTGTCTCTGTTTCTGCTGCAAGTCCGAACAAGCAGCGATGTCTAAATAAATGATTTTAATTAGGGTCAATCAGGAAACCGTCCCTCACTGTCAGTGGGGGGGTGGTACTGTACTTTCAGATGATATTTAAAGCTCTGCTGACGCCATGCCACAGAGCAGGAATGTCTCAACCTGCAGGCCATCTGAAGGCTTTTAGAAGACTAAAGATTAAAAACAGATATTTCTGCATCTGAAATCTCTGTGTTGGATTTAGTAGCGAAGAATCTTCAGTAAGTCCCAACATTCAAACAAGCTCATTGATTTGGCTTTTGTATGTTGAAATGCAGCGTTATTGTTGCCCATGGCTTCAGGCTTGATTTGCTGTTGGTCTGTCCCTTTAACCGAGCTTTAAATCTTATTATGGGATTTGACTACAGCTGGATTCTGGGAAAGTACAGCAACATGTCAGGGACCACTAAGTTATTGGGTTCATCACTTCGCTTTACAAAATGCATCTGTCAGGTTGACAGCAAGATGTTTTTGTAGTTTTAGTTTTCCAAAAAGTGTTGAGACTTTTTCCATTTACCATTTTTCTGTTTGCTGTCTGCTGAGCGTGGATCAGCTGACATGGACACTGACTAATAAAGTTTTCTCAAGTTTTTCCCTGATTTTACAAACAAGGAATGTTGTCCGCTTTGGATGAGATGTTAAAAATAAGTTTTATATTAATTCAGTAAGAAATCAAACAGCTGTTTTGTCCTAGTTTAACCTCTTATGCTCCGACCCTCCAGATGGATGGAAAAATTAAACTGTAAGTTTCCTTAGCTGGAATCAAAAAGGTCCTAAATCCACTTTAATGATCTTAGCCAGCATTTAGCCAGCACCAGAATACCACCATAGTGGAAAGAACAGAGTGCCTTACTTGAGGTCAGATTCTTTGCTGGATGACCTCTCAGAACTGAGCAGGATCTCTGTGGAGACATAGTTCTACGACCCGTCTCTCAGCTCAGCTCACGGTTCAATCTTTGCACAAGCAGCTATTTGATTGGCCTGAAGGTCGCTCTAAGGATGGAAGGTGGGGGTGTTCCTTCTCACACGGGCATTGAACTGATATCTGGATGGTCCCAACTCTCAGATCATGACAGAACCGGGTCACCAATATGAAAGGTAGTGTAATTTAAAACAACTGACTGGGTTTAACTGAGTGCGCCTCCATGGTGGTGGAGGAAACCAACTTTACATAAAACAGATCAAAAAACACATTTCTGCTCCGCGGTGTCTGGAGTCCACTAACTCCAACTCAGTGCAACAGTCCACTTGTGGGGTGGACTACTCAGGAGGTAGTTGATTGACCAATCAGATGCTGACTTGGGGAACCCATCAAAGGTGTTTCCTGCGGGCGTCAGAGAGAGGGAGACTTGGTAACTAGATCACATTCAGTCTTTGTCTTAGAATCAGATCTCACCTTAAAATAACACAGCTTCCACATTCACAGTTTGACAAAATTACTAATCCATATTTTAATTTACAGTTATGATTATGGATCCTTTCAAACTTCTTGGATATCTGAATTAAACTAAATAAGATGATCAACCTTAATTAAACTCTTTATTCAGATTCATATTAGAGAAATTTGACCTGTGCGGTTCAGATAAACAGCTCGTACAAAAACGTCCTACGCTTCTCAGATTTACTTTGACTAGATCTACAGTGCTGTACTACATACTGGGCTGTATGTTGTTGCCTAATTGTTCTGATACTTTTTCCTAATATACAGTAAACTATGATGGTGAGTTATGATGGGTATGAAGGTGGGACCTTCCTTTCACTCTGAGGAAATGTTTCGTCCTCTCGTTCTGAAGTCCAAGAGGAGGTGCAGAGGGTCCAGCTCTTCATCCTGTGTGAAGGGATGGATCCAGGTGGTGTTGAACCTCTGTATAAATATGATCAACGCTCTGTGGTCTGTTAGGGTGTCACTGCACTGTTTGTAAAGAAACACCCACAGGCTGTGATAATCCTGCTGGCAATTTATGTCCCAGTAAAGCAGAACTGACCCAGAACCAGTTTGCTCTGTGTGGGTGAGTCAGATTGGGGGAAGGGTTGGGAGGGAGTGCAGCTGTCTGGTAGAGAAGACCTGATTTTGATATATTAGCTTAGATTCAGTACAAATTAAAGATGCACCAATCAATCTGATAGGGGTCGGAATCAGCCAATGTTTCTAATGATCAGCTCTGATCTGGGATCGACCGGTCAGATCCTGAAAAATTCGATCTTTGCCCCTGTTCATTAAATACCTACACTCAATAAAACACACAGACAAAGAGCCTATACTTTGTTTTAAATTTAAATCAAGATCAGGGAAAGGTTCTAAGAACAAATCTGAAGGTTTTACTTCATTTTCTAAAGAATTCATAACTGCGTCTATCAACCAACCTGCTGCACATTTGGATATTTGATGTATTTAAATCTTTAGATCAGAATCAGCAGCTTAGTCCACAAAGACAACCAGCAATTCAAACGTCCAGGAAAATCCTGGTCGGTGCATCGCTAGGGAAGCAGAGCTGGATGGATGGATGGATGATGGATGGATTGATGGATGGATGATGGATGATGGATGATGGATGGATGATGGATGATGGATGATGGATGATGGATGGATGATGGATGGATGGATGGATGGATGATGGATGGATTGATGGATGGATGGATGGATGAATGGATGATGGATGGATGGATGGATGGATGGATGCATGGATGGATGGATGGATGATGGATGGATGGATGGAGGATGATGTGATGAATGGATGGATGGGATGATGGATGGATGGATGGATGATGGATGGATGGATGGATGGATGGATGGATGGATGGATGATGGATGGATGGATGGATAGATGGATGGATGATGGGTGGATGATGGATGGATGATGGATGGATGGATGATGGATGGGTGGATTGATGGATGGATGATGGATGGATGGATGGATGGATGGATTGGGATGATGATGATGGATGATGATGGATGGATGATGGATGGATGAATGGATGGATGATGGATGATGATGGATGATGGATGAATATGGATAGGATGACTGGATGGATGGATGGCCTTGATGATGGATGGATGGATGGATGATGGATGGATGTTTGGATGAATGCATGGATGGATGGATGTGGTGGATAGTGGATGGATGAGGATGGATGATGTGATGAATGGATGATGGATGATGGATGGATGATGGATGGATGATGGATGGATGATCGGATGGATGATGGGAGGGATGGATGATGGGATGGATAAATGGGATGGATGGATGGATGGATGGATGGATGGATTGGATGGATGAATGGATAGGATGATAATTCTGGTGGATGATTGGAGGATGGTGATGATGATGGATGAATGGATGGACATGGATGGATGATGATGGATGGATGATGGAATGGATGGATGATGGATGGATAGATGGATGGATGTTGGAATGGATGGATGTGAGTTGATGGATGGATGGATATGATGATGGATGGATGGATGGATGGTGATGATGGATGGGTGGATGGATGGATGATGGATGGATGGATGGATGATGTGATGGATGGATGGATGATGGATGGATGGATGGATGATGGATGGATGATGGTGATGATGTGATGGATGATGGATGGATGATGGGATGGATGATGGATGGATGGATGATGGATGGATAGGTTGGATGATGGATGGATGATGATGGATGGATGGATGATGGATGATGATGGATGATGGTTGGATGATGCTGGATGATGATGGATGGATGATGGATGAGATCGGAGTGGAATTGATCCAAGCAAGACCACAAAACAACGGAAGCAGACGCGTTTGCGTCGTTACTGAAAAAACCTTGCATCGCCAGACTGAAAGAGTGAGGATTTTGACCCGCAAACAACAAACGAGCACGGTTTGCCTCGTTACTGACAAATTTGCTTCTTTCAGACTGAAAGAGTGAGGTTTTTGGAACCCGCACAACACAAAAGGAGCACCGTTTGCGTTGTTACTGAAAACTTGCATCGCAAGACTGAAAAAGTGAGGATTTGGACCCTCCAAAGCAACCAACGAGGCAAGCACCACCGTTTTGCGTCGTTACTGACCAAATTTGCTTCTTCAGACTGAAAGAGTGAGGTTTTGTTGGACACCCGCAAACACAAACCGAGCACAGTTTGCGTTGTTACTGACCATTAACACGAAAAACTTGGCAATATCACGTGCCTTCTAGATTTTGGAAAGATTGGAGCAAACACAAAACGAGCACGTTTTGCGTCGTTACTGAAGAAAAAATTGTTTTCCGCCAGACTGAAAGAGTGAGGATTTGGACCCGCAAAACACAAAACGAGCACCGACAGGTTTTGCGTCGTTAACTGACAAATTTGAATTCCTTTTCAGACTGAAAGAGTGAGGTTTTGGGAACACCGCAAACACAAAACGAGCACCGCGTTTGCGTTGTTACTGAAAAACTTGGCAAGTGTCGCAAGACTGAAAAGAGTGAGGATTTGGACCCGCAAACACAAAACGAGCACCTGTTGTGCGTCGTTACTGAGAAACTGACAGAAAAAAAGTTGCGTTGCCGACTGAAAGAGTGAGGATTTGGACCCGCCAAACACAAAACGAGCACTGTTTTCGTCGTTTACTGAAAAATTTGTCTTTCTCTTTCAGACTGAAAGAGTGAGATTTTGGGCCACCCGGCAAACACAAAACGAGCACCCGTTTGCGTTGTTACTGAAAAACTTCTTCCATCGCAGACTGAAAGAGTGAGAGTTTGGACCCGGCAAACACAAAACGAAAAAACGAGCACCGTTTGCTTTGTTTAGTGAAAAAGGTTGCATTCGCCAAATGAAGAGTGAGGATTTGCTTCCCCGCAAAACACAAAACGAGCACATGTTTTGCCTCGTTACTGACAAAATCTTTTGCTTCTCAGAAAAGACTGAAAGAGTGAGGTTGTGTGGACCCGCAAACACAAAACGAGCACCGTTTGCGTTGTTACTGGAAAAACTTGCAAAATCGCGAAGACTGAAAAGAGTGAGGATTTGGACCCACGCAAACCACAAAACGAGCACGCCGTTTGCGTTCGTTACTGAAAATCATTTGCATCTACAGACTGAAAGAGTGAAGGTTTTGACCCGCAAACACAAAACGGCCCACCGTTTGCGTTGTTACTGAGAACAACTTGCATCGCAAGACTGAAAGAGTGAGGGAATTGGGACCCGCAAACACAAAACAGGAGCAACGGCGTTTGCATAGTTACTGAAAAAGTTGGGTTCTTGGTCAGACTGAAAGAGTGAGGTTTTGGACCCCAAACACAAAACGAGCACCGTTTGGGCGTTTGTTACTGAAAACTTGCAATCGCGCAGACTGAAAGAGTGAGGATTTGCTCTCCGCAAACACAAAACGAGCATGTTCAAGAGTTTGCGGGGTCGTTACTGGAAAAAAGATGTGTTGTCGCCAGACTGAAAGAGTGAGGATTTGGACCCGCAAACACAAACCAGAGCACCGTTTTTTGCGTCGTTACTGACAAATTTATACTTCACAAGACTGAAAGAGTGAGGTTTTGTGGGAACCGCCGCAAACACAAAACGAGCAACCGTTTTTGCAGTTGTTACTGAAAAAGCTTGCAATCGGCAAGACTGAAAAGAGAGTGAGGATTTGCTCCCGCAAACACAAAACAGCACGTTTGCGTCGTGTAACTGAAAAACAGTTGCAGCGTCCAGACTGAAAGAGTGAGGAATTTGGGGACCCCGCAAACACAAAACGAGCCCGTTTTGAGGTCCGTTACTGAAAAAGTTGTGTTTTTGTCAAGACTGAAGAAGTGAGGTATTTGGACCCGCAAAACACAAAACAGAGCACGTGTTTTTGCGTCGTTAAAACTGAAAAAAGTTGTTTCGTCAGACTGAAAGAGTGAGGATTTGGACCCGCAAAACACAAAACGAGCACTGTTTGCCGTCGTTACTGAAGAAAGTTGTTTCGTCAGACTGAAAAGTGAGGATTTTGGAACCCGGCAAACACAAAACGAGCACCGTGTTGCGTTGTTACTGAAAAACTTGCATCGCAAGACTGAAGAGTGAGGTTTGCTTCGCCGCAACACACAAAACGAGCACCGTTTGCGTCGTTACTGAAAAACTTGCATCGCAAGACTGAAGAGTGAGGATTTTGGACCCGCAAACACAAAAACGAGCACCGTTTGGCGTCGTTATACTGACAAATTTGCTTCTTTCAGACTGAAAGAGTGAGGTTTGGACCCGCAAACCACAAACGAGCCAACCGTTTGCGTCGTTACTGAAACTTTGCATCGCCAGACTGAAAGAGTGAGGATTTTGCTTCCGCGCAAACACAAACGAGCACGGTTTGCGTCGTTACTTACTGAAAAAGTTGTTTCGGCCAGACTGAAAGAGTGAGGATTGGACCCGCAAACACAAAACGAGCACCGTTTGCGTCGTTACTGACAAATTTGATTCTTCAGACTGAAAGAGTGAGGTTTTGGACCCGCAAACACAAAACGAGCACCGTTTGCGTTGTTACTGAAAAACTTGCATCGCAAGACTGAAAGAGTGAGGATTTGCTCTCCCGCAAACACAAAACGAGCACGGTTTGCGTCGTTACTGAAAAAGTTGTTTCGCCAGACTGAAAGAGTGAGGAATTTGGACCCCCCGCAAACACAAAACGAGCACCGTTTGCGTCGTTACTGAACAAATTTTGATTCTTCAGGACTGGAAAGAGTGAAGGTTTTGGACCCGCAAACAAAAACGAGCACCCGTTTGCGTTGTTACTGGAAAAACTTGCTTCGCAAGACTGAAAGAGTGAGGATTTGCTCCCGCAAACACAAACGAGCACCGTTTTGCGTCGGTTACTGAAAAACCTTGCAGCGTCCAGACTGAAAGAGTGAGGATTTGGCACCGCAAACACAAAACGAGCACCGTTTGAGTCGTTACTGAAAAGTTGTTTTGTCAGACTGAAAAGAGTGAGGAAAAAAAAAATTTGGACCCCCCCCGCAAACACAAAACGAGCACTGTTTGCCGTCGTTACTGAAAAAGTTGTTTTCGTCAGACTGAAAGAGTGAGGATTTGGACCCGCAAAACACAAACGAGCACTGTTTTTGCGTCGTTACTGACAATTTGAATTCTTCAGACTGAAAGAGTGAGGTTTTGGACCCGCAAAACACAAAACAGCACCGGTTTGCATAGTTACTGAAAAACGTTTTTTGTCAGACTGAAAGAGTGAGGTTTTGGACCCCGCAAACACAAAACGAGCACCCGTTTGCGTTGTTACTGAAAAACTTGCATCGCAAGACTGAAAGAGTGAGGATTTGCTTCTCGCGCAAACACAAAACGAGCACGTTTTGCGTCGTTACTGAAAAAGTTTTTTCGCCAGACTGAAGAGTGGGGAGGATTTTGGACCCGCAAACACAAACGAGCACCGTTTGCGTCGTTACTGACAAAATTTGATTCTTCCAGACTGAAGAGTGAGGTTTTGGACCCGCAAACACAAAACGAGCACCGTTTGCGTTGTTACTGAAAAACTTGCATCGCAAGACTGAAAGAGTGAGGATTTGCTCCCGCAAACACAAAACGAGCACCGTTTGCGTCGTTACTGAAAAACTTGCAGCGTCAGACTGAAAGAGTGAGGATTTGGACCCGCAAACACAAAACGAGCACCGTTTGAGTCGTTACTGAAAAAGTTGTTTTGTCAGACTGAAAGAGTGAGGATTTGGACCCGCAAACACAAAACGAGCACTGGTTTTGCCGGTCGTTAACTTGAAAAAGTTTGTTTTCGTCAGACTGAAAGAGTGAGGATTTGGACCCGCAAACACAAAACAGGCCACATGTTTTGCGTACGTTACTGAAAAAGTTGTTTCGCAGACTGAAAGAGTGAGGATTGTGGAACGCCTGCAACACAAAACGAGCACCGTTTGCGTTGTTACTGAAAACATTGTCATCGCAAGACTGAAAGAGTGAGGATTTGCTCCCGCAAACACAAAAACGAGCCACCGTTTGCCGTCGTTACTGAAAAAAACTTGCATCGCCAGACTGAAAGAGTGAGGATTTGCTCCCCGCAAAAACAACAAAACGAGCACGGTTTGCCTCGTTACTGACAAATTTGCTAGCTTTCAGACTGAAAGAGTGAGGTTTTTTGGACCCGCAAACCAAACGAGCACACGTTTGCGTTGTTACTGAAAAACTGCATCGCAAAGACTGAAAGAGTGGGGAGGATTGGACTCCGCAAACACGAAAACGAGCACCGTTTAGCGTCGTTACTGACAAATTTTTGCTTCTCAGACTGAAAGAGTGAGGCTTTGACCCGCAAACACAAAAACGAGCAACCGTTTGCGTCGTTACTGACAAATTTGCTTCTTCAGACTGAAAGAGTGAGGTTTTGACCGCAAACCACAACGAGCCACCGTTGCATAGTTACTGAAAAGTTGTTTGTCAGACTGAAAGAGTGAGGATTTGGACCCGCAACACCAAACGAGCACTGTTTGCGTCGTTACTGAAAAAGTTGCATTGCCAGACTGAAAGAGTGGAGATTGTGACCCGACAAACACAAGGAAGCACCGTTTGCATAGTTACTGAAATAAGGTTGCTTCAGACTGAAAGAGTGAGGATTTGGACCCGCAAACACAAAACCGAGCACTGTTTGCGTCGTTACTGAAAAAAGTTGTCGTCAGACTGAAAGAGTGAGGATTTGGACCGCACACAAAAACGAGCACTGTTTGGAGTCTTACTGACAAAATTGTTCTTCAGACTGAAAGAGTGAGGTTTTGCGACCGCAACACAAAACGAGCACTGTTTGCGTCGGTTACTGAAAAGTTGTTTCGTCCAGACTGAAAGAGTGAGGATTTGCGACCTCCGCAAACACAAAACGAGCACTGTTGCGTCGTTACTGAAACAAGTTGTTTCGCAGACTGAAAGAGTGAGGATTTAGGACCCGCAAAAACAAACGAGCACTGTTTGCGTCGTTACTGAAAAAATTTGCTCTTCAGACTGAAGAGTGAGGTTTGGACCCGCAAACACAAAACGAGCACCGTTTGCGTCGTTACTGAAAAAGGCATGCAAGACTGAAAGAGTGAGGATTGCCGTCCCCCAAAACGAGCACCGTTGCGTCGTTACTGAAAAACTTGCCAGCGTCAGACTGAAAGAGTGAGGATTGGACCGCCCCCCACGAGCACCGTTTGAGTCGTTACTGAAAGTTGTTTTGTCAGACTGAAAGAGTGAGGATTGGCACCGCAACACACAAAACGAGCACTGCTTTGCGTCGTTACTGAAAAGTTGTTTTCGTCAGACTGAAAGAGTGAGGATTGGACCCGCAAAACACAAAACGAGCACGTTGTGCGTCGGTTACTGCAAATTGCTCCTCAGACTGAAGAGTGAGTTTTGGACCCGCAAACACAAACACGAGCACCGTTTGGAATAGTTACTGAAAAAGCTTGTTTTGTCAGACTGAAAGAGTGAGGATTTGACCGCAAACACAAAACGAGCACTGTTGCGTCGTTACTGAAAAAGTTGCATGCCCAGACTGAAAGAGTGAGGATTTGGACCGCAACACAAAACGAGCACCGTTTGCCATAGTACTGCAAAAAGTGATTTTGTCAGACTGAAAGAGTGAGATTGGACCCGCAAACACAAAACGAGCATGTTTGCGTCGCGCATCGTTACTGAAAAAGTTGTTTCGTCAGACTGAAAGAGTGATGGATTGGACCCGCAAAACACAAAACGAGAGCACGTCTTCTTGCCTTAGCGTGTTACTGGAAAAACTTGCATCGCAAGACTGAAGAGTGGGATTTAGCTCCCGCAAACACAAAACGAGCCCGTTGCGTCGTTACTGAAAAACTTGCAGCGTCAGACTGAAAGAGTGAGGATTGGACCCGCCAAACACAAAACGAGCACCGTTTCTGAGTCGTTACTGAAAAAGTGTTTGTCAGACTGAAAGAGTGAGGATTGGACCCGCCAACAAACACAAACGAGCACTACGTTTGCGTCGTTACTTGAAAACGTTGTTTCGGTCAGACTGAAGAGTGAGGATTTGACCCGCAAACACAAAACGAGCACTGTTGCGTCGTTACTGACAAATTTGCCCTTCAGACTGAAAGAGTGAGGTTTTGGACCCGCAAACACAAAACGAGCACCGTTGCAGTGAAGGTAGTAAAACGTTGTTTTGTCAGACTGAAAGAGTGAGGATTTGGACCGCAAACACAAAACGAGCACTGTTTGCGTCGTTACTGAAAAAGTTGCATTGCCAGACTGAAAGAGTGAGGATTCGGCACCCGCAAACACAAAACGAGCACCGTTTGCATAGTTACTGAAAAAGTTGTTTCGTCAGACTGAAAGAGTGAGGATTTGGACCCGCAAACACAAAACGAGCACCGTTTTTTGAGTCGTTACTGAAAAAGTTGTCTTTGTCAGACTGAAAGAGTGAGGATTGGACCCGCAAACACAAAACGAGCACTGTTTGCCGTGTACTGAAAAAGATGTTTGCCGTCAGACTGAAAGAGTGAGGATTTGGACCCGCAACACAAAACGAGCACTGTTTGCGCGTTCATCTGACAAATTTGCTTCTTCAGACTGAAAGAGTGGTGAGGTTTGGACCCGCAAACACAAAACGAGCACCGTTTGCATAGTTACTGAAAAGGGTTTGTCCAGACTGAAAGAGTGAGGATTTGGACCCGCACAAACACAAAAACGAGCACGTTTGCGTCGTTACTGAAAAAGTTGCATTGCCAGACTGAAAAGAGTGAGGATTCGACCCGCAAACACAAAAACGAGCACTGTTTTGCGTCGTTACTGAAAAAAGTTGTTCGTCAGACTGAAAGAGTGAGGGGATTTGGACCCGCAAACACAAAACGAGCACTGTTTGCGTCGTTACTGACAAAATTGCTCTTCAGACTGAAAAAGTGAGGTTTTGCGACCCGCAAACACAAAACGAGCACCGTTTGCATTAGTACTGAAAAAAGTTGTTTTGCAGGACTGAAAGAGTGAGGATTGGAACCCGCAAACCACAAAACGAGCACTGTTTGCGTCGTTACTGAAACAAGTGTTTCGTCAGACTGAAAGAGTGAGGATTGGACCCGCAAACCAAAACGAGCACTGTTGCGTCGTTACTGAAAAGTGTTTCGTCAGACTGAAAGAGTGAGGTTTTGGACCCCCAAAACACAAAACGAGGCCCCGTTTGCGTTTGTTACTGAAAAATTTGAAAAGCTTTCCGAGGTGAAAGAGTGAGGATTTTTGGCCCCGCAAACCAAAAAACGAGCACCTTTTTGGTTTTGTTACTGAAAAAATTTTTTTTTGGGGCCCAGACTGAAAGAGTGAGGATTTTCCCGCAAACACAAAACGAGCACCTTTTTTGCGTCGTTACTGAAAAAATTGGGCGTAAGACTGAAAGAGTGAGGTTTAGAACCCGCGGAAAACCAAAAACGAGCACCGTTTTGGTCGTTACTGAAAAATTTGTTTTTCAGACTGAAAGAGTGAGGGGTTTTGGCCCCCGCAAAAAACAAAACGAGCACCTTTTTTGCTTTGTTACTGAAAAATTGTTTGGAAAGACTGAAAGAGTGAGGTTTTGGCCCCCAAAAACACAAAACAGCACCTTTTGCGTTGTTACTGGAAAAACTTGCATCCAAGACTGAAAGAGTGAGGATTTGCCCCGCAAACACAAAACCCGGGGCCCCGGGTTTGGTCGT
>JAHHUM010002120.1:139631-305495 GCA_036173005.1 Crenichthys baileyi | reverse complement strand
TGATTTTAGCTTAACCCCCTCTTTCGTATTTTTAGACAAAAAAATTTTTAATTTTAAAAAATTTGGGAACTGTGACAAGAAAGGCTGAATGAGGACCCGAATTTGTCCTGCCACCCAGCAGAGTGAGGAGCATGGGAAAGAAAGTAAAAAAGTTGCCAAAGCTTACTGTTGGAGACGAGATTTTGTTTTGGGGGATTTTGGAGACAATGTTGGAGTGAGATTTTGATCCTGCAATGAAGGATTTAAGTATTTTACATCTCTTTACACATCTTCACCAAAGATCCCGATACCTGAGGGCAAAGAGAATTTAATAGAGATGCGCCGGTCAGAGATTTGTGGTCGATTTTGTGTTTTTTTTTTTTTTTTAAGTTTTGATCCGCTGATAACAATTGTGACATATTCCAATTTCAGTTTAAGAATTATACAGCGCTCATAACATTCTTTCTGCCTTTATGCCATTATTGGTCTTTAACTATTTATATGAGAAACAACTTCACCCCATTTGTGAGAGACCAGTTGCTGTAAAACAGGGTTGTAATTTTTAAAAATAACTCAGCTCCATGATTATGTAGTTGAGATTTTAAACGGTCTTCAGCATTTTATGTTTGCCAGGGTAAGCATTACTAACAGTTAAAAGCAATCTGTGTGTTCTCTAAAGAAACAAAGCAACTTTGTTGTAATATGTTCAGCTGTTCTGTCGAAAAAAGGTCAGCTGTTGGCTGATTTGCTGCTCCACTGATTTGACAAATCATGTACAAGAGGTGCACTAATTGATGCCTTTTGGCAGTTAACTCTGTTTTTTGTCCTTGAAAAGTCAGGTACGAAACAACCAAACTGCAAAAGCATAGAACGGCAAAAGAGCAAAATGCTCAGCACAAAGAGAAGCCTAGCCCTTTCTAGCCTTTTGCTGAATAAACTGATCTACATCCGTAAAAAAATAGTTACTGTTTAAAGAGCTTTTGTGCTTTTTTAGAAATGGTTTTTAAACACCTCACTGAAAAAAGCTGAAAAGTTGATACTTTGAGTCTCCTTTTAGTAATATTCAACATCCTTGTTGAATATTGTGGTTAGCGCAATGAGGTTGGATAAAAAAATATATATACATTTTTGAGATTCTGACGAGCCAGTTACCAAGGGCCAGTCAAGCTTACAATCGGCAGATTGTGGTAATAACTTCATATCTCGGTGCATCTCAAATATATATGGTACACAGATAAGTTCAAACAATGCAAACTGTAAAAAAACAGAACATCGGTGGATCTGGTAAGTCTTTGCAAAACTGAAATTGCATTCTGGGATTTGAATATTTTGTTTTTTATCATTGACTTTAACATGCCTAAAAAACACAAGCATAATTAGACCAGAAGAGGGCTGCTTATCATATTAGGGCTCCTGATTGTCTCAGGGGAGAAAAAATGTGCGCGTTTTGTGATGTAAAAAGAGAACTCAGCGGAATTGTTCATGGCCTTGAGTGAATTATAAATAATGCATGAAGTGTACGAAAAAGTGTTGGAGTACAGGGCTTAGAGACTTCAAGTTTTCTCTCTGGTAACCCATTGCTGTTGCTCTAAATCTTCTAATTTCTTGTCTGCAGGCAGCAATCAGGAAAGAACTCAACGACTTTAAGAGCAATGAGATGGAAGTACATGAGTCAAGTCGTCATTTAACCAGGTAATGAGAATTAGTTTGCAACTGACCCTGCGTGCCTTAATTGTACCCCTCATCCCTATTGCTATAGTAACTTGCAGAAGTATTTGTTTGCCTTGAACTTTTTCAAATTTTTTCACATCATGACTTTAGTACATTTTAATGGGAGGGACCAACACAAAGTTGTGCTTAATAGTGAAGTACAAAGAAACGTATACACTGCAGTCAAAATTCTTTTCAAATACAAATCTGAAAAATATGGTGTGCATTTGTAATCAGCCATTATACTCTGAAAGCCCTAAAAAAGATCTAGTGCAGCCAGTTTCTTTCCGCGGTCACCCAGTTGGTAAATAGTCCACCTGTGTGTGATTTATCCTCAGTATAAATCCAGCTATTCTGTGAAGGTTTGTTAAGGAAAATTAGTGAGTAAATGGCATCATGAAAACCAAAGGACACATCAGACAGGTCAGGCATAACGTTGTGGAGAAGTTTGATGCCTGATTTGGTTGTATAACCATCTCCATAGCTCTGGACGGTCTTATGGAGCAATGTTTGTTTTCCATAATCCGTCCAAATAAACCTACTGCCTTGGCAAGGAGAGCATTAATCAGAGAAGCAACCAAGAGGTTAAGGTGACTCTGAAGGGGCTTCAGAGATCCACAGCTCAGATGGGAAAATCTGTTGACAGAGCTATTGGTTGTGAAATTCCCAAAGCTGTCCTTTTTGGAAGAGGGGCAAGAAGAAAGCTGCTGTTTTTTATATGTACATGAACTTTGATGACCTCCTATTCTTAATCTATAAGGTCCAATTTGATGATGGACCCACCTTTTCTGTAAACTTCTTCCACAAGGTTTAATGGGATGGTTGTAGTTAGATGAGAAAACCAGAATTGCAGCCTCCACTCTTGTTCATCCCAAAGGTGTTCAGGAAGGTTGAGGTCAGGACTCTGTGCAGCCCAGTCAAATTTCTTCCCAACAAACGTTATTCACCTGCAGCCATGGAAGTAATTGTAACACTGTCATTCATTGATTTGGTGGTGTGACCCAAACCGCAATATAGAGTATATTGCAAATGAAAATAGACAAATATATGTTTCAAAATGTGGAAAGCTGTTAGAGACATACTCAAAAAAACTTGAAGCTGAAGGAGGTTCTACAAAGTATTGAGTGACGATGGCTGGATACAAATGCATGCCCCAGTTTTCACATTATAATTTGTGAGAGAAACAAATTTGAAAACCACTTAATTGTATTTCCACTTTACATTTAAAATCCAACTAAAGTACATTGAAGTTTGTAGTTTTGGTTCATGAAGTCAAGTCAAGTTTAATGAAATACCTAAAATTATTATTATTATTTTTTTTTTAAGGTTTCACAGACCATAGTAGACCACAACTGTCTCAAGCAATCCAGTCTGCTCCTCTGGAGAACCTCAAGTGCTGGACAGTAAAACAGTGCCGTCTCTTCAATAAGGCCATGTATTCTGAAATGCCTTTTCAGGATTTCCACATCTGAGTCAGCACTGCTCACCAAGATGCTGACAGCCACTGTTCAGTCCCTTATAGTAGCACAAAACAACACTAGGTAATGCACAACGCCCCTGTAAGGGGCTCATTCAACTGTCTCTTAAACCTCTCTGCTGAGCTCTCAGGCTGGCGCTCAGTGGCGTGGAAACTGGACAGCGGAAGAGTCCTTGTTTGCAGTTGATTGACACTTGTGGCAAACCTACTTGGGTTCATCAATAACACCAGTGGACCTGTCTCAGTGGACATGTTTTTAATCCCTTTTTCTCTATTAGGCTGTCGGTACGAACTCATTCAGCTCAACCCTGCTTGAGGATGGAAAGTTGATTCTTCTGATCTGATTTAAAACAGAAGAGGCTCCATCTTTACTGTACCTGCTGGGATTTTAGAAAGAAATAAGAAGGAGGGAGAGCCTCCAGCATTAGAATCATGTGCATTTGTTTTTTTTTCTGCTTCTCCCAGACTACAGCGCCCTCTGGAGTTGTGTGAATCATATGTAGTACTGATCCCGCTCCTCCATATGTGCAATTCTAATTGTAACCAGCAATGCTGACATCTAATTGCTAACTGTGAATTTGAGAGTCTGGAGAAGGCCCGGACTCTCTCCAGATGTACATTTTGTTGATACTGAAGAAAGAAGGTTAAATTTAAGGAAAAAAAATATTCATGCTTAAACTTTTATTAATGTCTTATGCATTTAAAATTAAATTTGCAGCTCACAGAAAGTTTTTGCTTTTAGTGTGCAACAATCTTGTTTTTTTATTTATTTATCAGTTTTTATGTTTTTAGTGGAGGCACTTCGGCCATAAACACCTAATTTAAATGTTTTTATGCATTCCAGCACTTTGAAGAAAGTATTAAGTGATTGCTTGCCACATTTCTCTTTTTTATAATTATTTTTATGTGTACTGTTACTAATGTATGTTTACTCTTGGCTCAAGATGTGCACTGTATTATACACTTTAATTTTATACTCATGTCCCTCAAGCTTTTAACGAAGCAATAGCCTTTGTTTTTTGGGAGAAAAGGTTCTGGTGAACCCCCCCCCCTTTTAGTTTTTCTTTTTTTTCTGTGCACATACTTAGTGCCTGTTTTTTTTGAGGTCTAACAGCTTGTTTCATATTGCCTCAGAGGGTTTGTGCAGCATTTTATTTCCTTTAAAGAGCCACCAAAAACTCTGCCTCGATAGCTTTACCAACACATTCGGACAAGGTGCGATGAAATTGTCATTGCTTATGATGCACCCTGAATTCAGCGTGACAGGCACTGATTTTAGTGTGTTATCTAAGAGACCATTTTGAAGACCTTTTACTGCTTAGGTAATTTGTACTGTTAAGGGTTTGGCTTTATTTTTTTCAGATGTGCAAGTTATTTTTGTTTTTCTGATAACTGATCCCCAAACCAGTATTCCACCACTCATACTTTATGTGCTCCTGTTTTTTTTTCTTATTTTGTGCTGAATTACTTTGGAAGTTGCAAATGAAATTTCCTTGAGATGAAGAAATGCAGCAAAGATTTGAAGCTGTTCCTGCTATGACTCATCTGTCTGCAAAGGAACATGGGTTCTGTAGTATTTTAAAGATCTAAGTAGTGTTAGATGACCTGATGACATCTGGGGATGAAAAACATGACATTTCTTTGCACTGCATGTTTCTTATATGCCAGAAAAGGGGTGTTCACAATCTAGATCAGTCTTCACATTCTTCTAGTGTTACCCCTTAGTGAAAAGTACTCCTGATTTGATTAGGCCATCAAATCACAGACACTTAGAGACATATGCAGTGTTTTGTGTTAAACTCACTTTCTGAAGAACTCTAGCTTGGTCCCGTTTTTCAAAAAAAATACTCACAGGATCAGAACAATGGAGCATTATAGTAATGAACTTACACTATTTTCAAGTTATATCATAACCTGAGCCAGTAGATTGAGCATGAGGTTTGGCATTTTGCTGGAATCAAGGAACATGATATCAGCAATAATCGGTTTCCTTTAACAAGTTGGCCGAGCGACTGAAAGTAGTCCTTTTATTATTTCTGAAATGCAGAATACCATGTAAGGAACACATCATGCCAATTAAATTCTATTTCTGAATGCATTTAAATTGTATGACTCATTATTTCTAAGATCTTTAAAAGCCTTGACTTTATGTCCTTAAAAGGCTCTATAATCCACCTTCCCAAATAGCAATTGTGTACAATATTTTATATACACCAATACCAATATTTGCAGGTAACATAAACCTATTGACCTAGATCAGATATTTACCTCAACGAACAAATACAAATGCTGGCCTTTATGTGAAGCAATGTTTCTAATTTGAAAATTAAGAGTGGACTCTTTTAAATCCAAAACGTGTGTCTACTATGGGTTTTGGCAATTGTGAGCACTTGTCTGGCAGAATACCGTAGAATGTTTGGGCAATGAATAAAATATCACCTTACATTAAAAGAGATGAGTTTAGATATATCAGCAAGAATTGGTAAATGTAACCAACTAAGCAGGATATTGACACATTGGAAATTTTTGGCATCACAAATATTTACAATTCTTTACTGATTTAAAGCTGAGGCACACCAGAAATGTGGTACAGTTACAACCAATACATCAGGTGTCAATGGCTTAAAACAAATCTTTGGCCTTGCTACAGTTTTTATTCCTAGTTCAATGGAATGAATGTAAGGTTAGGTTATTTGCTCTAGATACAGTGACTTGCAAATACTGTATATTCATACCACTTGAACTTTTTCATATGTTGCAAGTTACAACCACAAACTTCAAGGTATTTTAGATAGATTTTTACGTGAAAGAACAACACAACGTAGTGCATAACTGTGAAGGGAAATTCAGAATGTTTTTTTTTTTTTTTACAATGTGAAGAGTGTGACATGCATAAGTATTTAGCCTCCTTTACTCTTCTACTCTTAAACAAAATCCAATGCAACGAATTGCCATCAGAAGTCACATAATTAGTGAATCGATACTTATTCTCCGTATAAAAGCAGCTGTTATGTGAATGCCTCATAGGTTTCCTAGAGAACATTAGTTCATAACCAGCATCATGAAAAACAAGGAACACGCCATACAAATCAGGGATAAAGTTGTGGAGAAGTTTAATGCAGGGTTTGGTTTTAAAACCACATACAAGGCTCTGAACCTTTCATACAACACGGTTATATCTATTATCTGAAAATGGAGAAAACAAAGTGTAACTGCATACTGACTAAGAAATTCTTGTCCACCTAAACTGACTAGCTGGACATGGAGAGAATTACTCAGAGAAGCAGCCAGTAAGTCCATACTAACCCTTAAGAAAGTGCCAAGGTCTGCAGCAGGAATATGTTAATATGATAATTATTGGTTTTGTACTCCACAAATCTAGCCTTTATAGAAAGCTGTCTCTGTTAAAATAAAGTGTAAAGAAGTCATGTAGTCATGGGTGATGTGCTGTGTCTAACACAGCACATCACCCAGAAAACACCGTCCCCATGGTGAAACATGGTGGTGGCAACATCATGCTGGTCAGAGTTTATGGGAAAGATGAACAAAATAAAGGCTATTATTAAAGAACCCCTTTTAGAGAGGGGTCTGAATGAAAACCATGAATCATTTTCCTTCCACTTAATGAGGCCACAGAAAATTAAACAAAAATTCAAGAGGTATGAATACATTTGCAAGACACTGTACAAGAACAAGCTTGCATAATTGCTTCTCTCCTTCTCTCCGTAAACTAGGAAAACATAACAGGTCAAAAATGATATGTTGCAATTATGCAAAAACCTTTCTTTAGCCTACCTGAACAGGTGAACTCACCACCGAGAGAATATATTTCTCCATCTCTAAATATATTTCTGGTCAATTAAATAAAACACTGAAACAATGAAAGGTTACCAAGGTAATAATCTCTTTGAAAATGTTTTTTCAAACTTTACCAGAAATATCTACTTTAAATTAATCCAATATGTTGACACACAAAGCGACTTGAAAGTAGTGTTTTTTTCTTCTTCTAGCAAGATAAACAAATGGACCAATGGAAACCAAAGTAAAAAAAAACTTATTTCTGATATTTTGAAAACTTTTTTTTTTTTTTTAGCAAATTTTAGAGAAAAAATACGATCTTCCACTAGATGGCAACAAATACAACAAAATGAGAGCGAGCACTCTGAGCCGTGGTGGCCTTGTGAAATGGCGTCCTGATGAGATGGTGCCGAAGTAGTTTCCCTCGCCACCACTAGTTGCAAGCAATGAGACACACAACCAAGTTTATTAGAGCCATCGACTCGAAGGTCATTTAGTTGTAATACAAAGAAATGAACAGGCTGTTTTAGTTAATTGAGAGTGCGTTTTTCATACATTCAACAGTTTAATAAGAGAGCTATTCACTTTCGGCATGTTAGTATTTTTATTTTCATTACAACCAAACCACATTAAACAAGTACAGAAAACTATAGCATACGGCTCCCTCGGGTTAACGAGAAACATTTATAGGAGCTATGTTTACGCCTCTCCACAGTTCACCGCCCTGTTCAATTGAAACAGAACTAATGGATTGTGGGAAATGTATTTCTTGCGTATTTTCCCTCAAGTAGACCCATGGAACGCTTTCTTGGGGCGAACACATTTCCCAGAATTCCCTGCGTTGTTGTGAGCGACCCCATCTTGTGCCTTCCTCATGAATATATATCAGCCAGTATTTGCGTAGGAGGTCTGCCGACGTTCATTTCATATTCTCGCACTGTATTTTGGGACGCACGGTACAGTCACGTCTCCGCCCCGATCTGCCCCCCTTAGGGCCCTGCCTCTTCCCAGCGGATTTAATCGGGTGAAATGTTTTTTTGGAGCCGCGGAGAACACTTCGACGAGGAAAAGAAGGCAAGAAGTGAATGACAACTAAGGGCATAACTCGGCAACGCCACCTAGTTGGCGGACGTTTATCACGTTGGGAACATTTAAAGGCTTTTAAATGTAGGGTGTTTCAGCAATAACCCACTGCGCACCGCTATTTATTAATTGTGGGGTACTTTTCTCTGGCAGAGATGGAAAGTGTCCAGGATGTGGCCGAGGATGCACCGTCAGATGGAGGCGCGACCAAGTTATTGAAGAAGCCCGGCGGACCGTCTGTCGCCCGGAGGATTCCAGCGGATGATAGTGGTGGACGGTCGGCACCCTCCCGCGCTGAGACGAAGAACGGCAATAGCCTATCTCATTCCGCCTCCATGCCGGCGTCTAGTGCGTCAAACCGGGCCGTCGCGTCTAATGGCCGGGGCTCGTCCAGCAACTCCAGCTCCCTCCTGTTGAGACGGCGGCGCTTGAAGAGGAACCTCTCCGCCGCAGCTGCAGGAACAACTACCGCCGCCACCTCAGCTGTCACTGCGAAGATGAGCTCGGCCCTGTCCACCGCGTCCCTTCACACCCGAAGTCTGGACAGGAAGACTCTGCTGAAGCACCGGCTGAACCTGCAGCTGCAGCCAGCGGATTGCGAGTGGGTGAGAGCGGATCTACACCGGGGCTGCATTCACGTACACGACAGGCTGTCGTCCTCATATCCCAGGCCAGTCCTTTGCACTATGGACAACACAGCCGGCGAGGTGGCGCTCCGTTTGAGTAAACTCTGCAGCAAGACGAGCTCCGTCATACGCATTTTTTGTAAAGATAGCTCCAAGACTGACCAAAATGGCAACTGCAATGTCAAGTGCGAATTTAATGACGATCCCTGTCAAACGAAAGACGGTTCACTTATAAAGTGCGACCAGCAGACTTCCTTGGAATCCACAGACGTGAGTGGGCATCCCGGTGACAGATTGAGGCTGCTGCTTATGGAGAAAGCTGATAACAGGCAAAAGCAACAGGAAGTTGATGGGAAACTTTTCACCCCAGAATCAGAGTTACAAGATAACATAACCTGCTCGCTGTCAGACCTAAACTCCAATATGGATATCCCTAATGATGACGATTCGGAGCACAGGAATGGCGTAGACAGCTACGGATTAAACTCTGGCTCAGATGTGGAGAGCAGTGCGTTTGATGACCTGAGCTCAGGGGCCCGGCTCAGTGAGCACAGAGACTCTCTGAGTGATGACATGATCCTGGGAACAGAAGCATCCATCCTCAGCCCCTCATTTGACAGTGCCACAGAGGGCCATGACTTGTATGGAAGTTCCTCAGACGAGCTGGAGCTCGACTGTCCTGTGTCTGGCTTAGGCATGGACCACAACAATGGCATCTCAGCTCTCACTGCAAGCTACAAGCAGCTCAGCATGGGGCATTTAAATGACATGACAAAAAACATGGGCCCCGATAGCAGACTCAACCTACACAGTTTGGGCAGCCTGCCACCCAGCATTAGTGCCGGCTCATTGTCAAGACTCTGCTCCACAGATATTTCACCTGACATCCAAGACTGTGGGCAAGGTGCTGTAAAACAGGAGCCGACAGCACTCCAAAATGGAGATTCTAGTGATTCCAGCCCCACACTGTACGTTCAGCTGCATGGTGAGGCTGTGAGGAGGCTAAGTCCAGATGAGAGGCCTCTACAGATCCAGAATGAATTTCTATTTAAGCTTGGATTTAAGGACCCTTGGAGAGTTCAAGAGGAAGGGCTCAACACAGAAATTGGCTCCCTGTTACGTTTTTATTCAGGTAAATTTCCACATATCCTGTTTCTGCTTGACCTCAAGCCTGTTGAGGATGCACGTTTTTCATGGCACTTAAAGTTGCAGTGTTTCTAACTTATTGTTAGATTGTATAAGACTGAGACAGGGGCACATTACGCTAATGATTTCTCAGGGGGCCTGAGGTGGCCCTACAAAGTGACAAGAGTCATGCCACAACATTGCTTTAAATTAGAGGTGCACCAATCAAGCTTTTGCCGGCTAATGCCAATTTCCATTCTTTTATTGTTGCTGTTGTTGTCGAGATCTGACCTGCTGATAAGTAAAAGAGAATGTGCGGCAGATTCCTTTATAGAGACAGGAGTTTTGTATCCAAAAAGAAATGAAGGAATTACAAGATTATCTCTATTAATGCATCAAAGCATATGTACATGACCTTTATCTGATTTTTATTAAACCCGAACGTGCATCGAAGTACACGGTCTTGTTTGATGGTGGGAGATCGGTGCATTTAATAAATACAAGGTAAAGAAAAAAAAAAAAGATAACTTTTCAGTACTTGACCTGATGATTACTGCATCTCTACTTAAGATGGATTTTATTAATACTTCTTGGGCTGACCTTGCTTACTTTTTATGGTCACAATGTCACAAGTGAGATTGTGATGCAAGGTTTTTAGCACTTGTCCAAATCTATCTTGCCCCAGGGACATCCTCTCATTAATAAACATTGTTATTTTATTTTTCTTCCGGCTTTAACTGTCTTTGTTGGACTGCAGCAGCCCACTTTGCTTCCATGGACATGCATGACACTGCCACAAAAGCATTCAGCAGAACTTATGGTGCGCAGACATAAGGGGCCCTTTCCGGCTTTTGGCCCATTATCATCCAAATGAAAGGCTGGATGCCTTTGTGGTTGGATGGAGAATAGCGGTGGGAGCGGTATGGCCTGGGAGGACCATAAACCCCCTCTGTAGACTCTGTGAGTTTAAGTCATTGAGATGCTGCGCCGTGCCTGTCCTATTGGCATCCAGCACGGCTACTGTCACACTTACTGCCTGCCAAGCTGAATTAACGTCCTGCTCCCCCGAAGCTTAGGAAGCCCCCTTTCTTCACCGGTATTACTATGGTTGTGGGAAGAGGAGCTGGGGGTGGCAGAAATGTGACTTTGGTAAAGACTTTGATGAGCATCTGTTGGCACTAAAGTTTGACATATAGAGAGCAGTAATCTAAAAATTGTCTCATGCTTTTGAGTTCACAATTGCACAGTTTACGACCTGTGGTGGTCCTCAAGCTTGCTTGCTGGTATGCAGGAATGACTTAATTAAGATGGCATCATACATGGGCTAAATGAGTATCCATAGCCGGACTTATGTAGATGGTTGGGCGTAAAAAAAAAAAAGACTAAAATGAACCTTACGCGAGCCTCTGTAGCGAGATCAAACAATGCAGCAGGCAAAAGAAGCCTTGAAGTTCATTTGAAGGCGACAGCTTTACATCCCATGTGAGAGAGCTTAACAACGGTCACCTGAGCTAGCCCCCAGCTCTACCTCACCCGAGAGCACCGCTCCAAACCCAGGCTGTTGTCTCTGTAATCGACCTAACTCCCCAGCACATGTGTGAAAGGACAATGAATGTACTCTCAGGCAAACACGGGCTTGTCCTGTAAAGAGAAAGACGGGGCCGATGCCCATGTGTCACGTCCGTGTGCTGCTCTAGCATTTCTTTAAGCAGCTGAAACATGTGAGGAATGTACGCTGGCTTCTCTAGAATGCTAGGCACATCTGCTGAGCAGGAAGTGGAGGAAGGGGATTTTGGAGGCAGGGGTGCATGAGGGGGATAGTGTGCCGACACATGTTGAGCTTGTTTTGAATGGTTGATAGGGAAGATAGGACCGGCCTCAGCTGACAGCACAGCTGACCCAACTGTTGGTCCCCTGCCACTCTAAAGACCTTTTTGTCATCATGCCTGTGTATGCAGTGACCTTTGACATGGGAAGTCCAATATACAAACCATTCATTATTGCTTAGTTCCTTAACAACAGTACTATGCTAATTGTAGTGGTACATAGATACATTTTTTAACAAGGCAGTATGCTGTGTTATGTTGCTAATATGTGTAACTGATAAGGTACTGCTTATGATTAGACTAGCAAAAAATGATTTGAAGAGCCTATTAATTTGAGCAGTTGCCAAGGTACATTATGCCAGATCGTCTGGACTATGCAAAGACCAGTTTGACTTAGAAGAGGTCAGGGCATGCTTCGAGTGAACCGATCCTGCAGAGGCCAGATGAGAAAGCACACTTTGCCCCTCACACACACTCGTGCACACACATGTACAGAAGGTTGGCCAGATCAAAGGTGCCGCTGTCCTCTTTGGCAGGCCGATGAGGGATCCTTTCAGAACAGCCCACACAGGAGTCTCTTGTAATGCCTGGACAGCTTTATTCAAGAAGAAAGAAGAAGAAAAATCTGTCAATAAGACGGGATTAATAAAAAAGACACAAATATTTCATTAGTTCACACACATTCTGTTCCAGACAGGTCCACAATGCAACAACTGTATGAAGTCAGGTTCTTCTGGAGATTTGATGTGTCTCTTCTTCTCAGTTATGGTTTCATTACCTATAGATGTAAAAACCTGCAGTAGATTCTGAGTTCACCAAGTAATGAAGGTATGTCCTGCTTGGATGGGTGTTTTTAACTTACCCCGAGGGAGTTTTGTGAATATAAAAAAAACAAACCAAAAAAACAGATACTTTTTCAAATTTAGTTTAAATAAAACTTTATGTAGAAAGCAAATCCAGGTATTTGATCTCACTTCCATAGTATTTAACATATAAAACAAATTGAGATGCATCTAATTTTTGTAAAGCTTTGACCTATTTGTGATTTTAGCGTGCTCCAATTTTGCTTTAAAAGTTATAATACAATAAAATACAAGAAAAATAGTTTTATGCTATTGAGACAAAACAATTATAGAGTAGACACTGTAATTTGGCTTGAGCATTTTATTAGTGAATAGTGACACAGCAGTCTTTGTGTGTCAGTTTTAGAGATTCTAGACCCTTACCAGCAATCTGTTATTTTCAAAAGGTTGCCAAGTTAAAGCGTGCTCCATGATGGTCAAAAATTGAAAGCTCAATATTATAAAACACCTTGTTTTTCGCATACCTTTTGCAACCTTCCTGTTATCTCTTGTTCTTACTCGCCCTCGCTTCCTAACAGCCTGAATCAACTGCGAACACGCCTCAGTGTCATAGAAAATGCTTTATCTTCCTATGTTTATGTGCCTTTATGATTTTTAAACACGGAAATACGGGAATTCGAAACAGGTCTGAATTTTTGGCATGACCTGGTTAATCGGGGTCAGGGGTAATCGGTCTGAAATTGCGTGACTTTATTCACCCGGCAACATTTTTCTGCATTGTTACAAATTTGCCACAGATTGTTTTTCCATGGGCCATTGACAGAAAGCGCTCAACGCTACATCATGCCTGTACATACAGTTCTTTTTCGTATGCAAATAACTGAATTATTGTTGGGTTTTTTTCAGTTTTTTGTGTGTAGTAAATGTTTTAATTTAACATCAATACTGTAGTTTAAATATATTATTTTATTTTATCATAATTATTATTTTTTTAAGGACATAGACTTTGCGAGTAGGATGGTTTCACTAGGAATAGCCCATGTTTTACATTTTGAATACTTTAAATTTAATGACCAATGGCATAGAATGACCTAGAAATGTATTAGGTAGCCTTTTTATTAAAGCTGATTCTAATTTTGTCATGTGTCACCTAATTTTCTGATAATTCCCATGTTACTTTCACGGTTTACAAGCTATGACTCTTATGAGAAATTGGTACGCTTTCTACCTGCTAACAAGTATTTATAGCGCTGAACCATAGTATTAAAAATGACCGCTGATCTAATTGTGAAGATTGGTTTCTCAAAACAACATTTATAGGGCATTATTTTTATTACATAAAAATCTTTGCAAATGCTCTTGTCTTGAAATAAATACTTTAATGCTTGTTGGCTCACTGTTATTGAGCCTCTTACTCAGCAAATCCCGACAATAACTCGAGTTTATTGCTTTGAGCTCAAGCCAAACTCTGCAACAAACATTTCCAGGAGCATCTGGGTTAACTCCAAATGCATTTTTGAATTACAAGAGTGTGATGTTTTAGGAATCCAAACTGTATTTCTATCAAGTTCTTCACTCAAGGAACCAAGGAGAAGAGATGAGCAGTAAGCCTCACATTTTCAACATTTAACTTCTTTTGTCTCGTCTATCACTAGAAACACCTGTTTTAGTTTATATATTTTAATGGGAGCTAAAATCTAATTGATGTAATAGGTGTGCAAAACCAAGATGATACATGAATTCTTTTATATATGGATTTGTAGCTTAAAATACTAATTCAAAAGAGAGACATTTTTCGTAAAATGCAGAAGAACTGTTAAAGACAAAGCCTGCTTTATAAATGTTAGTGTTCCATTCCTTAGCATATTTATTATTTCCAAAAACGGCAGCCATGAAACTTACTTGCGCTCATCTTTGTAAAACATCATTTCAGAACGCCATATTTCCCTTCTCACCTCTGGGACAGCCTGAGGAGGCAGCGACCAGTGGCGTGATGACTTAAAACGTCTCTTCGGGGTTTAAAGGCTTAATGAAGCTCCCAGTTTTCTCCAACAGGCTCTGTGGCAGCTATTAAGTGAAGTACCACTCACTGTGTCTTGTCTGTGCCACGTCGCTGCTTTTGTACAGTCAGCACGCCAGATTGCTCCCACACTCACACGTTATGCATTTCTACGAAAATAATTTTCAAATTCCAAATAACAGGCTTGAGTCTTTTTTTGTGTTTGTTTTCATTTACTTCTTCAAGGGCTGCCATCCATTGTATTTAAATCCCCTCATTTTGTTTCATTTGTTTGAATTTTGGTATGTGGTAATTATTTATCGTAACTTTATAAAGTCTAATGTCTAGGTGTCACTTTTGCCTAGATTTATTACGTTTGAATAATCATAGCATCCTTACTTATGTGAAGAACTGTGCAAAGATTTGCAAATTGAGGCTGCCTCATCCATAGCTGTATCAAATGGCCTTTTTCAGTCATTATGTAATTTTGTAAGGAGATTTCACACTTTTCAGAGCTTAAGTCCAATATTTGATACTCATGTCACTGTGCCTTGCTGAGAGGTTTTCTCACAGGAAAAGCAACCAAAGAAAGCATTTTTTTTCCCTTTATTTCAAGACTTCTTATGTCCAAGTTGGCCAAATCAACCTCAGCCTTTAGCTGCACCTGTGTGTCTACTGAGTCAGACTTTGAGAGGATAGCGTTGTCAGCTTCTAGGTGTTGAAGCTAAGAGAACTCTGTTGTCAAATATAGATTGGCTTTATTTCCGACGTCCCGTCCCTTCTCTCCTCTCTGACCAAATCTTCCTCCCTCTCTCAATTTCTCTCATGATCGATCCACCTCCCTCTCCCCTCGCTATCTTTTCTCTCATCTCCTCCTCCCTCACACTATCTGACAGATTGAATTTATCTTCCCATATCTCAAACTTTTCCTCTAGCCTATTGCTTTCCATTCCAAGATCTGCTGGTCGTCCTCATAAATGTTTTTAAAAACATTCATAAAGGCACAATTAAAAATACAGCTTCAATACTAGCACACTGTAAAGTGTCCGTTAAGTATGGGATGGAATGAGTAAAGTACCAGGGCTTCACAGTATTTACACAAAACACTATAAAATGATCTAATTGCATATATTAAGATCAGAAAAGCAATAATAATTCCTTCAGCCGCTAAAATAATATACCATTGATTCATGGATTTCCAATTATGTTATCTGTAATATTCTTTTTATTTTGATTTACATAAATAGAATTTAGCAAAAAATACAATACGCACTTGCTAAGTTTAGCAGTAGTTCTCAAGTATTTATTACACTGAATATTATGCCTTCTTGTCGTTCTGCTCTTTATACACATGTATAGCATATTGATATTAGCTGATTAATGTTTCTTCTTTTTTTTATTTTATTTATTTATTTATTTATTTATGTTAGTCTATGTTTCAGTCTATCTGCTCAGATAGCTAGCCTGTAGCCTGTTGCTTTACATCCACCTTAAGTTTTAAATCAGCATTAATAATTTCACATTCAGTTTTTTCAGTTTATTTGGCTATTAACTAGATATTTTAACAAACCATCTTCAAACTTTAATAAAAGAAATAGCATGTCAAATTATTTCTACCTTTCTCATTAATCATTGGAGAAATCTTTATTGGCATTACAGCAACCAAAACCTTCTTATAATTGCCTACCAGCTTTTCACATGTTTCTGCTTGTATTTTTGAAGACTCATCTTTGGTGATGAGTTCCAAGTCTTTGAGGTTGGAAGGCCTCTTTGCCGTCATCCTAATCTTTCCCTCTGCCAAACAGATTCTCTGTTGGACTCAAGTCAGAACTTTAGTCGGGCCACAAAATGTTAATATCGAAAGAAGAAACATGTTGGTGAAATTAAAATACTACTTTACAGCAAACGTCTAGCAGGAGCATGCACATTTTTAGCCATAACTAAGTACCAAGGACCTGCACATTTGCCACATTGTTTTTGTTTTTTACGAGGTTGTACAGTTGTTAATAAGAAAATGCCCCTCTGGCTATTTACATCAATAAGAGTGATGGGTGGCAGTCTTTAAGTTTTTTCAAGTTATGACTGTCTGTTTTTTTTTTGCAACATTTTCCCAAACAGCCGAATTGGTCTTTCTTGTAAGCAAGGAATAAGTGTAGTAACTTTCCTTCAGTCAGCTGACCAGCAGTGCGCATCAACAGGTGGGGGAGAAGCAGCTCCACATTACTATATCCTCCAAATAGCCAGATAGCATTAAATTGACTTTAAACTGCAGAAATGGGATGATGGAAATTTTAGCCTGTTTTGAAACCATAACTTTTTCAAATCCTGGTAAAACTTGATATCAGTTATTGACCAACAGCTAGTCCCCATATTTGCTGCTTTCCTTTTCAGGAGAAGTACTTGCATTAACATATAGCGGTGTGTGGAGCACGGAAGTGAGTTAAATCATTTCCAATTTTTGGCACTTGCCAACTGCTCCCCGAAACCCTCACATGGTGGAACTTGTTGTTGCCCATCAGCAAAGGCGTTGAAAAGGTTCTCTCCACGGTGAAAACCGACTGTCCTCGAGCTGAGCTCCAGCCACAGTTCTGGCTGCATGCATGAGGGAGGATTAGAGGCATGCCAGCAGGGGCTCACTATCCGCCGCTTTGATCAGCAGCAGCACAGCCTAATACCAGACAACATCTGCAACTCTCAGCATTAAAGGGGCCCAAAAATTCCCATTAGGGAACATGAGGCCTGCATGCCTGCTAGTGTACAGGACAGAAGTGTGTCAGTTCCTGGATGGGAGGTTTTTAAATACCACCACTCCACTGGTGCTTACGCCGATTTGTTTTACAAAGCCGGCATCTCTAGAGAGGGTCTTTGCGCTTTTGCTTCTTAGCGTTTCATTTTATTTAACATTCCCTGAGCAGCATCAAAAAAAAAAAACAACTGTGTATTTTCACTGTTTTGGACAGCTGTATTAAATATTTAATCATCAGAGCCAAAAAGAAAAAAACGGCCTCGTCTTCTGTCAGATACAAAAGACAAGTTATTTGGTTGAGCAAACATGATTCTTGGTGTTGTGTGAGGAGACTGACGCTAACTCTTTGTTTGCATCATCCGGATAAAGCAAGATGAACTGTGTTTGGGTGGAGCCTGGGTTGTGTTCCTCATAAAAGGGGACATAGTCGTTAGTTTTTACGGACCTAGTTCAAAGTACATTTATATAGACTAATGCTTCCTCATTGGCAAGTGAGTGCAAGATAAACGGTTAAAATTAGCTGGCTTGGCCAATCTACATACTCTATAGCTGCAAAGAACTTTATTACACTTTGTATCCTTTAATTTCAGAAATAAATCCTTATCATATAATTTGTTTTTCCACCTCTGATGTCTAATGATTAACTCTCAATAGAGATGTTGAAGATCCCCAAAAATGTGAGGGAAAGCCGAGTTGATAGCAGGAAATGCTCTACATTTGAAAGCAGTTTATATACAACAACAACCTGCCCTGCAAGATCATAAAACAGTTGCTTAATGGTGTGAGTGATATGCTTGTGGTTTCATTATCAACACAGACTCAACGAGAACATCATTTTCTAGTGCCCTTTTTGGTGCTACAAGCAATGGGTTGAACAGGGTTGCCAAAAAAAACGCATTCGATACGTTTTTTTGGCAACCCTGTTCTTCAGATGGTTACACAAAGGGTATCAACTTGGCAGGGCCTGGTCAATGGTTTCACATACTGTTTTCAAAATGAATGCAAGTCAGGCTCTCTACTCAGGTTGCACGTCTACTGGGCGATGCTTAAAAGACACTCGTATCTTGACAACGGTAGTTTAAAAACAGCGTTGACTTAAAAAGAGCACACCGTACATTAGCTGTCTTTGTTTTGTTTTTCATGACAGCAAATGTTTCCAAATAGCTGAAAGTCTTTCTTGTAATCAAGAGAGTGCAGCCTTCTTTCAGGCAGCTTTCAGGCAGCGTGCAGCAACATGATGGCGAAAGCTTTAACCAGGTTCCTTTAGGTTACTTGCTGGAGAAAAACAAGCATTTTATTAAAAGGACTATAAACCATAGACAAGGACATATTATTTTTTTTAGATTAGATTCGGATTAACATGTGATTATTATTCCCTCATTTTTGGTCACTTTTGAGAGAATCAAAAAGTCCTCTGCAATACAACTCTTAAAGCTTTTATAAATTGCATTTTGAGGACATTAAATCTGCAAAATAAAGTGAGTTCACACTTGGATTCATCAGGTGGCTTTAAGCGGAACATAACACATAATTAGCAAGTCACGGCAAGCTAAATATTTTTTGTCAGCTTATTATTGCTGTGAGAAAAACAGTCACCCTTACATTTTTTACATAAAAGTATCCCTTTCCTAAAACCTTTTAAGTTACTCCCTAATTTTAAAGAGTTTTAAAACACTAAATTTATTCAAACAGCGTAAGAATGTAAGCAAGGCTGTTACGTCCTATTAAATGGGCACAGGGCTGTTCAATAGGTTGGTGTCGGCTTCAGAAAGCACCCCTGCTGGTCGCATTCATTAACATGGAAATTTGCTTGTTTCCTGCTGCAGCAGTTTGATAATTACCCAAGTTCTGGAAACAAAACTGTGACAGGCACCTGTTGTACCAGGAAGTATCCTGTCACTTTCCCTCACCATGTGTTTCTCCTTGCATAAGCTAGATCTTGTATGGCCCAGCCTCTAACCGCAGTTTCTGTTGTTTTATAAATACTGGATGTTTTCCCTCTTTTTTTTTTGTCAGTTTGGGCCACTCACTGGTCCCTCTGGTTGAAAGATTTCTCTCTCTTTAGTTTTTCTCATTGCCACTCCTTTTTCTTTTTTTTTTTTTTTACTTTTGCACCCCCCCAACCCTCCTCCAACTTTTCCCTCAGTGCCACTATGTTCACATGGCCCCTACATGTGACACAAAGCTGTGCCAGAACACCCCGGATGCCCGTCTCAGCTCTCCGCTGTTCCAGGCCTTGTTAAATTTTAAACAAAACAAAAGGAAAGAGAAGAGAAGAAGGGAGAAAGGAAAGAAGGGGAAAAGTGAGCACGTGGGGCCGGGGGAATGTACAGAAACATCGCAGCCTCATTCATTCATTTTCTCTGTCCCCCATGCATCATCAGGCAAGCATGGCACTTTGATTCGTGTGTTCCCTAGCAGGTCTCTCTCTCTTTGCTCTGCGAAAGTCCTGCTCTAGCTTCTGGTTGCTTCTGATTGTGGTCTTAACCACAGATACATGTTTAATCAGACTCTACAGATGGGGTCTGATTACCTCGTGGCTTGTCCTCTGGTGCTATTTAAGAACAACTGCTTCTGTAGCTTATTTATACATTGGCAGCTTTCTTTAAACCAGATGCACAAATACAAATATATCATTTCAGACAGATATAAAAAAAGTTTACCAATGTTTTTAAATACTAGGTATTCTCGTATCTTCTTACTGTCACTCAACATTTTTACAGTCTTTAGCACGCTGAATGTCTGCAGCATCTCTTTTGGTTAGTCGAAGCTACAGTCACAGGGTAAAGGAAAATACACAGAAACAAAAGTGAGGAAGGAGTATATGTGAAGTCTAAAGTAGAGGTCCTGATTTAGCAGCTGGTAGCACCACCTCTAGCCGCAATACCCTGAAGTTGTCGTTTTCTCTATAAATGTATCAGTCACTCACGTGACTTTTGTGGAGGAAGTTTGGCCCACTTTTCCTTTCAACACTGCTGTTCATTGAGGTTTGTGGGCATTTGTTTCCACGCAGCTCCTTTAAGGTCCTGCCGCAGCATTTTACTCAGGTTGAAGTCTTGACTTTGACTAGGACATTGCAGCACCTAGATTTCTTTCTTTTCAGCCACGTTGACAGTTACTGACCAGTTGGTATGAGGCATTTGTGCTGACATGCTGCGTTTGGTTTTCGACTGACTCCAGAAGACACTGGTCCAGAAATTCTTTGGTTTGTTCAACTGCATTTTTGCAAACTTAAGTCATGCTGCCATAATCCTTTGAGAGAAGAACGTTTCTCCTGGCATCCGTTCCGAACGCCACTTTTTTCCAGCTGTACTGTGATGAACTTTAAGATTTAACATGCTAACTGAGGTCTACAGAGTCTGTAATGAAGCTTGTGGGTTTTGGAAATTTCTTAATGCATTATACAGCCAGATCTTTGGGTTAAGTTGCTGGGAAAGTTCTCACCTAAGAAGAAAAGCAACTTCTTTAAGCTAATGTTTGTCAATGTAAAATTGTTACTTTGTAAAATTTGCTTTTATCGTCCTTCCTAGATTGTTTGTCAATAATGACAGCTACTCCAAGCTCCTTGCTTATGTCTTTCCACCTTTGCATAATGTTGGTGGTCCCAGGTGCTGTAGAACAGATCTGCCTCTGTCATGTAAATGCAGGAGAATGGGTGTACCCAGTTTTTCAAATAAAGCTTCTCGACTTTTGCCTTCATGGTTTTTATTAAACTAAAACAGTGTGGCTTAAATAATTTTGGAGCCTGGTGAAAACCACCTCTTATGATGTAATACATAAATGTACCAAGGTTTTATTAATCTTTTTTTTTTGTTTATGATATTGATCAGCAATAGATATAAATGTTACCAAATGATGTACTTAAATGTGTCTAAAAGTCCTATCATTGTTGCTACACTGTTCTGATTCAAAGAAACCTTCCTGGTACTATGAATTATGCATTATATTTACAAACACGATTTGGTGGCAAGCTTCTAACAGCAGCATTTATTGTCAGAGTTGTTTTGAATAGGATTGAGTTGCTTTTCACCAGCTGGTCTGTAACTGACAGTTTGTTTTATTAGTCAAAACTAAAACTGGAATTTCAAGACCTACTGTCTAAACGTTTTGTAGCGGTTAGTTGAGTGGATGAAAATTACTTTGTTTTGTCTTCCTTTGAGTTTGTTTAGCGAAAAACACAAATCAATTAGCCTGGGATCAAAATGGACAAATTTTCATTTGATTGGCAGGTTAAGGACTAAAAACAAACTTGGGGAGTTCTGATGTCAAATGGCACCAATGTTTCATACTCATATTTTCAAATCTGAGCAAAACAAGTTTAGACAGTGGCCTGAAGCAGGCTGCAGCATTTTGTTTATCCCACCAGTCACACACACACACACACACACACACCCCTACTTCTGATTTTACAGTACAGTAGTCTCTTGCTCATCCCAGGGCTATTGTAGTTCTGCTTCTATGGAAATGTTGCTGCTTCCTACTTAAATCGGTCCCCTCTGTGCTAAGGAAACTGCTCTGACTTGTGGCACATGCTCAGTGCACACTGAAGACATAAAATCACATTTGTTCATGGTCGTCACTTCACAAAATTCTGTTATTATTTACTCTGCAAGAATGCTGCTCTACATTATTAGGTACAAATACAATTTGTGCTTATTGCATATCATACAACAAATATTAACTGAAACAGAAAATGAATGATGGCATTTTGATGGCTAATCTCACATTGCTTTTATCTTTGATCTGCTTGTGACCCCGTTCCTTTTATTTATTTTTCAAAGCCTCAGTCTCTGAGTTATTGTTGCATCAGGGTGGCTGGCAGATGTGCACATGCTTAGGCCCAGTTTTGATCACAAAAAAGAGTGAGTCGACAGGGCCTTTGTGGGAGAGCAGCAGTTAAATAAGCGTAGGTGTGACTGCTGACATTGTTTGTGTCTCAGGGTGTCAGCTCTGATGCAGCCATAATTAGGATTTTTGCAACGGATGTCAGTAATTTTTGTCTGAATTCCTTTTATTTTTACGTTTTAGATTAGGAGCCCTATCTAGAGATGAACAAATGTGTCATTTTCTCCCATCAGAAAAACAAAATGTAATTGTCACATTTGTCTGTGTGATACAACTCTCACAATTAGATTATGTGCCTATGTTTTGCTCATTTATTTACTTTTTTCAGTTATGATCACCTTCTAATTTCCATTCACATTGTCCTTTTAGGCAACTTGTTCATTAGGTTATTGAATTAGCAATATTCAGAAAGGCCTAATGGAGGTTCCTGCTGTAATCGAAAGGAAAATTAAGATAATCACTTTTACTTTCAAGATAGCTTATTTTTTCTAAAAGTTTCACTTTTTGCTATAATTTACCTTGGTGTTAATATGCCTATGTATAAATTCCTCATATCGATTCTGGTTCTTTTAAAAGGAAGGGTCAAAAAAGTTTACATGGTTTAAAGGACCTAGCTAGAATTCTTTCTGGATTAAATAGTCTAAATTTTTAATTCTATTAACCTTTTACTTTTTATGAACTTTACTATGAGTTTCTCACAGCAATTTTAGGTCATTTGTTTATGAAAAAATACATGGGCTAATATTAGCTGGGTGTTTGCATTTGAGTTGACCCATCGTTTAAGGTTGAGCATAACTTGTTAGCTGCCTCAGTGTTGGTATAAGACGTAATTTATTGTTTTACTTACCTGATTCTAACAGCAGTGCGGTGCTGGGTTGAGTGTCTCAGCCGGAGGAAGATGCAGCGGAGGAAGGCCGATGCAGCTCATCAACAACGGGGCACTCTGTTACTTCTACACTATGAATATGGAAGTGTTTAATCATGTTGGTTGTGCACCTTTGCATAATATAATCCTTTTGCAAGGGTTGCACTGGGCCGACTGGTCATTTCTTTTATCAAAGTTAAGCCAAACTTTGGATCGCTGACGGACACTGTCAGAGTATTCAGAGACATGGAAACTCCATGCAAAAAGACCCGAGGCTAGGATTCGGACCCAGAGCCTTCTTGCTTCAAGGCAAGCTTAGAACTGTGTCCCTGTGCATGTCCTAGTGTGCTGATTTTTATTTAACCAACTAAAAAAATGCACTGAAGAGCGTACTATTGGGTTTCTGAGTTTATAGACTTATAATGGTAAAAGTTGTCACACTGATTGGTTGGTTCTCATTCTTGAAAAACAGCAGTGGCATTTGATGCAACAACATTTTTATTTTATTTATTTTTATTTATTATGTGGGTAATTTGTTTTAGTCCCCCACTCCTTTTTCTGTTTTATTTTTTTCTAAAATGGATTTTTTTTGGGGGGCTGCACCAATCAATCAGAATAGGCCAGTTTTCACCTCATCTTCACTGATCAGTGAGTGGCAGGTCATATACTGATAAATCTGATTCTGGAAATGCTTAAAAACTAAAAACTCCCAACCAATAACATGTACTTTAATGCACTTCGTTTATTAAAAATTCCATATAAAGGTTAGAGTCGTATCCTGTAATGTTTAAAATGTTTTAAGGAAAAATCTTGTAGTAGCTTCAATTAATGTGGGACTCAAGACTACTATAACTTTGAAAGAACCTCCTTTATGTGTTAATGTCTGTTATTTTTATATATATATATATATATGTATATATATATAAACAAGTTTTTTATAACAGTTAAAGCTAAAATAACAGTTAAAGTTAAATGAAAAATAATCACCAGGTAAGATGGTAGATTATAAGACCCCATTTAACTGAAAGTCTGTTTACATTTTTTAATGCTGTTGTGTTAATAAACAGGGGATCCCAGGATAGTAACCATCTTGGGATCCCTGTATGCTAGCTATTCACTACAATACAACTTAACCAGAAGTGTGCACATCCATGTGTTGTTGGCCACAAAGAGCAGTAACCTTTTGCACTACAGCAACGCTGCTCTGGCTCACCAATTAGCGATCTGATCTCACCTCTTTAGGCTCTGTATCAGGGGGAGGTGTTGTCAGCCTGCTTCTTATCGCTGCTCTCCCGTCACCCCTGCTTTCATGTTACATCCACCCCTGATGTGCTTCCCAGGGGAGTTGAACGGGAGGTGGCTTAGCCTAAACCTTTAACAGTATTGTGTAGTCCTTCAGATGATAATACCCCATTCCCGATTTCATTGTCCGTGTCTTTAAGCCCTGCTGTATAGTATAAGGCACTGTGTTGGAATAAAGATGTATACTGATGACTGCAGACAGACTGCTGCTGAATACAGGCTATTAGCAACTTCTGAGTGACAGAATGCGGAGGCTGAAGTGACACAGTGATGCTGCTGATGAGCAACCAGTGTCCTGAGTGAAAAGATAATATGCGAGTCTGGGGAAGCTCTTACATAAATCCAAGAAGTCTTAAGAAAAGGTCTGCTGCATTAACCTTTTTGTGATCAACACCAAAAGATAGTCTTTAAAATTGGGAAATATTACTGTTGGCAAATTGAAACCTCAATTTAATTAGAGATGTACGGAGAAATCACTGGCGACGGGTTACAGGAGATTTTCAGCTTGATCAGCCCTGACTGGTGACCGGGTGGCCAGAAACCTAAAGATTAGATCTTCTACTGATCAGTGAGTGCACCATAAATGAGTGTTGCTCGATCGCAGGAACGACAACTAAGAGCTTGTCACGGAAGTGCAGTGACTGAGTAAAGAAGATGCTGAAGGCTATTTTCAGCACCAGTGAATGTCAAAGGAAGCCCATAGATGTAAGAAGCCGTTTAAAAAGGAACATTCTCAACATGTCGAAACATGTTTGTGAAACATTCAGGCTGTGAGAGAGAGTGGGGAGAGAGTTGGACTTTCATTAGATAACAGGAAGGCTAAAAAACCTTTAGTTTATTTCCCATCTTATATATTCTATTTAAAATGTCTTCAATGAGAGCACAGGGGAACCTAAGGAAAATTTCTTGTTTGTGTACACAAACTTGGCGAATAAAGCCGATTCTGATTCGAAGTAAGCAAAGTAGATCTGTTGTAAGCTTTCAGCCACTTAGTTAAAGATCTTCATTCTCTAGGGAAGTGGTTCCCAAATTGGAGGTGGTACCCCACTGGGGGTTGCCAATCAAAAAGCATTGGATCTTAAGATCCTCTTCAAAAATTTAACTAAATAGCATGAAAGAGAATTACCAAGCATATTTGCACTATAAAAGTTAGAAGAGATAATATAAATAACACAAATTATTATTGCCCGCTTAGGACAGAAAGGCTAGAAAAAGAGTTTGATGTTCCTATATCTTCTTATGTTATAGTTCTTAAAGAGAAATAAAAATGGGAATCAGGAGGTCAGAGCTTTACCAAAACTGGAAATCGGCCACAAAACTCTGATCGGTGCGTCCCTAAATGTAATTTCCTCATATAGACATTTTGATTTTGTTTTAATTTCTCAGCAACCTAACAACAGATCTATCCATCTGTGTATTCAAGCGATACATACCAAAATTGTGTAAATAGTTTTGAATATTTGAAAAACCAAAACCTGGATGTTTCATGCTTTCTGATTTCTCTAAAGGCATACAGCAGTTAATTTGTATACAAGGCTTTGAGAAAAGCAGAACTTTTATAAATGTAGTTGAAGAAAGCTTTTTGTCTCTTTTTTGATTTTTATAGTGTGAGGAGAAAAGAACTGGAATTAAAAGGAAACATGCCCATCTGAAAAATAATCCAGAAAAATCTCTATATTAAATGTTCTTTTATAAGCAACGTAATACCCATGCTGGTACTTTTTTGTGTATAGTTTAAACATTGTTTCTGCGGTAAGCAAAAACTTCCTTCAATCACTTAATTTGGATTGACTCGCTGATTACTCTGGAATCGTGTGAAACGATGGAAACTAGGTGTGCAGAATGCTCTTTGTAATTTGTATTTTCCATCTGCTCTCCTTATGGTCTGACCCCATATGGTATGCTGCAGCGACACAACTTCATCAACGTAAAGTGTAAACATTGCAGATGTGCGCCACAGATCATAATTTGTTTAGAGTCTCCCCCCAGGCAGAGACTCACAGCACTGACACATTCCTTTTGCTGTCTTTTGGATTCACTTCGGACTCATCTGCGTGGCACGCCACATCCTGCCTTTGCTTTAGTGTCATTGCGAATGCCTGCCTGTTTGTAAGCCTGATTATGTGTCCTTATGTGTTAGTGAGAGGGCTGTTAAAATAAGGGCGAGCACTGCATCATTCATGAGTGTGTGCCACCCTGTGCCTGGACTGCAGTGACCCGTAGCTGTCAGCGGCGTATCCTTGAGCACAATGGCACAGGCTGTGCTGAGGACACACAGCAGAGCCTGCTGGAGTGTGGAGGCCATGGGAGGGGCCAGGGGCTGGGTGGGCCCATCTGGGGCAAAAAAGAAACCCTGTGAATATAAAGACGCCATTGCATTGCATGACATTAATGTTCTGTTTTCAAGAAAATTATCTTGTGGCTTCTTTTCCCGTTTTTTCTGTGGAGATTGGATCATTTTTTTAAGACATAGCTTGTGCTTCTACATTTCAGTAGATGGCTACAGCTTAGGGAGATTGTGTGGTAAAAGTGTTAAAAAGACTAAACTATTACTACTTCCTAGGATTTAAATTCAAAGACGCTAAAAAGGGAGCTGAAAATAAAACATGACGTACACCTAAAGATGTTCTAGTCTCAAGCTATATAATCCAGGAAGTAGTTATGGAAAAAGATCGAGTTAATCAGAAATTTAACACTGCTGAGACCTTTTTCCCCCTAAAATATTGAAACATGAACACACAGACAGTTAAAACCTTAGCTGCTACTTGTGTGTTTTGGAGAGAGATAGAGAGCGAGGGAACAAGGAAGTAAAACAGACACATTACATAACTGGACTGTGAGTCTCCTGCCAGTTTAGTAGCGCACAACAGTAACTCAGTTCACACGTGTGCAGACTTAGTAAAACTTATGTGTGCGAATGTGCAATTTCCTGTTTTTCTCCTGTTCATGACCTTCTAATTTTTTATTTCCCTTCATATTGTAGCTTTTATCTTTTGCTCCTTTGAACAAGCCTTATTGTCCATTTTAGGAGTTGGCATATGAAGGATGAGACAGTTGGGTGAAAAAGTCATCCTGGTCTTTACTCTGTGGCTGGATGTGCAGGCACTAACCGCAAGTGACCGTGTCTTCAAAGGCTTAAAAATCACAGAAAAAAATACATTACTGCTGAATAAGCTTCACCCGGTTGCTGCTTTTTTCATAAACGATAAACCAAGTGTTTTTTTTTTATTTCCGTTGTGTAGTTTATTTTAGTTTAGGGTATGATGGATGTTAACAAAATCAGGTTTGTCATGATAGGAGTCTCATTTTGATAAGAGTATCTTATCCGTCACCGAAGGTGCCCTAAGAAAACCTTTACCAAACACTCCAGAAGATAAATTCCATTCTGATGGGACTGACCTCCGTTCACTGAAGTAGGAGAGGTTAAGTGGTAGGTGTTGTGCTTTTAGATGTATGTCAACTTTGTTTACATTTTTATCAGTAGAGGTTACTGGAATAATAAGTAAATTATTTGAAATATATGCTTTGAATTTTGTCACCGTGTCCAGCTTGCATCTTGTGTAAAGGAGGAGTCTTACAGGCAAAAAAAGGCGTATTGTGGAACTAAAGCCCAGATTTTTACTTTTTCATGTAAACTTGTTTAATTCTGCAATATTAGTCCTAAAACTGTCTTAGTGCTGCCCTCTTTGGGTTGAACGGTGGCTCCTGCAGTTGAATTTTCCTATTGGTTCAAACGGTACAGCTTGGTACATGTCTACGCCACACGTTGAACCTCTAACCTTTATATGGCTGAACCCATGTTAGCGATGATGCTGCTAACATCACTTTACCACTCAGAAACTGGACCATGAAAAATCATCCACCTCAAAAGATCTATCCGTGGCAAAACTACCAGTGTCTCTCTGCTCACTTGCCACATGTCAAATTAAGCTAGCTGCCACTTTCCCTCGTCCTCCTAACCACACCAGTGTTGCAAGATCTCACGAGAGAAACAACCAACCAGATCAACAAGCCCAACAGGCAACACACCACACTGTGTGAAACAGAGGCCAGTATAAATGTAAGCAGTATAAATGTATACAATTATTATGGCATTATACATAAGCAACAGCAAAATTATGCTAAACACTTTAACCATAAAAATTTTGAATAACTTAAATTCTTTGAATAACTTGTACTTTTAAACTGGCCAGCTACTTACATCAAGGTATACCAAGGTTTTAAAACCATAACAGTTCATCTCACAGTTACTAGGGTTTTTAGTCTTCTTCCTGAGAAGCTAGAGAAAGTGAGACTGGATTTTTCTCCAGCTGTATGGAGCCTAGAGTAAGGCAGCGATGCCTCTCTTCCACTTGTTGCTGCACATTGCTGATCAGCTCTTGCAGTTGCAAAAACCACAGAAACTGATGGCGTGAAAACCAAGGAGCCACTAACTGTCCCGCAGGATGTTAAAACTACAGTTACAAGTTATAAACAGCATGCCTGTTAAGCAGCCCACTACAACCTGCCACCAGAGCAGATAGCCTGAGTAACCAGCTAAGATTCACTTGTTATACTTGTTATACTTTATAGACAAAGTTAGTCTATAAAGAGCAGGAGGAAAAAGAGGTTTAATCTGTACTGTGATGTTCAATATTTAGGGCTGAAACTGAATGAGTTTTGCTTACATACTTTTATTATATATCTACCGAGGTGATATGCCTTTAGCTGTCTTGTTTTACCTCATCTACGTATTATTGTTTCCCTTTTGTTCACTTCAGACATTTTATGGCTTGACCATACATTTTTCTTCTTACATTGCAAACAGAATAAATTGTGTATAACAACATGCAGAGCTCTGTGTGTATACTGTCGATGCAACGTGCTGCCATGGACACAATTTCTTTCTGTATCTTATTTATTTTATTTATTTACTTTGTTAAGTGCCTTGAGATGACATGTTGTGAATTGGCGCTAAATAAATAAATTGAATTGAATTATTGTTGCTCTTTTCAGCAGACATTCCTGTTAATTCACTTGAGACCACTTTGCATTTTATCAGCCCCTGCAATCTTAAATCATATATTCTCTATGCATTCAATTAATTTGTAAACAGACTGTATGAAGCCTTTGCATTCTCTCTTTCTCTACACGCATGCACACACACAAAGCTGTAAAACAATCCCCAGAGCTCTGTGCCTTGTCTGTGTGAGCTCTGAGGTAGCTGATCAGTAGGCCTGTGTTTTCCTGTGCAGAGTTTCATAACAACACACTCATTACATAACGGCAGCAAGAGTGGAGATGGGCAGAGAAGGCAGGACAGGGGGAACACGCATCCATGTACGTCAGTGGACAGACGATCTTATGGGAAATCTCCCTATTTTCACACATCTGTGCCAGATCCTGTGCTTTCCTTTTAAAGCATTAATAGTTCTCTCCTCTGCATGCAGTTTCAGAGTTTATTTTTTTTGTGCATTTTGTTTCATCAACTTGGTGATGAATCATTTTTGTATTGTAGCCGTTTCTATGCTGCTGCAAGAGAATCCAGTCATTTGTTTTTGTTTAACAAAATAATTCATAGCTGAAAACTGTGATGCACCAGTCTGTTGTGGATAGTTCCTCATTTATGCTGTCAGGCATATAAGTTCTGGCTGCACGCTTTACGTCGTTTGCATTTGCTTCAGCTGATGACCAAAGATTTGCATCAGGTTAACATGAGCAGGTGTGTATATATAGGTGGTTTTGTTTTCTCTGGTGCAAAATTTATGTCCTTTAATCTTTTTTTCATCCTTTCATTCTTACCTCTCTGCCCTTGTCTTGTTTCCTTCATTATTTTTTAGGGTTGTTTTTTTTATTACACAAAGCTTGGTGACTGCTGAAATGTGGTTTATAAATCCTATTTGGACTTTTTTTTTATTTGTACTTAAAAATATGCTAAAAGTCACTTAGGACCCCAGAAATTCGAAAGTGGAAAGTAAGGCATTTTGACATGTAGCAGCCCTGGTTTTATAGCCCTAGAGACAACATCCTTTCTCCTGCCCTTATCCTCCCTACTCTGCCTCCTCTGTTTGGAAGTGGTACTGCGATGACCTGAAAAATAAAACTGCACAATGCCTTTAATGGCAGAGAGCTGTGTACTTCCTTCTCCCCCTGGGGCTGAGGGTAATAATGGTGTGATAGGGAAGATGCTACTGGCTGTGACCTCATTTGGATTCAGGATTTGTTTCACTGGACAGAGGATTTCTTTCGTGCATCTACTTCCATGTGTACATTTGTTTCTGTGTGATGCCGTCCTTCGCAGTGACAGGACTGAAAGAGATGAGCTATCTGAATTTAATCATCCATCCAGCTATTAATTGCGCGTCTCATCCTCTCCCAGGGGGAAAAGATGGATGTCTCAAAGACTCACGGTCACAGGCAAACACATAAATTTACTTAGTCTCTTGTCTCATTGGCCACAATCATTAATGTTTGAGACTGGGGTGGTGGTGTGGGGGGTGTGCTGTTAAAGCTGAAGGATACTCGGTGTCTCAGGGTCGACATCGGCATAAAGAGGACTGAGTGTCGCTCAGCTATTCCTTGAGGGACTCAAAGGACTCTTCAGTGCACTCTTGATAAATAAGTACTCAGACAGACACACTGTCACTTCTTCATTAATTACATATTGTTAAATATGTATTTAACAGATAATGTACGCACACTACATCACTAATAAGTGTGTAACGAGCATGTTCATTAATCAAGCAGTTTAAAGCTGTTTTGGGTTTTTGTTTTTACATCTTTGTTAAAATTCCTGTTTCGTCTTCCAAGACCGATTGTCTGTCCTGTGGAGTCTCATGAAAGCTTTGCTGCATCTGCATGTGATGCAATTTGTGTCTAAATGCTCTCAAGATACACTACTGGTTTTACCAGCTTCCTTCATTTTCTGTCTCTAAATGCATCAACAGCATGTACTTTCATTCATGTTTATGAGTTTGTTACACAAAAAATCTCTCAAAGTTGTCTTTAGGTGTGAGTGTGTGTTTGCAGGGTCGTTGACCAAACATGTTGGGACCTTAACATGCTAAGCTAACCATTCATTAACAAAAAACATTTCCAGAAACGTGTGTGAACATGCATGTGCTGTTGGCCACAAAGAGCAGTAACTTCCTCCTGCAAAGCCCACAACACTTTTGTTTTTGTTTTTTTGTTTCTTTTATTTTTTTGATGGCGTGTAGTCATTTTGAAGAAAAAACTGGCAGGTCAGACCTAAAAGAAAGCTGAAAATCAATCTTGGCTAGAAAAAAAACTAAAAATGTGCAGAAAAATATCAACACAATTAAAAATATTGAAAAGAAAAATCTGTAGGAAACCTCTGCATATCGTTCAGTCAATCATTGATATTAGAGATGGATCACACCTAAAGCGAATGATGCTGCAGAATTACTTGAGCACTGAGAAAGCAGTAAAAAAAGCTGCCTGGCTCTCCCTGTTTGTACACATGCAGGTAGGTATCCGTGCGTTTGTGTTATGCAGCCGTATTTTCAGTACCCGTTTCAAGCTAAACTACTAGAATCTAAAATGTCTGAGGTAGAAAAAGACGAGAGGACCTACAGCAGTTTACTGCTTTATAACGCATGACATGACAGCATGGAAATCTGTTTCAGCAGACACTGAAACTAAGTAGCTGGGCTTATAATTTAGCATAATGTGTTCTTGTGATGCGGTTCACTGTTTCAGCATGTTAACATTTCCATTTATCACCCAACACAACATCAGCCTAAAGCTGAGCTACAATATCATTGTCATAAAACTGGGCTGAAATGGTTCAGAGTCTCACTGACATGATGTAAGAAAGACAGCTTTTTCTTTTCCTCAACCTTTTTTAACATGACATCAAGCTACCCAAACACACTTCAGTGTGTCCTCGAACAGTGTTTTGACTGCTGAACATTTTTGTTTCATTCTACCTCCGTGGCAGTCAAAATATTAAAACTTCATCCTCGTATTTTTCAAACCTGAAGGCAACGCATCTCACAACAAAGCAGCTGAGGGTGTTTATGCCGAGCACAACGCGATGCACGAGCACACCGAAACGCAGGATGGGGTTGTGGAAATGTGGCGTCACGCTGCGATAATGTAGGGACATTTCACTAATTTCCGATGCAAATGTTCCTCATCTTCTTATCACTTTTAGGCAAAGTACAGCTTCATACATTTCACACACCAGCACATCCTCAAGTCCCGGAGGGGGAATCATCCCCCTCTTGCCGTGTTGCCCTGTTTTTGTGAGAACATCTGTGTATTTTTTAAAGAGGACTCGTAGGATTAAGCGCCCTCTGATTAGGGATCTCTAATTTCAGAAAGTTGGTATTTTTAAACAGAAAAGGTACATTCTATTTGTTTCAGTGCTTCGCATTTTCAGTTGAAGGCATGCTTCTCCCTGAAAGGTGCAGAGATGTAAAATGTAATGTGAGGGAAAAAATGTGGAGCACTTTAGCTGAGTGCAGTGAGCGGCCGTCACCCTTGATGGCCTTTGCCACCTTCTTGCAAGGCTCGTCAACCCCTGCCAGGCAGTTGGCCTTGCACGGTCTGTCACTTTGAATCTGTCCAGGAGGAGCAATGAAGAAGTAAATGAAGGAATAGCATAGTCCAGGAAGCACGTTCTTTTCTTGCCTAAAAAACCCGTCTTTAAAGCAAATGCAGTTTGATGAACCATGAGCATGTCTGTACGTCCTGTGAACCAGAAAGATAAGGCAGTTCTGTCCCAGAGTTAACCGTTGCCCTCTCTGAGTTTAACATTATTCTCTCTTCCTTCAATCCAAGGCTGCACTTTATGCGCTCATCTCATTCATTTACCTCCAACAGCACCACACCTATTATTTGATAAGATAGATTGTCCTTTAAGCTTTGTTATCATCAAAGGGATAAGGGTTTCTATCTCGCATGTCACAGTTGTGTATATATGAAGGTTCATGCTCTGTTGTGACTTATGTGGGTCAAAGATGCCCTGCGGTATGGCATGCCCAGTCCTGAAAAGGAGGTGTGCTATTGTCAGGTTGCATTTAGCAGGGCTTTGTGATTAACCAGGGGTGTGTTCTTCTGCTTGCATGTAAGCTCCAGAGGAGTGAAGTGTTGATTTGTTAAATAAAAGATAAAGGAAGCAGTCTTGGGTGTTATTTTAAATATCTCACATGGGAAAACAAGAGACATAATCAGTTCAGACTGTTATGTATTGTGCACTGATAATATGCTACATGTTACTCTGATTGTAAACAACCAGAAGTTTTTGTTTTTATCTTTTTTGCTTTTTTTTTTTTCCGAAGATACGCAGATCAGCAGCTGTTACGCGGGTGCATGCTCATGTTTTTACTTGTAAATCCATGAGCCGCTGTGCCATTGCCACAATCCATATCGAATATCAAAATTATACAAATCACTTGAATTTTGACACATTTTGTCATGTTTCAACTACAGACCTTGGTGTGATGTATTTAAATGATATGTAATAGATTATTACAACGAAGGGCATGACTGAGAATTGGAAGGAAATATTCCAATAGAACATTCCTATAAAAAAATATTATTAAGCCCTTCCTCATTCCTTATGTATCTTTGTCTATGTATTTATATCTAACAGTTTTTCTCCATCTTTCTATCTGAAAACAAAATACAATGATTTGCAAATCCTGTTCATCCCATATGCAATTGAATGCACTATGAAGACAAGATATTTAATGTTCAAACTGGTAAACCTTATTGTTTTTCTGCAGATATTCACTAATTTGGAATTTGATGCTTGCTGCATGTTCCAGAAAAGCTGGTACAGGGGCATGTGTACCACTGTGTTCCATCCCCTTTACTTTTAACACTCACTAAGCGTTTGGGAACGGAGGACACAAATTGTTGAAGCTTTGTAGGTGGAAATCTGTCCCATTCTTGCTTCGTGAACAACTTCAGTTGCTCAACAGTCCGGGGTCTATGTTGTCGTATTTTGTGCTTCATAATGCACCACACATTTTCAATGGGAGACAGGTCTGGACTGCCGGCAAGCCAGTCTGGTACCCGCACTCTTTTACTATGAGGCCACGCTGTTGTAACAAGTGCAGAATGTGGCTTGGCATTGTCTTGCTGAAATACGCAGGAGCGTCCCTGAAAAAGACTTTGCTTGGATGGCAGCACATGTTGCTCCAAAACCTGTAAGTACCTTTTCAGCATTAATGGTGTCTTCATAGGTGTGTAATGTACCCATGCCATGGGCACTAACACACCCACATACCATCACAGATGCTGGCTTTTGAGCTTTGCGCTGATAACAATTGGGATAGTTTTTTTCCTCTTTGGCCTGGAGGACACGACTATGAAATAATTTGAAATGTGGACTCATCAGACCACAGCACACGTTTCCACTTTGCGTCAGTCCATCTCAGATGAGTTCAAGCCCAGAGAAGCCGGTGGCGTTCCTGGGTGTTGTTGAATATGGCTTTTGCTTGGCATGGTAGAGTTTTAACTTGCACTTGTAGATGTAGCGACACACTGTGTTAACTGACATCAGTTTTCTGAAGTGTTCCTAAGCCCACGTTGTAAAATCCATTACAGAATGATGTCAGTTTTAAATGCAGTGCCTCCTGAGGCACAGAAGGTCACTGGCATTTAATGATGGTTTTCGGCCTTGCCGCTTATATGCAAAAATTTCTCCAGATTCTCTGAATCTTTTGTTGAGATTATAGACTGTAGACGATGAAATCCCTAAATTCATGTCAAGTTTTACTGACAGTAGTGAACCTTGTCCCATCCTTGCTTGTAAATGACTGAGCCTTTCGTGGATGCTCCTTTTATACCCAGTCATGACACTTGTCACCTGTTTCCAGTTAACCTGCTCACCTGTGGAGTGCTCCAGACAGGTGTTTTTGGAGCATTCTTCAACTTTCCCTGTCTGTTGTTGCCCCTGTCCCTGCTTTTTTGGAACGTGTTGCACACACATATCGTTCATATCTCAACATCAGGGGAACTCTGCAGTAATGAAATAAATGAAATAGCGTTCTAAAAATAACATAAACAAGATAATTGTTTGTTTCATAAAAGGACAATCTATGAAGCTGTTGAAATGTAATCTTAAATGACTTCTGTTGTGATCTACGTTATTTAGAAAATAAATTTGATAGGGGTGCCCCTCCAAACACTGCATTGTTATTCTTAATATAGCTCAATCTCAGGACTTTGAGTGACTCTAAATGAATGAATGAATGAATGATTTAAATAAGGTTTTTTAAAGGTTTTAAACTGCAGTCCTCAAGGGCTGATATCCTATAGCTTTTGGTCGTGTATCTGGTTCAACACACATGAATCAAATAATCCTAGGCATGGCTCTGTAGAACTTGACTGTGTGCTGGAGGAGATAATGCAGACATTTGATTCAGGTAGGTTGGACCAGGGACACATCTAAAAGTCGCAGGACACTGGTCCTCTGGTACCAGAGATTGACACCTGATCTAAATCACTCCACTGTAGCTCTGGCTGTAGGTTTAGATTTTGTTGTACTGCTAGAGGGTGAACCTCAACCCCCAGAGTTAACTTCGGCCATTTGGTTGCTCCTCTTCACTTTAGGTGAATGGCTGTTTCTTAACGGGTTTGCAGTTACTCATTCTGTTTTTGGAATGATTGATTTGACATTGCTCTGTGAGATGTCCAAAGCTTTTCTGGTTGTTTTTATTAAAACGCAAATTAAAAATGTTCTTCCCCTTAATAGTTATACACTACTATACACTACTGTGACAATCTACTGAAATGTGTGGTTGTATCGTAACAATGTGGACAACACTGAAGGGGTTTGATTATTTTTGCAAGCCACTGTATGTCATTGGAGGACAAACTTCCATAAATGGCACCAGTGCTCAGAATAATGCTAGTGTTTGCATGTGGTATGTACATAACTAGGTAATCTGATTGCAACCATCTCACAATTAGTTAATTTGCCAGTCAAATGTCAAAGTCACATATTTGATCACTGTTATCACTCATGTTATCTTGAAATGATAAATGTTTTTGTGGCACTTGCACTGTAAACATGGCGTTGTGCAGTTTATGTGTACAGTATTTAATTATTACACATGTAAATTAAATCTAAAATAAGAAATATTGCCATAGCAACAGTAACATTTTCTTTCATGTGTAATGAATTTATGATTTTAGTTTTTTAATGCTGGGTTGTGAGAACTCTTAATGTTTAAAATTAATTGGATATTTGTGCTGCACAACAGATTCAAAGGCTTCAAGGACATTCCATCAAGCAAATAAAACTTTTAGTAAGTATTCTTCAATAGCAATACTTGAAGTTTCTGAGCCCTTTGAGTTAAAAGAAAGCAATTCACAGGGTAAAAAACGTCAATTTAGTGATCTAAAATGTAGTCTTATGTATGGCAAGATATTCCATTATCTGTCTGAAATTACATGTAGTAACATCTTAAATTTGCATCTTCGTTCGTTCATTGCTTCTTCTTTGAACTTGTTTTATTTATTTGAGATAGGACCTGGTGTCATGCATTCGTTCCATCCGTTGCATTCCCGACTGAAGAATCTGGGTATTCTCTTGCATTGCAAGGTCCAGAAATTCAACATTTCTGTGGAAAGCAAATTCTGCTTCACAAAAAGAGCTTTCAGTACTTTGTTTGGAGATTCGCTAGTCCTCATTATGTTGTCTTATTATGTTGCATATTACCTAATATTTAAATAGCGTATTAAGTGGTAAATTAGGCAACAATTTATACATCCGATTAAACTCAACAAATAAAACATACCCTCATATCTGCTTACTAGGACTGAAAACCAAAGCCTAGAAGTAAGCCTAAACTAAAGGACTGATATTATCAAACCAGTCGCCCTTATTGTAACCTGCTTTCTTCCTCATGAGATAAACTATACTAATTCTAATATGTGTTAAGTTGTAGATACCGCTTCCCATTTGTTTACATCTGCACTTTTAATCGCTGACAGAAATCCAGATTAGTAATGAGGAGCTTTTATTTCATTGGTCCCGTGAATATGTGTGTGTGTGGTTTTTGTTTGTGTTGAATCAGCAGGGGTGAACACACCTAGTTATCGGATCCCAGTGTGGAAGGGAAACCGTCACTTCCTCTGACTGGGGGAAAGGAAGGAAACTATCTTTAGTTCCCTACACACACTCTCACACACACACACTGTACTCCTGCTCCTTCATAGTATAAGTCTATGAATAGATTGGCTTCTGCATATGAACACACCCACATTGCAGGCCCTGACTATTTTTACATCAACTTCTTTTCCTTTCCTCATAGATTATGAGATGACCGACCATCATGACTAACATCATTGGCTCTCAAAATATTTCCAGCGTAGGTGGGCCTGTAGTTCATGCATTTGGAATATGGCAAATGTCTGTTGTAATTTTCTTTCCCCCACATGGCAGGGTCATCCTGCTGTTCTCTTGCTCTCCTTCTGCGCACAGGATGCTCACATGGGATTTCCACCTATCCCGTTGTTTCCTCCAGGCTGCGTTCCCATGGTCTGACTGTTAAAGTGTATCCTCCACCATCCCACATCCATGTCAGAAAGTTGTAAGCTCCAAATGTAGCGGTGTCGGAATGTGTGGTCACATGCAGAGGTGTTTGAAGAGGCGTAAGGGATGGGTATCTGTCTTTGTGCATACGCTTTCGTGGCAGTGAGCATGCTCCAACAAAAGCCTAAAAATAGTAGGAGTATGCCCATGTGACATACTGAGGCTAAAAGCGTGTGAATAATTTGCCTAATGCAACACATTCTCTCTTCCTAAGATCAGTCATGCAAATATGCTCCCGCTGGTAACCTCCGCCAGCCGGAAAGTTGGAAGGGGGGTAACCAGTCTGTTCTGTTAACCCAATTGGGTTGTGTCTCGGTTTCAAAGACGATATCACATAGATTTCTTTTTGTAGATGCCCCTTGTCATTGACTGAATCGATTAAAAGCTTAACAGTTGTATTTTATGTGCCTTAATCAAGAAGACATCAGTTTTTTTCTACACAAAGTTGTTTTTTTTTTGTTTTTCAGAGGTTGCAGGTTATTATGCTCCTTCCTCTGTTGTTTTTTTGTAAACCTCTTTTGATACAAAATAAAGCCTTCCACTGGACATTTTATACGATCTATGTATCAATTCTTACCCACCCGAGTAAAGTAATCTTTTATAATAATAGTCTACTGGAGGGAAATGTGGTTATGTGACTCCATCAAATGATAATAACCTGCTGGATGTCAATTAGTTAGTCAAGTTATTCTGACTAAATCAGGGGTCATGATCTGTCATATTTCTTAAGTCAACTGGCCCAACAATGGATCCAGAACCACAGTCAATAGAAATAGTGATTTACAAAGTCTTTAATAATTGATACTCAAGTAAATTATTCATGAGTTTGTAGCATTTCTACAGCATGTATTTTCGCTATAGTTGGTGGTAAACATTTGGAAAGAAAAATAAAAAGAAACACAATGGTTAATTAATGGGTAGAATGGAGAAATGAAAAAACCAAACAGTTGGTAAAAAATTAAGTATGAATTGCTTGGAGAATTTCCCAAGTCATAGATGCCTTTTTTTTTTTCCAAAACAAAAACTTGACAGAAACGTATAAGGCTAAAAATTCTTATAGATGGTACTGATAACTAAAACGAAAAAGGACTTTTTTGTTTAGAAATAAATAAAATAAATAATTGGATAAAGATTGCAATTATTCTTGTGGAAAGTTGGTGGATTCAAAAGAGTAGGCAATGAGACTTAATCCAAAACTTTTTTTTTCTAATAATAAAAGTAAATCTGTGTGTCTGCATATTGTAAGCAGCACTTTAATTCCATTCTAGCATTAATATTTAACCTTGGGATAAAGAGATGATTTGCCTTACAAGATTAAAGAGGCTCTAAAATTAAAATGAATTCCTCAAGGACTTCATGTTGTATTCTAATAAGTGCAGTAAAGTTGGTGACTAAAACGTGGCATGATTTTGCCAACTAAAAAAAAAGACCACCCATGTGCTGTCAAAGTTAACATTGATATTTACATTTTTTAAAGTTAACTTCCTCAAAAACTCTTCATTTTTTCAACTTGTTTTGCTTATCTAATCAACCTATTAGAGCTTGAAATGTAAGTTTACACATGTTATATTTGTTTTTTACTTTATAAAGCTGTTTGTGCAGGTCTTTGAACTTTTTCTGAAAATTAGATGACTTGTTAAAAAACCGATCTGGCTAGCCGATACCTCTACCCTTTTATGTACGCATCATGATAGCAATGCAAACACAGTTTTTTTACAGCTTTTAATTGGAGTGGGTGGTGATTATAATAAAGTCCTCTCGTAGAGAGATAAAAACCTGCAGTTTCATTCTCTGCCTTCACACTCCACTTAGATTAGACGTGCAATTAAATGAATTTGGAAGGGAACCGGGACACAAACAAATCTTGTGTTTAATGTAGCTATTGAAGGGAAATGGCTAATATTGGGGCAGCATTAGAAATAAAGATCTCGTTTACATCATTATGTCTTGTACATATTCATTAACCTTTACTCCCACATTATTATTGCTGGCTTTCAGTTGCAGCAAATAAAGTTTAGTCTTGGTGCCAAGGCATGGAACATTATCCCATATAGGTGTGCTTTATTATGTTGTTATTAACAATGACAACAACAGATTTGTTGCCTCGTTTTCCACTAATGCTAGATCAAAGGCTTATGTGCTAATTAATGCAAACATCTGATGCGTTTGTACATTGTTACTGTAGAATCTGCAGCCTGTCGGTGAGATACTTTGCACTAGTTTTCTGTATGTTGAGCTATTCTATATGCCCTCAGTATTTATGTTTAAGCACCTCAAAAAGAGCTGACACTTGCAGTCAAGCACATATATTTGCTGAAAGGCTTTTATATCACATGGTCAGCATTTTGTCGAATATCATATTCAAAATTACAGATTCTGCTGCGAACAAGATATTCATTTGTACAACAAAAAATAGATCTGTGCTTACTTGCTGTCTGTTAATAATTGGGATTTTAGGAAAGATGTCAGGTCATCTTAAAATCCCAGGTTTAACTATAAATCAGCTCATATTGGCCCACCTCATTATGCAATACCCTACTGCACTGCATTAGCCCTACAGTTGGCATGTGAGAGACCTGAATTATTTACAGCAACAAGAGTATGTGCAAGTTCACACTTGCTTACTGTACGGACTCTTGCTTCACAAACGCGCACCAGTGCTTTGCCCTGTTTAGAGTCAGTGGAAATGTGTGCCAGGGATGATCTAGTCTACTGTAAAATGGACCAAAATCATTTGTTATGGTCATCTGTGGAGAGCATCTTGGAGCTGATCGTCATAAACACTGAGATCAAACACTTGGCTGAATAAAAAATAATATGGTTGAAGATGCAGCAAGAACAAAACTCTAAACCTATAGATTGAATAGTGAAACTGATGGCCAGGAAAGGGGGGACAGATAGAGAGGGATAAAAAATATTGCACGGGAGGAGGACAGTGCATGCCAGTCTTTGGAAGTTTTTGCGGAGGTGGAGGATACGGAAAGATATCCTGTCTAAACATCACAGCCCCAGCTGACAGATTGTCTGATAAGCACCCTGACTGTCAGGTTTGGTGGGGTTGCGATGGCGAGACTGAACTGGGTAAAAAACAAAAGACACACTCAAATGGATAAAACTAAGGGGGAAAGGAAGCTCAGAATTTCCAAGAGCCTAATTAAGAAGACATGTAGCTGAAATTTTATCTGAGACTATAATAATATAAGTTGCACCACACTGAATGTAAATCAGCACAATTCTCTGAGAAAGTAGGCCATCCAGGCCAAATGTAATGTTTCTTTTGCTGTTCTATTGTTTTGATCATCTGTTTATTTGTGGAGCAATAAAGCTTTTCGTCTCTTTTAGCTTTCGGTAGACTATTTAAAATACTATACCAAAAAAAATGAACAGTACTTTGCAAAACATTGTTGGAGTTATTTTTGGGAACTTATCAGCTATAGTCGGAAAACATCTGTGTTCTTTGTGGGCAACAGGCTTGCCTTTTGTTATTGACATCTAATGCCCAAATGACAGGTACCAGATATCTGGACCAAGACTTCCAATTTCATGTACTGGTCGTTTGTGTAAAAAAGTGAATAGCAGCTGAGAACATAGCCGAAAGTTGCAAAAGTGTGACAAAGTTATGTTTGGGATGCTGAACTTGGGCTTTGGAGCATAGCACAGACAAAAGCAGCGATACCAAAGTCTCCATCTTGAGTTCAAAAAGTAAGGATTTAAATGGTAATCTATTCAGTGAGGAGGAGAAAGCAAGGGGAACTGTTGTCAGAGAGCAAAAGCTTGGAAACCTAACAAACCAGCGCCCAATGGAGGGATATAAAAGTGTTCTGTTCTGAACCCAGGTGGCCTTTTGTTCACTACTGTAGCAAATAACTGCTTGTGACAAAAATTGCATTTCAAAGCATACAAATTCTGGCAGCATTCAGATATGTGTTACTTCTGATCCAATTCTGACCAGCCTTGTTGCTCCAATGTTTATGTGCATGCGCCCGCCCCTTCATTCCAGCTACAGGCTCCCTCAAGTGTCATACTTCATTGCTGCGGGGAATACAGAGTGTGAGCAAGTCTCTGTTTTCTCCACATAATCAGTGTTTTACTTATAAGGGTTTAACTGGACTACAGTAATGGAGCTGACGAGGTCAGCGTCCATCGTGCCACTCAGACTCTTTCTGCAGTTAGTTTCACCTTTGCCAATATATGTTCTTGTTTTTTACAGGGAAGCCCCAAAGTATCGAGAGCTCAGAGCGGGTGCAGCTCTCAGGGACCTACAACGTCCGGAAAGGGAAGCTCCAGCTGCCGGTCAACCGCTGGACCAGACGGCAGGTCATCCTGTGCGGCACCTGCCTCATCGTCTCCTCCGTCAAGGAGAGCCAGATCGGGAAGATGCACATCCTGCCGCTCATCGGGGGGAAGGTATATAAACAGCACCGGGCAACAGAAAGATGACACACATCACACAGCATTTTGTTTCCTTCATTATTCGAATGTTTCATATTTTATGCTTTGGTTTTGTAAAAGCATAATGTCATATTACCTGGGAAGTGACCTGACGAGCGAGCCCTGTTTGTCCTTTGGGTTGAGTTTGACATTTACGCTGTTTTTGTTTAATTTCAGATCAGTGGTTATTGCCGAATGTTCTCATCATTCAGTTGGGTTGTACTGTTTTCCTTTCCAATCAGAAGTCATGACACACATTAATCTTTTGTGCAATAGTGCTTAATAAATTGACCTTTATCCATTTATTGCTTTGTATGCCTACCTGCAAAATAAGCTCCAAAGGTTTTCAGGAGAATCATTATGCCTGACACAAAGAGCACTCTAAACCCCCACCACGCCCTGTTTCAAAACATTTCACACATAGCACATGTCTCTGCACTTGTTTGTTATCTTCTGAGTTGGTGTGCATGTGTGCTAGTGTTCTATTCAAGCTCCGTAACCGATCAGCCATTCATTCAAAGGGGATATCATATATTCAAGTGAGACTCTGCATTTTTTAAAAGCCTTTTTACCACATACATTTGCTGTCGCCTGTGTCACACACATGTGTTTATCAGATGAACGCGAGCCGTGCGTATTTTTATAACTATACTGGTGGTGACTGAATTTATTTACCCTGTAGACGTTTAGTGTTTTACTGCTTCAGCAGAAGTCATTTCAAAAATAGTCACCCCTGTCCTTCCCTTGTTTTTTTTCCACATCAGTATACATTTTCCAAGTTTTATTTTGTGTGGTCAGAGTGCTTTTAAAGTTTGATGTCACGCTTATATTTACCTTGTCTACAGGTGGAAGAGGTGAAGAAGCACAACCACTGTTTGGCCTTCAGCTCAGCAGGACCTCAAAGTCAAACCTACTATGTCAGTTTTGACAGCTTCACAGAGCACCTGCGCTGGCACAGACATGCTGCCAAGGTACGGAGTGTGACAGGGTTGGAGGAGGAAAGAGGAACAAAAGTTGTGTTTCTTCTGCACTACATAAATGTCAGGTCCATTCTGTATCAGTGCATGTTCAGTTGACACGAACCGCAATCCCACTTTCAAACAGCCAAGTGGACATTAAACCTGCAGACAAGTTTGCAGGCAAATAATTTTGAACCTATCCCCTGAGATTTCTGTGTTTTTGCTGATTAAATTTGATCCTCAACTGAAAAGGGATAAAATACACAGTCTTTCCAAAAAAAGTTACTACCTGAATTTTACAACACAAATAAGTGAGAAACTCCTATTGGATAAGTACTGCATGGATGATTATGTTCCAGTTTTCCAGTTTGCACAAGTGATTCAGTTTAACTGATGCTTTGAGTAGCTTCTTATGTGTTAAACAAGCTTGCCGGAAGACACATCATTTGGTTATAGATAAGATGTTATCCTGTTTCAGAAGAGTCAAATTATTGGCATTTATGCAAAGACAACATCTAATGAAATTGATTAAATTACTTAGTTTGGGTTAAGAACTGTCTGACGCATTATTAAACATTATTGAGGAACGATCTTCGCAGAGGATATGCGGTCGGAACAAAATCTTGAATGATCAGGTAACATTTGGTGAAACCAAATTGTAGAGTAACAGAGCTCAGTTGTTTCTGTTTGGACTGTCTTCATATATTTATCATGTATTTATTTCAACAATAAGTGATAATTCATGATGAAGCTTAAAAAAAAGTGGGCAGTTATATGTGTTATCATATTTTCCAGAAACTGCTGGAGTCAGGGTTCCCTCTGAAGGATGGAAATGCACACGTAAATTGTAGAAAAGACAAAGAATCCCTATTGGTCAGTTTTCACAACTGAGATGCAAAAGAGTAAAAAAAAACCCAAAAGTCTGCAGAAAGAATCCTGATCATCCACACGTTTATCAGTTTTAGGCAAGGACATAGTCATATCAATGTTTCAAACATTTAGATTTTAAATCCTTGTGATGAGGAAAAATTTCTCCGGGTGTATAAAGCAAGCAAGGTGCCCCCTTCCCATATGTTGCTGCGGACTGCCAGCCAGCTGGCTAAAGGAAGACTATCCCACTTTTGCATAGCTCAAGAAAGACAAATTTGGATGTTACAAACTGTAGGCAGCCTGGAATGGAGTCTAAGGAAGCATCACTCTTATTAGGGTTATAATATTGTAAAACTACAGTTGTTAATTTGTGTGAAGCATGTCTATTAAGCAACTGATTGGAGTAACTACCTAACTAAATAGTTGGACTTTTTAACCAGCTATTATCAGCTTGAATTCATACAGTCATTACTGTATGAATTCCTGGCTGACTAAAAAAGGTATAATATTCTGTTCAGTAAGCACTTGAAAACTAGTAAATTAAGATGGTTTTTATGTTATATCTTTGCTTAAATAGTCAGTTAAGGCCAAAATTATTATACCCCTGGCAGATTTTTCATTCAACAAAAAAAGTGTGTTTCTGATTGGATATGACCCAGGCTCGTCCCATAAGCTAGTAAAGCCATGTATTTCATACCCATGTTTCTCGCTATTTAACAAGATAGTACATTGAAAATGATTTATACTCTTCTCAATATTCAATGGCAAATTCTGTGGCATCATAGCAATCAAACCCTTGTTATAATTTCTGACCAGCCTGTTGCACGTTTCCACTAGTACTATGACAGTTTATCTTTGGCCATGAGCTCCAAGTCTTTGAAGTTGGAAGGCCCACTTGCCGTCACCCTCATCTTGAGCTCCCTCTGCAGATTCTGTATCAGGTTCAAGTTGGGACTCTGACTGGGTCACTACATAACAGTATTATTGCTTCAAGTCAGAGGAAATATATTGGTAAAATTAGGAGTTTTCTTAGATGATGCTCACCCCAAAACACACACAGGAATATCCATTGTTTTGGAATGGCCTCAACCCAGCTGCGATATTATATTATGACCTAAGAAGGTCAAATGTGGGTTATTTTCTTTAGCTGCACTTTAGGTTACTTAATCTGAATTTAATTTAATTAACAATTTGAAAGTGTTTACTGAAACTGTTTACTGGCACTGTCCTATCTGTATTGTATAAACCATTTGTGTCTAGGTGTCTCACACAAAATCGCAAGTCGTGTACCTTTCTCTCCCGTCTCTCATTTGGGCTCAAGTAGGACATAGCCAGAAAACCTCTTTTCTAAATATTAACAGGGACATGCATGTCACCGGCACCCAGAGGGCCACTCAGAATAGACGCTTGGATGGAGATGGCACGTGCTTCAGCGATGACTACAGAGCTGCAGGCTAACTCCGCTCTTAAGGATTCGAGTTCAGAGATCGTTTATTCTGGCCTTTTAAATGTAGTTTGCTGTTAAGATGTTTCTGTTAATATGGCAAACAAATGGACCCTGCTATTACTACTCTACGACTTTAAGGAACTACATTTAGCTGGATTACACAATATAAAGTGCTGATAATGTTAGATCAATGTCTTCTTGGATTTTGACACTGAATTATATTTGACCCCTGACATCAGCATATACACATGCTGTGCAAGATTAATAAAGTCTTGTGTGGTGGAGACAATACTGTTCAGCTTTGTGTTTTTGTTTCTCCCTCTCTTTTTCACAAAGTCACTCTTCTCCTCCCTACTTGCTTCTAGATGGTGTCCCAGAGGATCAACTCGGTGGATTTGTCCTGCTGCAGTCTGGAACGTCTTCCCCCCAACCTGTTTTATAGCCTCGACCTCACCCACCTAAACCTTAAACACAACTTCCTGCCTGCAGACCATCGCCTTCAGCAGCTGCAAAGGTATAATGCCACGACAAACCTGAGAAACACCTGCAGCTATACATCAAAGGGGTGATTTATGGAAAATCAAAGGGTTGTTGCCTCTTTTTATTCCTGTGTATAGTTCTGAAAAACAAAAGCTGCTTCATGCATGTTAAACATGTTTCTGAGCCTTAATATTCATTCCATGGGCTCTTAAATCAGCCAAACTATGGACAAGTGTTCCAGCTACATTAAACGAAAACTGTTTACAAAGTTGGAAATGAGCGTCTGAGATATAAAGAAGGTTATGGATAGACTTAACATTTTGTTGATGATTTGAGGGAGCTGATAATTGCTTTTTGACTCTATTGCCTTATGCTTCCATGTAGACTGCCTTGCAGATGTATTAATACCACTTTTCCACATTTTGTGGAGACATTTCTGTTTAATGAAGCCCTCAGAGGTTTTTTAGAGACCTTTAGTGAACAAACAGCATCATGAAGACCAAAAAAGGTTTCAACTAGGGTTAGGTTATAAAACAAAATCCATTCTTATGAAGTATTGTTCACTACATCTTCTGAAACTGGAAAAAGTGTGGTGCATCTGCAGATCTATGGGTTAGCTTTAGGTATCCACAAAGCTAAAGTTAACAGACTGATTAATGCTCTCCTTATCCCAGAGAAGCAGCCAAGAGGCCCACCGAAACTCCAGAGGTGCTGCAGAGATCCACAGCAAGATTTCTCTCTAGATGTACAAAGGTTGTCGAGACATACCTCCAAAGATTTGCAGCTGTATAGTTTGATATATTTTGCAAAACAAAGGATTCATATTATCTATTTATAACTGAACCTGTTTATAACTGTGAATCAAGAGGGCCATGTATTTAGGCACTCTAAGATAGGATTTCAAAACTGATGGGAAAACTGAGTCATAATAGGTCATATAGGTTTTGAATGGAGTGTTTTGGAGCTTTGTTTTGAGATGAGCATTGTGGCAAGATAAGCTTTATGAACGCTAAGCATAACTCACTTGCAACAGGAAAGTGTCATATTAAAAGCTTAGAGACGAGGCACTGTAACAGTAAGGCTTCACTGAAAACAGCAGGACATGGCTGGCTGATTTGGACAGAGCTGGGTTTCGCCGGCATACTTGCAAGCCATCGACCTGAGCAGACTAGGACAAGAGCCATTGGCACACTGTGACCAAAGAAGCTAGCCAGGATTGTGCGAGGGTAGGCCAAAAGAGTCCAGACCTACAAGGATCGATGCAGGGAAGCTTTTAATGTGCCTTGTCTGTCTTACTTTTTCTCTCTGCGTGCACCATCTGCTGCATGCTTATCATGGTCCCAGATTAAAGACCACAGGCAAAATACTGCATGCTGTGTGTATCTGTGTGTTTGTGTGTGTGTGTGTGTGGGTGTGTGTGTGTGAAACTAATATAGTGATGCACTTTTACTGTAATTCTGTGATGCATGTGTGTGTGCAAAACTGAGTATGTTAGAGCAAAAGTCGTTTGTCTGTCATTTTGGCTGCAAGCTACAGATTTGGGGTCAGTGCATGCAAAGTCATGATACAGCATGACATTTTTATTTTTTTAATATATTTTTAGCTGCACTACATAACTCCGGTTCGCATGGCAGTACATGTATAATCTGACATGCTTTTATGCCTTTCTATGAGTCCCTGCCATAGTAATATTAGTTTGACTCGTCTTTATTTTTTTTAATCTCCAGGGTAATGACTGATGTTAAGGGAGGATGACATGGGAGGGAAAATAACTAGTTTTTAATTCAGAGTATGGGACCCACAGCTCCCCTGCTGGTCAAGGGAGATAGCATCTAGTTTGCTTTGCCAAATCTAAGTAGGCTCATCCGCATTTGACCCAGTATGAAAGGAAATGAGGTCAGTAATGAGAAAGAGATGAATAGTTTAGCTGAAAAAAGAGAGGATTTTGACAGAAACATGCAGCATAGTTAGTTGAGTACCCATATGTCCCTTGAGAGGCTTGTATGAAGGAGCTGAAGTTGAGAAGAGTACTACTTTGATGTGGGCTGTTGTGTCATACGATTCTTTTACACCACATCTGTCCCTTTCACTTTTTTTGCCGCTCAAAAATCTAACCAGCTGATCATCTGCCATTAATATTTGGATACACATAATAAATTATCTGGGATTCTAGTTCTTATGACTGCTTTTCTAATGTGCAGCTCTTTTTGAGACAGATGTCACCACTTGCTGAGTAGAGAAGTTTTGCATACAGTTGAACCTTGCCCTCTTTATTTACATATGGATGATAGTTTAGAAACGTTATGAACAGCACACATGAAAGAAGGTAATAGGAGTAGAAAGTCAGAGTTTAGAGAGCCTAAGGCTGATTGAAATGATTTAAGTTGCATTAACTGATTCCTTTTCATTTTAGGGGGGCCAGGCGAAAAAATGCAGTGTTAATATAATTGTCAGTGTATCAAATACTGTACATTGATGATCATAGTAATAATTGTCAACAGCCAGCTGCTTATTTGCTTGAGATAAAATAATCCAATCTTTTTTTTTTGTTAAGTGAATGCGCCGAACTGGGAGTCACCAGACTGAAACTTAGCTTATTTCAGTTGTTTAAAAACAAAGTTAGAGGACGCATAGGGATTTAAGAAGTTTTTAAATGGAAGCTATTTTTTAAATGTCTGTGGTTCATTCCGGCTGCAACAGAACAAGACTTTATGTAGATAACAGGAAGGCCGAGCAGAGTACATCAAAGTTGCTCTGTTTTATCCTTTTGAGTTTTCAGCCTCTGTCTGTTATGAAAAATGATGGATTTAGAAATGTTGCCAGCCTCTCAGTAGAAGTGAAGTAAAGATCTACATTTTTGGGGGGTAAAGTGCTTAACCCTGAATAAAATATTAAGTTCTTAATTATTATGTTTTGATTAAATAAAAGGTAAAACCCTTTTTTACAAGTCCTCTTTCACACATTGATGTTACATCTTCTCTACTTTTAATATAAATAATTAAGACCACTCACGGCAGAAATGTTAGAAAAACATTTGAAATCCTATATTATAGTTCTTTTAGAGGAATCCAAATCAGATTATATCAGTATCAGTAAGTTAAAGCTTTTAAAAAACAGAACTGCTGATAAATTCATCTGTATTCTGTGAACATTAAGTGTACACAAAGCAACAAATGTAAAACTGTACCTTGGTTCACCTAATAAATATTTCCTCTCCATCTTATGTTTGCTCTTCATCAGCAGATTTCTGAATTTTCAACTGTTAAATGCTCCAGTGTTAACCAGCTAGATGCCCACTTTGTCTGTTTGCCATTTTGGAGCTTGGCAGCCTGTATCAGGGGTTTATCAGAGATTTCCCCAAAATACAACAGCTGCTTGATGGCATTTATCACCTTTTTGTGGGCCTTTTTTATTTTCAGGCCAGCTTAATAATGTAATAGTACTCCCTCCCTTTTGGTTTTATTTGGCCTCCCGACAAGATACATATGGGTACTACTTGCCAAATACATCCAGATTTTATTACAATCAGTTTTGGCAGAGAGCATTGATTTGTTTAGTTGAAAGGGTAAAAAAAACAGCACTTCAAATTATCAAGTGAGATTTGTGTGATAGATCTAAGAAACATTAGGTGCCTTTTTGTATTTTCCCAGCCAGATATTTCCGATATATGTGAAGCTCTGACCAGTTGATGCCAGTTTGTTTCTGATTCCAGTTTTTCCATATCCAAAGCCATGACATACTCAGCAAGAACAGAAAAAAACGTTCTCACTCACAGGGCGGCAAGAACAACATTACGTCATTCTGTCCAGGTTTGGGAGTTGTTATAGCTTGTTCTTGACACATCATCTAAACAGAACTTTTTTGTTGTGTGACGTCTGAATATTATTACAAGCAAATACTGCAGCATGAGGAACCTATTAGAACCTCCTAAAAGTTTTGCACTTATATTCTTATGCAGTATAAGGGTGAATTCACACTTGCCACTTTTGGTCCACTTTAAACGGACCAGAGTTCGTTTTCCCCCTTGGTCCGGACCTTTTGTGGAGGTGTGAATACACTTAAGCGAACCCTGGTCCGGACCAAACAATCGGACCGAGACCCACTTTTTGAGGTGGTCTCGGTCCGCTTCCAAACGGGCTCTGGTGCAGTTCACTTATGGTCTGAATACAAACCGGCCCCGATCCGAACCAACTACAAAAAGCGTATGTCTCTTTGGACATAAAAAGCCACCGTAGCCGGTAGCAAAGGTGTGTGTTGTAAGGTAATCATACCTGATAAGCTGTGTGTTGCTTAGCAACGCTACTGGCTTGTTGTGGGACAAGGCACGTAGAGAACGTCGGCGTTCAGCACACATTCCCCGACGGGGTTCCAAAATTATAAATGGAACGTCTCAAAATCTGTGTTGAATGAGCTGCTCTTCACTCTCACAATAATATTGCAGCTGTAATAACGGCACAAATATGCAGAACAGAGGCGCTGCACGCAGCACGTCTACAGCTGTTTTCCTAAATTTCCGGGTCTGCGCTCTGTCCCGCCCCCGTCATTTCTGTCCAATGGGAACAATGATCGTCACCCGCGTAGCTTTGTTTACAAGTAATAGTTCATTTGCAAAAAGTACAATGTGAAAACAAACCGCACCAAATGAAAAAAATAAAGTTCGCTTTTGGTCCGGACCAAACAAGCGAACCAAAGGACTTTCCTGGTGTGAATACACCCTTAAATATAATATAAATAAAGAACTTTGTTTTTCTTCTTGCCACCTTAAGAACAAATTACTCTGTTCTTGCGGAGAATGTATAAAATCACTTGTGTAATTGAGTATATTTAAGTAGTAACTTTCTGTTGTAGGTTCAGAATCCGGTCGGGATGTCATGCAAAGATCGTGAAAGGATGTTGCTTCTCAAATCAAAAATCATACCCGATCTGCTCTCAGCAGCACTGCCAACCCCTTTCAGAAGCCAACATTTGCTCTTTGATGGTCTGTTATAGCCAAAGCATAGGTGGGGTAAAGTTTTCCATCCTCCATCGGCTTTCGTTCACAAGTAGAGAGGGCACACTTGCAGGGCTTCTTCAGCCACATTTGTTGTGATTACTTGTCTGTTAAAAACCAATAGGACAGATCTGCTGAAATAAATTTAAATGGTTCAGCTGCAAACAGCACAGTAAGTTGGCATGTTCAAACATGTCTTTTTGAAAGAACATCTCTGTAGGTGGAAAAAGAAGGAAGTCTGCTAACCATTTACTTAAAAAACACAGCTCACTGCATCCTAAAACAAACTGATATCCTGCAGCTACCACTATCATACCAGAAGTGGCTCACATAATCCGTCCTCTAGCAGCACAGCAAGGAGCACGGTGGATAAATTAAAACATTGAAGGTATTTTGTCTCGCTGAACAGATTGAGTTATTTAAATGAGGAGCAGAGGTGACATTACGCTGTGTGTGAAAGAGCAGTCCCTGTAAATGTAGATGGAAGAAATAAAGGAGCAAGCATTTCTTAAACCCTTTTGTCAGAAAGACGTAACATGACATAATGGAGATGACACAAAGAGAGTCTGAGGAGAGGGCATGAGCCTTACTCAGCACTTTGCAGAGACTGACTTAGTGATCAAGTGATCATTTCCTGATATAATATCCCCCAACTTCAAGATGGAGGCACCTTCAGCTGAAATTACTTAGCCACCCTAATCAATAGCTCTGCCATCTTTTGTATCTTTATCTCCATCGACATAACCTGCTTAGTGAATGTGTGTTTAACTTGTGTTTGTACAAAGTGTAAAACTGTCAAATGCCTGATTCAGCAGCTCTCCCAGTTTAAAAATAAAGGTTATGTGTTTGTGTGATAAATAAAGACAGGATCATTTTGCAAGGTTCACTTTGGTGTTTGGTCTCCTTTCCCTCTCCTGTGAAGGTTGTTTAGTATGCCATAGGAGGACCCACTGAATACCACTGGCCTCTGATGGTTAAATAAATGCCACACACACTCCCGCTTCGCTTGTTTGCTCAACAGTTTAATATGGAGCTTTAGAACCACTCTGCCTGTGGGTGTGTTACATTTTATTGTGTTTTCTTTTTTTTATTTGGCAAAGCTGAATATATGTGAGCTACACCTTGCTCCAGTCCCCATGAGTATATTCATGAATATGCTATAACCGTTGCAATATTAATCTTCTACAAGATATAACCCTCCCTATCTCCGTTCTCTGCCTCTTCAGGTTTTCTCGTCTTCGCAGCCTCAACCTCTCCAACAACCACCTTGGTCAGTTCCCGCTGGCCATTTGTGACATCCATACCCTGACAGAGGTCAACCTCGGCTGTAACTACTTGGACTCTGTCCCCAGCTCTGTGGGCGCCATGAACAAGTAAGCAAAAACAGCAACTTACACAGAAGCAATAGGAAGAACATCTTATTCTTCTTTTTTTTTTTCACCAGTTTCAGAAAACAAAAGTAATATATATTGCAAGATCTAAATCTTTGGTAAAGTCAGGGGCTTAATATAGTTAACACTTTAATATACTTTATTTTTTGTTTTCTTTTGGTGGATACACCTTTCTATCACTTTTTTCTTTGCCTCAGTGTCAAATGTTTGCATAGCCAAATGTTTGAGTTCCCAAAGGGAAAACCATGCGCTTTGCGTTTTCAAGTGAAAGGTGACCTTACCCAAGAACCCCTGGTTTGCCTTTTTTTTTTGTCTACACAAAATTTGTTTTGGTGGTGTTTGTATGGCTCTTACCTAAATTGACCTGATCAGTGGATGAGAACATAGTATTGTCTGTCTACTCTTTTTTTTTTTTATCAATTATAAGTTGGGTCTGCACACTTGCTGATAGATTTTATTAGTCTCCTTGAGCTACTAAAAATCAGTTTTATTACAGGATTCTGACTAAGTAACTGCACTTATATGCCATATTATATCACATAAACATGCCAATTATTGCCAGCACTTTGTGGTGTGTTTACTGCAGTTTCTTTTATTGTGTAGGACACTAAACTGTTTTGTAGCTAAGCCAGTGCTGGCAATAGACTATATAACGCCTGAAGTAAGGAATCACAGCCCTGGAACTTGTTAAGTAATCAAAAACTTCTGTGTATTTTATTTGTAAGTAGAGTAATTAGAGTCTAGTTCTGTGTAGTTTAGTTTCAGTATAAATACAACCGTGCTGTGAAGGCTTGTTGAGGAGGTTTGTTAGAGAACATTAGTGGACAAACAGCATTATAAAGACCAAGAAGTACATCTAAAAAGAACTGGGGTAAAGTTGGGGAGAGGTTTAAAGCAGGGTTAGTTTAAAAAAACAATATTCTAAGCTTTGAACATTTCACAGTGACCGTTTAACATGGATGGAGTATGGCACAACTGAAAACCCGCCAAGACATAGCTGTCCACCTAAATTAACACTCTGAGCAATTAGATAATTATTCAGAGAAGAAGCATTGAGAGCCATGGTAACTCTAGATTAACTACAAAGATCCACAGCTCAGGTGGGAACATTTGTTTTTTTTTTAAGGGACAACTCCACAAATATGGTCCCTATGGAAGAGCGGTAAGAAGAAAGCCGTTTAAAGACTGAAGTCATGTAAAGGCCACACCAAACATGAGGAAGTAGGGGCTGTGGTCAGATGAGACCAAAACTGAACTAAAAATGTTAGAGAAAATTGTGTATTCATGTATTAAAATGGCCCAGTCAAAGTCCAGACCTACATGCGCTTTAGAATCTGTGACAACATTTGAAAGTTGCTGTTCACCGACACTCTCCATCCGGCCTAATTAAGAATGAACTATTTTGCAAAATGTTTTCTCCAAATGTGCAAAACTGGTAGAGCCGTCCCAAAAGACTTACAACTGTAATGGCAGCAAAAGGGGTTCCACAGGGTCTTAACTCAGGGAAGCTTAAAACAAATGCACGTTACACTTTGTTGATTTTAGTTGAAAGCCATGAATCCTTTTCCTTTCATCCCCTACACAATTTTACACAACTTGATGTTGTTCTTGCTTTGTCACATAAAATCCCATTAAAGTACAGTAAAGTTTGTGGTTGTAACAATACAAAATGTGAAAAGGTTCTGGGGTTACTTCTCAAGACACTCCTTTAAAGTCAGACCTCATTTGAAGCTAAACATTCTGTAATGCAGAGTATGGGCTGGTAAAGATGAGAATGTAATCTGAAGGACAGATCTGGTATGATCTGGTATGCATGTAAATTCCCAAATGGCTAAAGTGCCTATTCTGCTACCGCCATCTACTGGACATTAAGTTAACTGATTATTGATGCACACCATGTAGTCTGTTGATTCGATGTTGCATGGCAAATCCAGAGAGAACAAGTGTCCTTATTAAAATACATGATCACTTCTCTTTCAGTTTGCAGACGTTCCTGCTTGATGGAAACAGTTTACGTGACCTGCCCACCGAGCTGGGGTCCCTGCAAAGGCTGAGCTACTTAGGCCTTTCCTTCAACCAGTTCAGCCACGTGCCCCAGGTGCTCGAGCGGCTGGCCTCCATGGAGAAGCTTTGCATGGCTGGAAACAACCAGGAAACACTCACCTTGCAAAATTTCCGACTGCTCCATATCAAACACATTGATTTAAGGTACACCAGCCCAGGCAAATCATTCTAGATATAGTTAAATTACAATTAGAAGGGATTTCATGAATGAACTCGGTGAACTATGTCCAGAACATGCATTACTTTGATTTGCAGGTCATACTTTTCCTGACTGTAGTACTCATTGCCATGCCTCAATCCCACTAATTATGGAAACAAAAACATTTGGTGCATACCATCACAGACACTAGACGGTTAAAGAGCACGAAATCAAGAAATCATTTGCCGACAGTGGCCCCATCAGGTCCCTTCTCATTGTGTGGGAAAGGACAGAGCTGGAGTGACTTGCACTATTTTACAGTAATAATACGTCACTAAAAGTTTGTCAAAGTAATTTTGAAATCTGTTCCAGTTATTACTTTTCTTTAGCTTTTGTGCCGTTTGTAAAAAAAACAACCTTTAAAGTCATTGTCCCTTTAAAAAAGATACTTGGATGAGTTATTTGATATCAGACAACTTAAAATAGATTTTCATTCCCGTACTGGTTATTGTTTGGGCTGCACGCTGGTGCAGTTGGTAGCACTGTTGCCTTGCATTAAGAAGGTCCTGAGATTGAATCCCCTGGGATCTCCTGCATCAGGTGCACATCGGTCCTCTCCTGGTAGTCTTGCTTCCTCCCATAGTCCAGAAACATAAGAATTAGGTCAATTGGCTACTGCCATCCGTTATAAGTGTGTGCAAGCATGATTGTTTCTAATGTCTCTCTGTTTTGCCCTGTGACAAAAACCACCTAAAGAATGTTGGCGACAGTCTGATCCAGCTGAGGATGAACCCTTTTCTCCTCTGTTAGGTTGAATAAGATCTCCGTCGTGGTGCCAGATGAGCCTGACCTACTGAGGCATGTGACCCAGCTGGACGTGAGGGATAACGGGCTGACAGAACTGGATGCCTCCCTGTTTCCCAGGCTGGAGGTGCTTCACTGCGAGAGAAACCACATAACGTGTCTTAAAGTTAAAGGTTCCCTTCTTAAAGGGATCTACGCCTCAAACAACGGTGGGTGTAGCTCTGTGTTATTAGGTAGCTTATTCGTTTAAACCACAGCCTTGCTTGTTTCCCAACTATACCTAAATCTCTCCTCTATAAGCGTATTACAAACGGTAGATGTGCCCTCATGTTCATCTGTTCTTATGCCTCAGATTTTCTCATCAATACAACCGTCTAATTGTCCCTCTCCATCATTCCATTTCTCTCGTTGTCACCACCACCCTCCTTCCCCAGTCGTCGCTTCCATTTCGCAACTACCTCCTTTTTTATTAAACCGTCCTTGCTGTAGGTTAATGTGTTTGGATTTCTCCCCACAGATTTACGACAGTTGGATGTCAGTCCTGTGCCCTACAATCTCAGTTACATGGATATATCGAGGTGAGGAACAAAAGTATTTGTGTATTACAAAAATGTTTGCATGAACTGTAAAAATATAGCTTGATTGTGCGGCTAATAGATTGAAGTACATACATATTCATAACTACCGGACATTTCCAAAAATAAGTGGGAAGACAGAAGGTAATCATGAATGAAAATTATTAAATCTCCTATTTATCAATTGCTTCTGCCTTAAGACACGCTGTACTCAAATCTGTTACACGGTTATACATCGCCTCCCTAATGGTGTGTTGGTACCGCCAAAACAGCTCTGGTCCATCAACGCCCAGACTCCTCTAGACCCCTGAAGATACGCTGTGGTATCAGCCACCAATATGTTAGCTGCAGAAGTCCTGTGAGGTGGAGCTTCCATGGATCAGACTTGATTGGATTGAGATCCCTTTTTGCTTTGTGGTTCGGGGCATTAACCAGCTGAAAGAGCCAACGTCCATCAGACAAAACAGTTTTCACCACGGCTATGCAGCCCCAATGAACAACATACATCTTTCTCTCTGAAACAGCACTGACTTCTTGAGCATTTTGAGCTACAGCAGCTTGTCTGTTAGATCTGACCACATGGACCAGCCTTCACTCCCCAGTGAAGCCTTGACCCCGCTGCCAGCTCCGCACTGTAAACTATATTAGGTTAACAGTTACAACTTCAGACCAGGACCATCACGCAAGGCCTGTGGTTTTGGAGATGCTATTCTCATAGGATAGCCGTTTAATTTGACCATTGTCAGACTCTTTATGTTTGGCCATTTATTTTGCTTTCAACACATTAAATGTCAGGACACAATGCTCATTGTGATATCTTAGATATCCACTTGCCAAGACATGCCATGATGAAGAGATAATCAACGTTATTCACTTGTTGTCATAATCTAATGCCTGATGATCAGTGTGTTTGATTAATGATGCTTTAAGATCGTATAGCTGCATGGGAAAATAGATTATTAAAGAAGAATGTAGATGGATTGAGAAAAATCACCAACAAAAATGGCCAATATTAAACTGTGTTGCTCTTTTCTTTGACAGAACCTTTTTATTAAGAGATGGGCATAGGCTAGAGATTTAATAGTTGGTACAAAAGCATGATATTGGGACTGCTTTTGATTTTTTTAAAGCCTAATTTATTTTAAACCTTGACAAAACCAAATGGCCTTGAGAGAGTCACATAATGAAGATGGGTTTTGAGGAAGTGCAAATCAGTATTTCCCCTTTTTCAATGTAAGACAGCACTGCCAGGACTCCATTTAACTGAATCTGTAATTTTACATAATGAAGAAAAAGGACATTTATCTGCACTAAATTATATTCCATTTTAAGTAACACAATTTGAAAACGGCACATAATTCATCATCATCACCCCTTCTCCCCCTCCAGGAACCACATGGAGTCCTTGCCAGACTGGCTGTGTGAAGCGAAGAAACTGGAAGTCCTGGACGTGAGCCACAACCTCATCACCGAGCTCCCGGCGAGGTGAGTCTCCTTCCCTCAGCAAACATGCCTGTAAATTGGAGCAGTGCTGCATTATTCTCTCTGCCCTTTGTCAAGTGATGTATCTATCCCCCATAGAGCCTCATAAATCACACTGATAGTCGGTAACCTCTAGATCCTTTTTGAACTGGCTGCTTCTCTTTATGTAGCATTTTTAGAAGGTTAGTACAGATGCACCTTTTACCCTTTGCCATGTCTTGCATCAACCTTGCGCTTTGGCTTCTCTCCTTTCTCTTCTCTCTCTCTCTCTCTCTCTCTACCTCTACCTCTGGTCTCCGTATTGTCTGGACATTTGTTTTTTACCCAGTAAGTGTCAAGATGATGAATTTCAGTTACAGGATCCACTAGAGGTGCTGCTATTCTCACATTTTCCTCTTTTCTCATCTGCACATCCAGCTTTGTCCTTCACCTTCCCTGTTTTCCTCCCTCTACAGTAACTGCAGACTATCTGTCTTTATATCGGTCTGCTTGTCTGCCTGCCTTAAAAAATCTTAGCTATCAATCCATCTTAATCATATGTCTGTCTGTTTAAATTGCTTATCCATCATATTCTAGTGCTGACCCAGCTGTATATTTCTCATTCTGCAGGTTGTTCTGCAGCAACAGTCTGAGGAAGCTGAGTGCAGGACATAACCAGTTGCAGAAGCTGCCTGACAGAGTGGAGCGCCCTCTGCTGGAGGTTTTAGATGTCCAGCATAATCAACTGGTGGAACTTCCCTGCAACCTGTTCCTCAAATCCAACAGGTAGCTTTAAGCATTGACTGGTTTTCTTAGGTTTTGTTGTTACAATCATGCAGACTGAGTGAAGGCAAACTTCATGTGTATGAAGATAAAGGGCAAAAATAACTAAAGAAAAAATACTTAAGGGAGATGCTGGCAGGCAGATTAAATCTATAGACAAAAGGAAAATTGTATTTTAATGAAACAATTCTGTGGGGTATTTTCTATTTTTAATAATACATGTACACTGAGAGTAAAAACACGTGGGTTATAAAGGAGAGAGTTACACCGAAGGTGTTCACAAATGCAAAGTTTTTAAAAACCAAATATTCCTGCAGTCCATCAAGTTTTCTCCCATACAGCTCAGACATTTTACTGTAGCTGTACAGAGTACAGGTAAACATCTTTGAATAAGGAATTTGAGCAAAAATATGTGAGAAAAGAACAAAAAAATCACAAGAAGAAAACACAAATGGAGGATGTCTTTTATCTTGATTGATTATAAGATTATATTAAAATAGCGGGAAAAAAGAAAAAATGACTATCAAATGTTGTTTTTCTGGTAATGAAATACATCTGGACCAGATCTGATTAATTTTACAGCTAGTTGCATGAAAGTTAGCATTACATAAGAGTAAATTCATGCTGTGTTTTCCAATTTAGTGATTCATCTTCATTTTCATATTCCTTAAACACCACATCAATGACACCACAACAATTTTTTTTGGATTCAGTTTACGATGCGTAAATGCATCAGCCAACAAGCTGGAGCACCTGCCACCATCCAGTCTGTCAGAGGAAAGCCACAGCATCCTGCAGGAACTCTACCTGACCAACAACTGGCTAACAGACAAGTGTGTGCCAATGCTCACCGGCCACACACACCTACGAGTTTTGCACATGGCTTACAACCACCTCCAGACCTTCCCAGCCAGGTAAAAAAAAAAACTCCCTAACAGAGACATAACCCCTCCAGGAATGATTGTGATGTTTAAATATTTATTTTCTGTCTTATACATTACCGTGTTGTGTAGGATGTCAGCAAACAGTGAATTAACACTCCATAGCTTTTCAAGACATTTACAGAGCAAATCTGGACATGTAGTATAAAAAAAACACTGCATTTATTTTTTTCATGAATGAAAAATGAGTTGTTCTAGCTAACGGCGTTCCTATGATGTCTTGAAAAGGAAAAGTCTGGAAAAGTATTGAAAAATGAAAATTAAGTATAGAAAGGATGGAGATTCCTTAATTTGTCAAAAATTCTGAAATTCTGATAACAAGTGAAGGGCTTTTACATTGATTATATTCAGATGATGATCTCTAGTTTTAGTTTTGCTCAACTCATTAATCATTTACTCTCATTCAAAAGGATCAAAGTCTACCTCATAGTTTCTGAGTTTTAAAAAGCTTCAGCACTGTGTTGTTTCATGATTTGTTGGGAAAAACAGACATGTTTTGTTCGCAGATATCCATAAGGCAAAAATTAAAAAGCAGATGGGAATGTTAAATCTAAAAAATGAAAGCATTTTGAAATGGAAATATTGTAGGGACATTACACACATGTTTAACACATTTTTTGTTATAATGTTACTGATACATTTGTTAAATCAGGTAAAGTTTGCCTGATTGATTTAGTTAACATTAACTTTCCATAATTCTCTAACACAACAGAGAAAAATGATATATAATTTGCAAAGATTACAAGGTGACAAAAAAGGCAGTTCATTTGAGTATGGAAACCATGTGAGCTGAAACCTGTGGGTAGAGTTGCAACTTCTAAGTTGCTGTCAACATTTAAACTAACACGAGTGATGAATCAAAGCTAATAATGACGAATGGTTGGACAATGTTAGCTGAAAGGCTATGTTTTTTCATTAGTATTACTTTTGCTTGCTGATTAAATCATGGAGGCTGGAAAATCATTTTGAATACATGGGCAAAGTGTGGACCCATGTCACCCAAAAAGATAACAAATTGGCTTTAAATCAGATGGTTAGCACTGCAATCTGCAAATATTGCTGTAGTAACAGTAGCGGTATATGTTCCTAGATGCGCCTGTAGAAGTATTTACTTCCAAAGTCTGAAATATATTAATTAGTACTCTGTGATTGAAGTGAAACTGTATTGCCATGAAAGTGAAGTGTGTCATTGCCAAATCAGTAGATCTAGCCAGATTAAAGCTTTGTTTGTGATTTATGTATTTTCCCACATATTCCATGCTTTACTGATTTTGTGCATCCCTACGAAATACTAAAAATCCCACATAATGATACTTCAGTGACCATCCCAATAAACAGGTGTGAATATTTATTCAGTTTTGTGGACTGTTTGTATTTGTAGGACAGTCAGCAGACAAATGCAAAGAAAATATTACCTGACAGGTGACCTGAGCTGTGAACTTTTCCGTCCTGTAAACAGCTAGTTCTTTAGTTCATGCTTTAGTTCACCTAGTTTCATCTTATCCTTCAGTAAAATGGCCAAGTTGGAAGAGCTGGAGGAGGTGGACCTGAGTGGAAACATGCTGAAGTCTGTTCCCACCACCATCATGAACTGTAGACGAATGCACACGCTCATTTCCCACTCCAACTCCATCGAGGTCTTTCCAGAGGTCATGCAACTGATGGAGATAAAGGTGAGCCAGCACCAGCAGCAGGACGTCTCTATGAAGCCTCTCCGGTTGTGCCGCCCTGAATATACATCTGTTACGTTCTGTCTTTCAGTGTGTGGATCTGAGCTGTAACGAGCTAAGTGAGATCACTCTTCCTGAGAATCTGCCTCCAAAACTTCAGGAGCTGGATCTCACTGGCAACCCTCGTCTGAACCTGGACCACAAGACCCTCGAGCAGCTTAAGTATGCCAATTTCATCTGGCACGGTCTTTTTATATCACAGAGGCATCTCCTTAAATTAGCTTGTTTTTTTCTCACAATATTTGGTTAAGTTTTCCTGCTCATTATTTGTCTGCGGTTTGATTAAAAGAAATTATTGCTTCAAGATGAGGGAGTGATTTTGATCTGTTCCATGTCTTTTGTCTTCCAGTAACATTCGCTGTTTCCGTATTGATCCACCACCAACCTTTTCATCGAATGAGGCATCTGGGGGGCCAGCTGTGTGGAGTCATGGTTACACAGAGGCCTCAGGCGTAAAGAACAAGTGAGCTAAACTCAGTCAACAGTAAAAAGAACAACCTCTATTGCGTTTGTGCATTAAAGCATGCTAATATAACCCTTTTTGAAAATTAAATTAACATTAAAGAAATATAGGAGCAGTGCTCATCTAAAGCATGAACTAGGCATGCTTTACCCTCTTTGTAGGTGAAACTATGACTACAAAAAAATATTTATGAGCAAATCCAATATTTTTTCATTTTGTTCTTTATGAACCAACTTCCTTTTGGTGATAAACAGGGTTCCTACACAGTCTGGAAAAGTCTGGAATTTGGTTTTAATATTTTTTATTGAAACTTAGCCTACCCCATTGTCTAAATGTTGTGTTCTTTCCTCCTTCTTCGTATACTTCCTTGTGTCCTTCCTTTCTTTCCTCCAATTTTTCTTTATTCTGTCCCTGTTTCCTTCTTCCTTTCCTTTTCCCTTTTCTTCTTTCCTTGTGTCCTTCCTTCTTGTGTTTGTCCATGAATTGTATCTTTGGTGTGGCAAAGTTGGCCATCTGGAAGACCAGGAAGAATAAGATGTGTGGTCATGGCTGGACTGATGTGCTTCAGTGTTTTAAAGGTTCACTGATGGCTAGACTAAAAGTTGAGCACGCGTTCTATACTCTTACACAGAATCTGAGCTCCTTTGAGGCACGGTGGGGTATGGAAAAGGTTTTATGCTCACTTGATGATGTTGGTTCCTTGATCTTTAATTTTTGAGCTTTTAATATTTTTAATTTTCATTTGTACATGTTTTAATTATGGGTTGATTTTGTATATCAATAATATGTCTTAATGTAATATGAATAAAAGTTGTTAGAAGTCAAGTCTTCCTTTCTTTCCTTCCTCTTCCTAGCCTTTGTGACCTGTCCATCCGTTCCATTTCTTGTATTTTCGTCTTCCACCTTTAAACTCTGCCCACTGTAGAAACATCTGCCATTAATACATTTTGAAGAGTTGTATCCTTTATGTTCAAATTAACATAAAGGACTGAAAAGTCTGAAAGGTCGAACACTTGCAGATGTTTAGATATTAAGTCAAATGAATCATAACAGACATGAATTTAGTTATTTTGTCCTTCAAGCTCTCGTTGTTCCTTCACAGAGTGCTTACCTGTTCCTTTTCAGACTCTGCGTCGCCGCCCTTTCTGTGAACAGTTTCTGTGGGAGTCGGGAAGCTCTGTACGGTGTGTTCGACGGAGACAGGAACGTGGAAGTGCCCTACCTGCTGCAGTGCACGATGAACGACATCCTGGCCGAGGAAATCCACAAGACAAAAAGCGAAGAGGATTACATGACCAACACTTTCCTTGTCATGCAGAGGTACATGATCTGTGATGTACTCCATTTCTTTAAACAACTGGAAGGTATATTACATGCCAGTGTTTATTTGGGCGGAGGGAGAGAAGCGTGGGTGCTGTAAGTGAATTTCAGTTAGTTCTGGAGTCATGTAAAAAACGATTATGTTTCATCTTTAACAATGTTTACCAGTCGGTGCTGCTTGGGTATATTTGCATTCAGTCTTGTTTCTGATTTTTATTTATGAAGATTCTGTGTGGATTTCCTCCACCTCTTTGAAATGAGTTTTTTCAACAGAGAACTGGACGCGGCACTGTTAAAGTATTTATACCACTTGAACTTTTTCACATTTTGTCTCTTTACAATCTCAAACCTCGGTGTATTTTATTGGGATTTTGTGAGATAGGCAGCAAGTAGCATTCAACTGTGAAGTGGAAGGAAAGGGATGCATGGTAATTCTCAGCCACACTGGATGGAGCTGCAGAACATATATTTTTCAAGTCTTACCTCAGATCGGATTTAGCCCCTGCTGGACAAGAGCCCTCCCTCAGCATGATGCTGCTACTGCTTGGCAATTTGTTTTACTGGGTTTTGTTTTGGAGTATTAGTAAAAAGAGGGCTAAACACACATCACACTTTTTAGATACGTTTTTGTAAAACAATTTTAAAATGATGTATTCTTCGCTTCACGGTAATGTGTGCTACTTTGTGTTGGTTAAGCAGGCATTTTATGAAACATTCCAGGGGTTCAAATACATTTTTAAAGAAACTGAACACATAAAACTTTAGGGAAAGCTGTGTGTGGTTGGTAAAATGTTGCACATGTTGGTACAGGTTACTTCTAATAGATTTTTCTACATATTGCATATCCAACAATATCTGAAGCATCGACAAACCTGTGAGCACTTTTAATTTCGCTGTCTTTTTATTTAGCTCTATTTTCACTTCTTGTCTTGTCTCATGTTTTTCTTGTTTATTCTTTTATATGTTATACCATCAGGTATTGATGGGCAATTATTTTACCGTTCATCGTTACTTTATTTAGTCCTCAGGAGAACTATAAGCTCTACATGATGATGTTTGCTATAAAAAGTATTGTTTGGGATGCTAATGTTTCTATTTTTACACTCTTTGTTACAAGAGAGCAGCAATAAAGCAAATTTGACTGAGGTGAAGTTGAGTCACAGCCACGTAATCTATCGTTAACACAAGTTTAGCCGATTTTTAAACGCTTTTTATCATTAGTTTTCTCGTTATTGCAGTAAATACCACAGAATATTGTGATTAACCTTAAACGTCATATTACCCATTCCCACTATCAAGCTGTCAGGGATTACAGATGGGAAATGTACCTGTCGGCTTAATCTGGCCCATTTACAGGTTCTACCAATGTTAATTAACGCACATAACCCTTTTTTGATTAAATACCTTTTAATGAAAGGATTTCTATGAAGTATACGTTTTTTTTCTTATTTATTAATCTTGAATTATCTGCATGTATGAAAATTTTCTTCATGTATCTATCCAGCCCTCTTCTTTATTGCTAATGTTTGATTTGAAAAATGCCTGTCAGAGCTTCTGGACTGCAACATAATTACGCTCTGTAAAATGAAAATCTATTCAATAAACTGTCATCCTCTCCTGTTTCTTCACTCTTTAACCTCCTGAAGGAAACTTGGAACTGCCGGACAAAAACTCGGTGGCTCTGCAGCTCTGTGTCACATTCGCCATGACCCCACAGACCCGGGCGGCTGCTTCATCCTCACAGCCGCTAATGTGGGAAAGTGCCAGGCCATTTTGTGCCGGGACGGGAAGCCCATGTCCCTGTCGCTGCTTCACAATGTGGGCCTTGAGGAGGAATACCGCAGGATCCGGCAGCACAGAGCCATTGTCACTGAGGTAGAGATTCCACTAACAAACTAAAGCATATCTATATTTAAATATTCTCTGCGTTGATTTATAAACTCCTTTCTCCCAGGACAACAAGGTGAATGGGGTGACTGACTCAACCAGAATTATGGGCTACTCCTTCCTTTACCCCTCAGTCATTCCTTGCCCCTATGTGCAGACAGTCACACTCACCTCTCAAGATGAGTTCTTCATTCTAGGAAGCCGGGGGCTGTGGGATGCTGTGTCTCCCGCAGAAGCAGTGGAGGCAGTTCGGAACGTCCCCGACGGCCTCACTGCTGCTAAGAAGCTTTGCACTCTGGCACAAGGGTATGGCTGTACTGACAGCCTGAGTGCAGTCGTGGTGCAGCTCAGCGTGAGTGAAGACTGCTGCTCCTGCTGCTGTTCTGAGCCCCCCCAGCCTCCCCCCAGCCCCGGCCTGGGCTCCTACCCTCCGTCTTCCTCTGTCATTAAGGATCGTCCCTCTGACGGCTCCCTGCCCGTTCCCCCTTCTTCCTGCAGCGAAATCAGCAGTGAGATCAGCACCAGCGAGATGAGCAGCGAGGTGGGCTCTACGGCCTCGTCAGACGAGCCTCCGCAGAGCTCCTTCGTGCTGCTGCAGGATCAGCCCCACCACCCTCAACTCCACCTGCACCATCAGGTCAATCTGCTATCCCTACAGCACCAGCAGTCCCACACAGCCAACCAGTCCTGCCAGTATCTCCTACCAGGTTCAGAACTGCCTTCCGCTCGCAACTGCTGCGCGCTCCACCCAGCCTGTCTGACCAGCTCCTTTCAGAGGCAGCTGTCCAGCGCCACCTTTTCCAGCGCCTTGTCCGACAATGGGTTGGACAGCGAGGATGAAGAGCCTATTGCAGGCGTCTTCTCGAACGGGAGCAGGGTGGAAGTAGAGGCAGATGTCCACTGCCTCAAAGCTGAGCTGTCACAGTTATCACCACCTCAAAACCTAATACCCTCATCTACCAACCAGGAACGAACCCTGCTCACTCTTTCACCGCCACCTCCACCACCGTGCACCCCTGAGCCACTAGAGGAAGGGGTCGACCTGAACCAGGCAGAGGTCGAGAATGGGCTAGAGAGAGACGAGTCATGGCAAGGTGTGGGAGCTGCGGATGGGGGAAAGTTTCCAGGAAAGAGGAGGGTTAATGGTTCAGTGGCACGTCAGGAAAAGAGTCATAACCTCATCGAGGTGGCAGCTGACGCCCCCTCCAAGAAATCAGGAGGTTACTTCACAGCTCCAGCCCAGCCCGACCCAGACGACCAGTTCATCATCCCTCCGGAGCTGGAGGAGGAGGTGAAGGAGATCATGAAGCAGCATCAGCAGAAACAGCAGAAGCCAGCTGGGCTGGATCAGCCTACCGACTACTACGACACCCCTCTCTAAGCAGACACACTGTCTGGCTAAAGATTTATCTCCTCTGCAGCAACCCAGGATTCTTCCATTTGTCCACACAGAGAAGTGGGTTTCACCAGGCTGTAAGATGCACATGAAAACGTTTCTGGAACATTACTGGAACATGTACTGCTGCACTATCAGAGTGAAACAAGCAAACGAGCCCTTTAATGATCCTCAACCTTCTGGAGTCGCCTGAGGACACAGATCCCAGAGTCTGCGCCCTTCTTGCAGACCAAATTATTTTTGTTTTTTTGTTTTTCCAGTACATAATCAACACTAGTCTATTTTCAATAGCATTAGCTTTCACAATACTTAATATGGATAACAAATCCATGGTTGATTTTGTTTTGTAAGAACTTAAATTATCTTTCAATGTGAACACAGCGAAGTTGCTAAAATGGAACCTTTTGAAAAGCAGACTCATTATCTTTTTATTATCAATCGACCTTTGGTGAACCATACGCCATTAATTCCACACCTAACAGTTGTAGATAGGGCACTTAAAATACTGTATTTCTTCAGTAAATCACAGCTCTTGGCCTGTAAAATGATATAGAGATTTTTTTGTAGAAAATTTTCAATACTAACTCCTAGGAGTTGCATACTCTTTATAGTGACTCGGTCACTTTTTTACTAATCTTCTCTGAGAGAAATGGTGATTCTTTTTTCAATGATTGTAAATAAGAGAAATGTTGTATGCTGATGCTTTTAAAGGAACTGCCTAGCTTTATGTCGGTGAAGGTTTTTAGCTGTAGGGAGGGTATATTGTTTGCTGTTATGGAGGCGAGCCCCCATTTATCTTACATTGTAAACCCACAAATACAACCTAAAATTCACAACAGACACACACACACACACACATGTAAACGTGCAATCGCAGGATGGAAACTAACATTCCAGTACAATTTTTATACACTAAGTTGCAATGGTTTGCTCCACTTTGTTTAATTGTGATGTCCTGTAGTCATCACTGTATCTACTGAACACTAATAGATCTTCTGCATGCACACACAAACAAACAAACGCACATACATAAATAGACATTCACACACATAGATACTCACAGGTAATTAGTCCCACCTCCCTCCTACAGTAACTGTTATCACCGGCATGACTGTGTCTAGTTCAGTAACACCAACCAGTATAGCCACATGGAAAAGAGACACTACAAATGTTCCTGTCTTTGGTATAATAAATTTTAAATTTGTGAATATAAGCACTGTTGTCTGAGACTTTATTTTTTGACATCCTAACAGTTTTTACCTAAACATCTCAACATTAATAAAAGCTTCATTTTATATTTTCATTTACACATCCATTCCAGGTTTTGACGTCCAACGACCAACAGGTGGCAATCTAATGCAACATTAGATTCAGTTCAGATCTCACTACGTAGCTGTAACGTTTTCACTGAAAAAGTCCAACTTGTTATTAGAGGTTATTATTGGCATTAACATTTTCCAAGGCTAAGCCAATATTTTTAGCACGATTCTTGTACTTCTTCTTCACACAGAGAACGCTGACTACTGTAATCACCAACATTGCTCCCAGCACAGACAGGGATGAGGCCAGTGCAAGAGTGGTTTTATCCTGTGTGGAGCCTTTGTACAGACAGCTATCCCCGTAGTACCACCAGTCATCGCCCACCGCACATCTGTGGAGCAGAAGGAATGAGTGAAAAATACGAATAAGATGTGTTTTTCATACCTTTAAATAGTATCCGGGTTTCTGAAGGTCCTTAAGAAGTCATAAATCCCAATTCCAAAAAAGCCACAAAAAGGCTTAAACACATCCAGATTTTCTATTAGTTAATAAATTCCGACTACGATTAAAAAAAAAAAATCATTCAACCTGCTACCTCATCACCCTTCGGCATCCTTCGGCCACTTTCATATCAGTATTATTGTTTACTTTTACCAGAACCTTTCAGAATCATGATGTACTGCAAGAAATACACAATACATTGTACAGGGGTGCATATGGTAAGCTCTGATCTTTAAATCATCAGCATAAGTGGAATAGTCAACTGTTCTTTTAGGGGAAATATTTATGGATTTGCTGTTTAAATCATACATTCTAGTGCTTTTTTAAAGCATGTCCATGTCTGAGCTGCTTATTACAATTACATTGATACATTTTACACTTTTAGCTGAAGACCTGTGGGTAGGAGGGGTTTTGTCACATTTAATTAAATATTAGTACTCTACAGACATCCAGTGGCGTTTACTGACTTGGGTGCACACATTTATTAAAGTTTGCTAAATAAAAGAAGACAAACATAAAAAATGTTTGGCGCCAAAACAACACTGCTCATCACCAAAAGAACACCATACCTACAGTGAAACATAGTGGTGGCAGCATCATGCTTTTGGGCTGTTTTTCTTCAGCTGGAACTGGGGCCTCAATCAGGGCGGAGGGAATTATGAACAGTTCCAAATACCAGTTTTGGCACAAAACCTTTGGCCTTCCGTTGGAAAGCTGAAGATGAAGAGGAACTTCATCTTTCAGCACGACAATGACCCAAAGCACATTTAGGACACTGTATGCTTGCTTTTTTGGGGGGTTTTAAACAATGTAAACCTCAAGACCCTATTTATGTTTTGAATCATCAATGATTTATATATCCCTTTCCTACAGAAGTCAGGCTACTTTTCTTGTTATAATAAACTATTGTGTTTATTGTTGGAAGTTTTAATAATTTTAATAAAAAGAAATACTAATCAAACATTTATGACCCCCCCAGGCACTTTGAGCTAAACATTTTTGGTCCCCATTGCAAAAGATTTGGACACCACTGTCCTATACCTGGCGTATATTTATCATAACCTTTTGTAAGTGGCACAAAACCTTTGGCCTTCCGTTAGAAAGCTGAAGATGAAGAGGAACTTAATCTTTCAGCATGACAATGACCCAAAGCACACCTCTAAATCAAAAAAAGAATGGCTTCACCGGAGTAAAATTGAGGCTTTGGAAATGGCCCTGTGGGGTGATCTGAAGAGGACTGTGCACAGGCGATGCCCTCGCAATCTGTCCGATTTGGAGCGGTTTTGCAAAGAAGAGTGGGCAAATATTGCCACATCAAGATTTGCCACCCTGATAGGCTCCTACCCAAAAAGACTTGAGTGCTGTAATAAAAGCCAAAGGTGCTGCAACAAAGTATTAGTTTAAGGGTGTGCATATTTATGCAACAAGGTTATTAAAATTTTTTATTTTATATTTGTCCACTTTTAAGGGTTTCAGTTTGTTTTTCCATTGCATTGTACAGGTTATAGGTCACATTAAAAGGTGGAAAAGGTTGGGAAATTATTTGTCTTGCTGTCATTTTTTGTGTAGACTTTTATATCTACTGTATATGTTGAGCAGCTTTTGCAGCACCAAGTTGCGCTCCTGCTGCACAATCTGACATATCTAGGAATTTGATTTTGACTTCTGACAATCATGCAAGTAATTCTAAGTTCTTTGTTCAAGTTGTTTGGGTCTTCCTGGCCTTAACTTGGATCTCCCTAATTTCTTCTGAAATGTCTAAATAAAACTGCCTTCTAACAGACATCTTAATATTTATATTTATTGTTTTTAACTGTCAGATCAGGCAGCTGCTATAAATTATACCTTGGTAGTGGTCACCAGCATTAGAATATTTGTAAACCTTTCAATGTAACAGATACAATCTTGTTAAAAATATAAAGTTTTTCTTTAACTTTATGAAAATTTGTTCTATTCCTTTATTGTCAGATAGGTAAAAATGTTGATTAGAGCCATCAAACCTTTGTACACCCCTGCAAATCTGGATAAAATCTAATTTCCTTTCCCTCATTTTTTATTATTGGTTAGTCACTTTTTTCTACATTGAGTTAGGCTGCGATTCACTTATTTGTAGACAAGATTTGATTTGTGCTGTAACCTAAGACACCAGCGTTCCTAAATTATTCTGAATTGTAGGTTTGAGGATTAACAATAAAACAGGTTTCAACATGTCAATCTTAGTGCGTGCCGATCGCTCACCTGCAAGAAGGCTTCCCTTGATCCACGACACAGATTCCACCATTCTGACACAGCACATTTAGGCAAATATCTGAGGCATTAGTGGTTGCAGATGGAGAGGTTGTGGCAGGTTTTAAGGTTGTGGAAGGCACAGGCTGGGATATGGTAAGATGGGACACATCTATATACAAAGAGAAAACAAATGAGCAATCAAATCTCAACAAACATGAGGCTGTTTGATGATGTCAAACATTTAGGGGAATTCTGTAAGGGGGTAAATCCTTTTTTTTTTTTTACAACATTGTAAACCTAATGGCTCCTGTGTTGTTCAAAATGTAGTGGTGATGTTTGTGTAATTAGCGAGGATTGGTAAGAGTGGATGCATTTTCAGAGGTGTTGACATTGAGTTTATACAGTAATTTGTTGCCTTTACCTTCCATTGTGAGAAGAAAGATGGCATCTCCTCCCTTAATAAAGTCTCTGCTCCTAGCTCTAAGGTGGGTTAGATACACTGTCGTACCAGCACCCGGCCCGCGGAAATACTTGGACCCATCTGTATCCGTGACCTCAGCACCAACCTTCCGAGGATCATCCCAGAAAAAAAGGTCAGAATCTGAAATAATGTTGAAGGTTCGCATAAACATAGTTTTAACTATAAATAGCAGCTTCCTGTATGTATTTGAATCTTCTTCACTGTGAAAGCCTCACTTGTTGCCTTCATGTTTGGGTCAGTTGTGATGCTGCGCTGATTGGACATGCGCTTTTGAATGTGTGGGTGCTGATCCATCAGCATCATGGTTATCTGTTTCCAGGGGCATGGCCATGTTTGTCCGGTGTCCCCCTCCCGGGCTACCAGATGAGCGTAGGCAGACAACTCCCCGGAGTGTTCGTCCTTACCGTTGGGGTAAAGCGCCATCTGGAAGGTATAACCCTCTTTGGAGGTGAAGGAGGGGCTAAAGATAGGAGTGTTGGCTGGGGTGTTATCCATGACATGGCTAAAGTTTTTCACGCGCCATACAAACTCAGGGCAGGTGGTCTCAGAAAGGTTGATGTCATCCAATGAGAGTCCTCCAGCAGCAGGCCCCGTTCCCTCCTTTTTCCCTTGAAAGACAACTCTGAACTTTTTTTTCACATCTAGATTCACATGGTGTAGCTGCCATAAATCTTGAGGAGATCCTATGACAAAAATGAGAGAAAAGATGACTGAATTTTGAAGGTACATGATGGTTACATTTCTCCAGCAGAACTCAAACAGCAGTGAGTCTTCGTAGCAGTCACCATCTACTGTCGTGATGAGGCGCAGAATTCCACTGGGGCTGGCTTCATCGTACTCCCTGACGTAGATCTTCAGTGTGTCGCTGGAACCAGCACTGTTGTAGTAGAAAAACTGCAGACACTGGTAACCTCTTTTGGGATAAACAAGCCTGCTCTCCAGCACAGCTGTGTCTCCAGTGTTGGCTGCACCAGTGCTAAAGTGCATGAAGTATCCTGATCCTAAATAAAGAAAGGGCATAAAGGATAAATGTCAGTAATGATGTTTTCTTTGCATCGTGGATGCTACAGTAGCAGCCACGTTTCAGCATCTTGGGTGAAGCTGTGCAAAAACCTTTTAATGCAATATCTTTTTAAAGATGGTAAATAGTAAAAAACAGCTTTTTATTGGATGAGTTTTTCCAAACTCTGGACTGGGTGGACATTTTGTAAATGTGTTGAACCCTTATATTGTTGGAAATAAATGCATTAACAGCAGTTCAAAAATGGTTTCTTATGTGGATGTCTGACTTTGAAAAGTATTTACAATCATAGATAACTGTAAAAAAAAAAGTAAACTAAGAAAAAACTAAATTAAAAAGGGATTTTTGTAAACAATTACATTATTTTTATTTTTCTTAAAGATGCAATTAAAGAATTATAAGTAAAAGATTGTGAAAAATGCTTTGAATGCAGAGATACTGTGTTTATTTCAACAATGTCCTGTATCTACGATTCATCTCACCTGTGCATTTGCCCATGTTGGAATAGTCCGTCTCGGGCCCTCCAGCAGCATTAGTGACCCTCACCCAGTCGGCCTGGTCCCCATGTCCCTGGACCATCCCACAGATGTTCTCACGTTCAAAGTCGCATGAATCCAAGAAGGTGGAGCCTTGAGCTAGAAAACAATGTAATAAACACATGTAAGAGTACTTTGAACAGCAAAAAACAGAGCATAAATCATTCTGTTTGTCCACATACTTCAGTGTGGAACAACTAAAAACAATCATCTCATCTTTAGCTGAATTTATGAGTTAATGTTCTCTTTACTAAGAGAAAAAGCCCTGTATGGTGGTCACTCTTACTGCACTTGTAGAGGCGGTTCAATTTCAGCAGGTCGCTGTCACTGAACTCCATTCGCTGGCCGATGACATCACTGAAAGCAGGGATCTTGGTGACGATGGTGGGCTCAGAGCCGTTCTGGAAAGCGTTTTTACTGTAGTGCATCATGGAGTTGTAGTCGTAGGATACACCCAAAGAGCTAGAGATGGTGTCATCATACATGTTGAAGTTGTGCTCTCTACCTGCAGAAAATAACTGCCTTTTAAGGGGAGTTTCAGAAACTTTTTTTTTTTTGGTTATTATATGTTGTTTATCCATAGGTGTATAAAGATGTTCCAGGAATTGCTGATTTCCCGTTGCACAATATACTTTAGCAACAGTTTACAGAATTCATATATTAGCAATTTGATGTGCAAAGGTCAATTCTTTTGCTTGTTCTTATCGTGTACGCAATAGAACAAATGCTGCACTAAAGGCTGCAATAAAATCTGATGCCGTGTTTTTTCCTACAATTCCTCTCTATTTAGCTCATTCCGTCTTCTCATCAACTGTCTCCAGCTTCCCTGTCCCTGCTGAAGAAAGGAACCCCACAGCATGATGGGGTTGCTGTGTAACAAAAGTTTTCTTTTACAGTGTTTTGTATGCTTTCCAAATGTTAAAATGTAGGTCTTATCTGGCCTAAATATCTTCTTGCACATGTTTTGCTGTGTCCCCAACATGGCTTGTAGCAAACTAGAAAATGAATTCCTTAGACTTTCTTTCAACACTGTTTTTCTAGTTGCCACTCTCAAGATCAGATTTGTGTACTGCGAGACAAACAAATATCCCTGTCAACAGATTATCCCACCTGAGCTCCCCTCACAGCTCCTGCAGTTACCTTCTGCCATTGCTTTTCCTTTTGAACGATTCCAACAGTACCCTTAGATATTCAGGACTTGGGATATTGTTTCTAACCACAACCTGCTTTAAACATCTCCACAAGTTTACCACAGGCTCTGATGTTCTATAACAAACCTCTACAGCCTTCACAAAGCACTTTGATATTTAATTATACACATGTGAACCCTATACGCTAAGAAGGTGACTTGTGAAGGTAATTTGTTGCTCTGGAATGTACTCAGGGCAATCAGAGTACAAGGGGGTGAATACATATGCTCGCCACATATTCAAATATTTTTGAATATATTTGAAAACCATGTGTCCTTTTACCTCCATTTGGGGATTTATAGACAATTTTATATATCTGTCTGATAAAATACACTGAAGTTTGCAGTTGTAACGTGGAAAAAGTTTAGGAAGTAAGAACATTTTTGCAAACTGCTGCATATGAAATCATAATTATAGTTTTACAAAAAAGTACCTTATAAAAAGACAAATTTTTGATTGTCAATACCTTCTGAGATGCGGTCCCACACGATCTGCACATAGTCATCTCGGTCTGATCTGGACTGCTCATGCCAGAAGCCCAGAGCATGAAGGAACTCATGTTCTATAGTTGCAATGCGGTCACAGTTCGTTCCTATTGACAACCTCTGCTTCCCGACTTTCCGGTTACCAACAGAGGAGAAACAGCTTTGGGCAGGGTAAAACAAGGCTTTTATGAACATCAAATAAAATCAGCAGAGTCTTATCTCAAAGACTGTTTCTCAAGTTCTGAATTAATGATGCTTCAATCTCTTAGAAGTTACAGCTTGTCTAACCATCAAAAAGGGGCATAAAATGATAGGTTCTTCTTGTTTACCCGTTTCCTTTAAAGATGGAAATGTAGTTTTCTTCTCCGCTCCATGGCTTGAAGTCGATGCAGGTCTTGAGGCGGTACTGCTCAAAGGCCTTAAGAATCACACCTTTTGCATTGATCTCTTCAGGAGAGACGATACAAGTAAATTAGGTCTTTTAAAGTTTAAATATTTTTCATATTCTCTTTTGTGAAAGCACAAGTTCATAAAATGTCTCAGGGTAAATATTAAGGCCTAACTCCATTTATGTCTCAGGGTCTGTTGTCAGTTCCAGGACTTCATACTTGTAATTTTGTATAAATCCAGTTCTGTTTACTGTAGTTCTAAACCAAGGCTAAATAAATCATTTTGTGATAATTCAATGTGAATTTTGAATTGTAATTGAAATAGTATGTTTTTTTTCAGTGCCTATTTCTAGAGGTCTGTAGGTGAGAGGCGTGGTTCAAACCTAACGCTACATCAAATCCAGGACTTTTTTGCTGCAAGGCAACATTGCTTACAAGGGCTCCATCATGCAGCCCAACAAATAGATTTTTTTATTTATTTAAACACTTTGATGCCTGAAAGTTAAATTAAAAGAAATAAAAACAGCATAAATGCAGTATTCATTGGGCCATTGCAGCCATACGTCATAGATCATAGATGGACTACGATCAGTGTTGATTCATCTGTTCTGACAGTTTGGTCCCTGTATCAATTAAAATAATCTCAAAAAGAGCCAATTCTTTTGAAAAACCAAAAGGGTTCCATTGTAGCGATCAGGCATAATATTATGAGCAAATGCCTAGTGGTCCAGTCATGGGCTCCACTAGACCCCTGAAGGTATGCTTCAGTATCCAGCACCAAGATGTTACCCTGATGCCAACAAACCCACTGTTAGTGCTTTCAGCTGTGGAGAGGATCAAACATAGGCACCATGACTGGTCTCCAACTATGCAGCACACACCTTTCTTTTAACAGCCCTACCTTCATCAGCAGTTTAAGGTACAGTAGCTCGAATGTTAAATCAGACCACAAAGGCCAGCCCTTATTTCCCCTGTGCATCAATGAGCCGTGACCCTGCTCCCTTTTAACCACTGTTCCTTCCTTGGACCGCTTTTGATAGACACTGCAGACTGGGAACATCCCAGAGGAGCAGCTGGTTTGAAAATGCTCTGACTAAGCGTTCTAGCCATTGCACTTTGGCCCTTAATAAACTAAAATCCCTATGCTTGCCCATATTTCCTGCTTCACTTTAGCTTTAAGAACAAATTGCTCACTTGCGGCCTAAAACATCCTACCCCCTTAGTATGATCAAAAAGTAATCAGTGTTATGTACTTCACCTGTCATGTATTAATATATTCAATAAAGGATCAAAAAGGAGGTTTTAGAAATTCACAGGAGCACTGTTTTTGTCTGTGTTTCAGTATCTGACAATTTTTGTTTTATTGAAAAAATTGCTGTGGTTTTTCTCAAAATCACATAGATACCATGCAGAAATCAAGAACACCTTTCACTTAAACAAGCAATGGCCAGCATGCTTAGGCCATGCTATAATGATTATTGATTAACTGACAACAATCTTGGATCTTTATCAGGTTTAAAGCTTGGGCAATAAAAAGATGGCACCACATGTAACATTTATAGTTCTGTGTAGTTATATCAATAGGATTTCAAATGCAGTTTGTATTAAATAAAACTAACAAAGTAAAACTTGATTAAATGTTAATAAACAAAATAAGAAATTCCAAATATGTAGGACCAGTAAAAACAAGTGCACTCCTGCCAGTACTCAATGAAACTGAGAGCAAATATTGAGAAATCTGTTCATATTAAGTTATTTTCAGACTATATTTTTGGCATTGATGGCATGTGAATTTTCCAACAGGCATTCTTACCTAAATCATCTTCCATGTAGTAAGGAACAGTTTTTGGCCACTTGTACCCATCTCCTATGATGGAATTCCGAGTTTCTGTCTGTAGCGGTGAGAAAAGGCAATCCCAATGGAATGAACAAGTTTGAAACCCTTTTTTACATATTTTAGTTGTGCTGATTATGAACAGAATTACTGAATCTACCTCATTAAACACAATGTCCCCCTCTACCAGATTCAGCCCTGCCTCTGTGGGGACAAAGAGCACCAAGAAAATGGGTTTAAAAGGTAACCAAGTAGAAACCCAGAGAAATGAGGAAGAAAACCACCCAAACTGTGTTAATTCCACACACCTTCATTGATGTCAAAAATGTCGAGGTCCCGTCCACCGTCTACATCAAAGTCTGTGAATAGCATAAATAAAATATGTTGAAGATATTTGAGTTGAAAGTTAGGAAAGAGCTAAGAAAAGTCCGCAGGTTTCTTAAGAAGATGCTTACCTAATATCCTTGCAGTTGGCTAAATGATGGGAAATAAAACGGTAGATAGCATTGATTAACAAAGTAATTGAAACCTATTTTCCAATTGTCAAAAACCATACTGTAATAAAAGAAATCAATTTCTTACCAAACAAAGGTTGGTACCACACAGAAGGCAAAGAATGTGAAGAACTAGAACACCTACTGGTTCTCTTGCTACCATGTTGTACATCCTGTGTTGACAAGTGAACAGATAGCAGTTTGTACGGACAGATGCTAAGGAGTCCTAAATTACAAAGGTGTACGTTGATGATAAAGCACTCATGTGCACAAGTCAATAACTGACAGAGCCATTAAGGGTAAAGTTACACAACAACTTTGCTCCCCTCTGCTTTTATGCCAATAACTTTTTACACCTTGGCAAAGTGCCTCAGAATGGCCAGCAGAATATATTTCATTCCTTTACAGTGCTACGAAAGGTATTCACACAGCTTAACTATTTTTATATTTTGTAATGGTGTAACCAAAAACTTGGATTTTTTGTATTTTAACTGAACATGATAAATGTATGCATAATTGTTAAGTAAAAGGAAAGGAAATGAGTGAATTTTCATAAAATTACCAAATAAAAATCCTAAATGTGTTGCGTACATATGTTCTCAGCCCCCTTTAATCACACACCTCAAGACAAGGCTGTCCACCTAAACTGATAAGGCGAGGATGGAGAACATTAACCAAAAGAGCAGCCAACAGGCCTGTTGTAACTCTGGAGGAGCTGGTGAAATCCACTGCTCAGGTGGGAGAATTTGTTGACAGGACAACCTGTGCACTCCACAAATCTGCCCTTTATGGTTGAGGGACAAGAACAAAACAGCTGGTTGTATGAAAACCAGAGAACACACTATCACAATAGTGGACAGTGGTGGTAGCAGCAAAATATTTGGCAATCCTGGAAGAAAACCTGTTGGGGTCAAAATACTTCAGGCAGGAGTGTCAAACTCCACGCTTCGAGGGCCAGTGTCCTGCATCTTTTTGATGTGTCCAAAGTCCAACACTAATACCAGTGTATGAGTATGAGTAACAAGGAGTACTGACTCATGGATATTTGTCTTTGTCATTACAATTAAAGAAATAAATGGGATGTGAAGAGGTCTGTTATTTTCAGGAAACAGTCAAACAACCCAAACATGCACCCAAACTATACTGAAAGCCTGTTTTACCTGATCTTTTCATAGAGTCAGTTCATGACTCATCTCTTTTCTCTGCAACAATTACAGTCTTTTAGTCCAAGGTTGTGATGTCTTTACTTTTTATGGCTTATGCATAACTCCTACAGCTTTATGTTTTAGACTCTCTGAGCTGCTTAAATTGCTGAACAGTAATGCAAAGATAATAGAAAGGCAAAGGCTTTACCTTATAGAAAGGTGTGGTCCACATATCAAGAGTTGCAGCTGTTGGGTACGGGTTAGGTTACCTTTTATTTCTTTTTCTATCCTTGCCAGGTTTAGGCTAGTTGTGCATTGGACAGACACAATTAAACATATGTTTCCTCAAAGTTCACAGCTGCGCTCAATACATCTTTAGGCACGCTATGTGCATTGTATGGGTCCACTTATACTTTAACAACATGACAGGGCTGAGGGATTAAGTTATTCACCGTTTGTTAAAGGTCAATTTAAATAATTACTATTATTCTGTAGAACACCAATGTTGCATTATACTATTTGCTAAACAGTTTTTACTGTTCACATCCAAGTAGATGAACAATCTTGTCACAGTGTGTGTTTTTGGTTTGGTATTTGTTTATGTTTAGTTTGGTGTTTTTCTGTTTTAAGTATGGTTAGTTTTGAGTCCTTGTTTCTGGTGTTTTATTTTCTATGTTCTGCTTTGCTCTGTGTTTATGGGTTTGGTGATTGTCTTTAGTTATGAAGTTTATTTCCTGCCCTGTCCTTCTTGTCTCTGTTTTCTCCCATGTGTTCTGGTTCCCTGGGTGTGTTTACAGTTTGTTCCTCGTCAAGCTCCTCCATGTCCTCGTTTATCCCTATCTGGTTCACCTGCTCCCTCTGCCCTCTGCATCCATGTCACACCTGTTCCCTGTTTCCCTGCCCTATTGTTTCATGTCCACCTTTGTTTGTATTTAAGTTCGTCTTTGTCCTTTGTTCCACGTGGTGTCGTTATGTCTCTTTTGATGTCTCTCTGGATTTTTGTCCTTACATTGGATCCTGTTTTCAAATACCCTGTAAACTGGATTATCTTGTCGCCCGGTAGTGATGTCAAAATGTGGCTTTTTGAAGCATAGAATCATTTTGAACCATTGTGTCATAAAGTGGTTCACTACCCGAAGGTTCATTCAATTCCCTTGGGTGACGTCTACTGGCAGTAGCAATTGTTGCACCAAATGAAGCCCTGCAAATGTGATGCACCTCTTGTGTAAATAATAACACTTATGTATGTATATATGTGTGTTGTACATATGTTTTTTGTACATTACATTTTTAGTAACTTATTAAAGATTTTGAGTAATTAACCCATGAAAAAAAACATTTTGAAAACAATGTGAACTGTAGGCGATTGCAGATGAAAAATAGCCATTAGGCTAATTCTGGCTTCTTTAACTTGAATTGTCATATGTTTTATGAAATCCCACTGTCCCATTTTAAATAAATAACAAAAAAAATAAATGAAGTGAAAATTTTTGATTTCTTCATTCATAGTGTCTTTGGGAGTGTGCTTGGTGTACTGAGTGTTTTTGGACATTGTGCTTGGTGTACTAAAGAGGGTGCTTGTGTTACTTCAGGTGTTTTTATTTAAGAAAAGTAATTTCTGCACAGTAGAAGGACTCAAAAGGTTTCTTTTTTTTGAGACAATTTCTCCAGCTTTGGAAAATACTCTTTCACAGGGAACAGAGGAGGCTGATGCGACAAGGAACTGTTTGGCTAGATGGTATAGGTTTGGATACAGAGTTTTTTGCTGTGCCCAGTATTTCAGTGGATCCTGTGCTCGGTCCAGAGGAGGAGCAGATAAGTACTGCTGCACCTCCACAATAGCATCTGCTGTTCCGTTTTTTCATTTTCCTGCATCCTCTGCATCATTGTCCAGAAGCTGCCACAAGTTAATACCTGGGTGAGGTGGGGGGAAGAGAATAGGCACATTACATATTATATTTTCAATTACATCAATGTGGCATGACATTATGTCTTACCTGTGGAAGCTTCAGCAGGTGCTGGCTGTGGTGCTGCTGATGTAGATGGTTCTGGTGATACTTCTTTCATCAAGGCCGCACATTCCCCTTTTAGGCGTTTCAACGCAGTGTCACAGTTGCTGGGACTGTGAAATCCAAGGGTTTTAAATCTCAGATCCAGCAATGTAGCCATGGAGTTGAGACTTGTCATCTCTACACCAGATAGCTTCTCAATCATTATTCTGTTTAAATTTTGTCCCAGTTGTTTGGCCATATCAATTGTAGCTCCACTTAGCAATTGATTCAGTGTGTGCTTCAACATATGTATTAGTGGAACTACTTTGGAGCCTGATACTCTTTGCTCTTGGGAGAGCTCCACAGTCGCTGCCTGAAACGGTGACAACATAGTGATTCAGTGAGCCGTTGCCTTATATTCATTGGCTGTTAAAGGAGCCAAATCTGTAGCCAGAGTAGCCAGAGCTGCTGCCACTGCTTCTCTCTGATCATAAATGCGCTGTAGCATTTCAAAAGTGCTATTCCACCGGGTTTCCACTTCCTGTATCAATTTCATTACAGGGCGGCCCATTTGCACTTGCACCTGCTGAAGGCGCTCCTTGGCTGTGGTGCTGCTTTTAAAATATGTGAAAATCTGCACTCTTGATCATCATCGAGCCCAGGAGTCGCATCAATGGATTTTTTCACAATCAGGTTGAGTGCATGGGCTATGCAGATAGCATGCCTAACTTTTAGTATTCTGGCAGTGGCTATCATGTTTTGGGCTGCATCCGTCACCAAGCATCTCACCTTTTCACCAATTCCCCACTCCTCCATCAGCTCCTGCACAACATCTGCAATATTTTCAGCTGTGTGGCTACTGGGGAAAGGATGGACTCCCAGCAGAGTTGTAGCTAACTGCTCATCAGCATCAACATAATGGCAGGTAACAGCCAGATATGCATCCATGTTAATGGATGTCCACATATCTGCTGTGAGGCTGATGCTGTTGGTGGTCAGCAACTCAGCCTTTGCCTTTTCCTTTTCCTCCACATACCTCTTCTCCACCATGGCCTTAACTGTATTCGTACTTGGAATGGTGTATGTAGGATCCAGTTTCGCTACAAAATCCCTGAATACAGGATCATCCACCACAGTGAAAGGCTGGGAGTCCTTCACTATGAAGTCCACAAGAGCTTCGTCAAGCTCTTGCTTTCTGGATCCTAAACAAAATAAATAAAGTAAATAATAAAGAAAAGTAACTTCAATTTAAATTACAAACATTTAACTGTTATTTTTTCTAATTCTGCATGTATATCTATGTTATGGTGACCTTTACTGGTGGCACGAGGCTGAGTGTTCTTGTGTTTGGCTCTATAATGCCTCAGCATAGATGACGTATTATTATTATACGTCGGCAGCTGCGGGCAAAGCAAACACTGCACCTTTAAAACCAATATAACAACCCGTTACCGCACATCTTGCATAACATGATACCATAACTATAACACTACTGCATAGTATAGGCTATAGACTTTCTAATTAACACTTTGAATGTACATTACCTTATTAGGTGGCACCAAATCGAAATATTCCCACACTTGGGAAGGCTTCCTAGATGGTTGCTCCATGACAGAATAATCCACAAAAACTCAGAATATACAAAAACGAGAGCTGTTCGTAATGTATAATACGTGTAGAACGGGGATGTAAACCGGGGCTTGAGCCATCTTAAATAGACTGAATCGCGCCAGATGTTTGAAACTCCGCCACTCAACTCAAAGCAGTCAGCTGACTCGGTCTGAATGAAGCAGTGAAGTGGTTCACACGTGATCGGTGATTTCACATGAAGCAAGCTCCGGCTCACTGCTTCACCATATCTACCCTGTCGAGTTTGAAACGTGCTTTGAAGCCTCGGTGTTAGAGGTAACATCACTATCGCCCTGCACCTCACCTTCATGTGAGTGAACTCTTTAAATTAAAGTAGGAGTTTTGATCCCACTCTGCTTTCTCCGTGCTTGTCTGCCTTTTGGTCCACCACACAAACCCCAGCTATGACAAATCTATTCCAGTATACATTTCTTTAAAGACTGAGAGCAATTCACAGTATCACAACTGATCCAGCATCCTTAGGACATGATGGATTAATCCTCAGGAAAATCTGTAATGTCTTTTAACACCCTAATTTGTGCAGCATCTAAATATGATCTGTAATTATCTTATTCACTATGAGCTATAACACATACAGTGCCTTGCAAAAGTATTCATACCTTTTGAAGGTTTTCATATTTTGTTACATTACAAACAGAGATTTCAGAAGGTAAAGGATACATGGATTTGAAACTTTCTAAAATTAAAAATCTCAAAGTGTGGCGTTCATTTATATTCAGCCTCTGGACAAAAAATACTATGATGAATTACCTTTTTCTGCAATTACAGCTGCAAGTCTTTTTAACTATCCGTCAGCTTCGCACATAAGATAGGATTCCTTCATTGTCATTGCATACACAGAGCAACAAGATTCAGGAGCGCTCCACAAAAGGTGCCCAGGTAAGAAAAACAAGACAATATCAAAGTACAGCTTCATAATCTAAGGGAATTTAACCATATTGCAGAGCCCCGGAATAACCCCAACCCCAAATGCGCAGACAGCACTCATACACATACTCAAATCACACCGAGTGTTAAGTTATAATTTTTTACCAGAGCAGCAAAACCTTTTGCAGAAATTTATTTTTTTAACCATTCGCCTGTGTGCTTCTTTTTTATCACTATGGTTACCGGCTCTTTCTCTTTCCAACCAGCTGCAGCTTGTTGTGAATAAAATGCTTTGCCGTCAGAGCCCCCAGCTCTGGAATGTCTCCATACACACAATTTTTAGACCAACAAATAGAGGCACAACAGTAATAGGCTGCACAGTGGCGCAGTTGGTAGTACTCTGGCCTTGCAGCAAGAAAGTCCTGGGTTCGACTCTGGGCCGGGGGTCTTTCTGCATGGAGTTTGCATGTTCTCCCTGTGCATGTGTGGGTTCTCACCGGGTACTCTAGCTTCATCTCACAGTCTAAAAACAAGACTGCTTGGAGAGAACAATTAACCTAACATTCATGTTAGGTTGTTTGTCCTGTATGTCTCTGTGTTGCCCTGTGATGGATTGGCGACCTGTCTAGGGTGTACGCTGCCTCTCGCCTGTAGACTGGTGGAGATAGGCACCAGCTTCCCCGTGACTCACTATGGAATAATTGATATAGAAGATTAATGAACAGTAATAGCCTGCAGTGTTTGAAATGTTTTTAAGGGGCTTTGCACCACTGAAGGTGGCAGCAGGTTGAAATAGGACAATTATTCTCAGTGGTATCAGATGCTGTGCAGCTGGAAGGATTTTTGCTGATACTTTTTTACATTTGGACATTTGTTGTGATGCGGCATCATGGCAATGGGGTTGTTTTTTTTTGTATTTTTTTTACAACCTGTAGCAGCTGATTAATATCTCAAAATCTCAAATAATACTTCAACTACAACCCCAAATCCCTGATGAGATGAAAAGGAGGCGCCATGAATGCAGAGCAGAAGCAAATCCCATCTCTACCATTAATTATAATGGGCAATGTGAGATCGTTGGGAAACAAGTTGGATGAACCCCAACAAAGGACCCAGTCAGAGTATCGGGAATGTAGTATTATGTGTTTTACTGAGACATGGCTGCAGAATCATATCCCTGAATCCAGCATTTCTGCCAGGTTTTCTGACCATACGAGCAGACAGAGGTTTGAAGAGGAGCGGCAAACGTAAAGGAGGTGGACTGGCAGTACTTGTGAACAACAGATGGTGTAGTCCAGGACATGTTACTGTGAAGTGTCATCTCTGCAGTCCAGATTTTGAACTTTTAGTAAGTTTTCGACCATATTTACCCAGAGTTTACCAGTGTTATTTTGGCAACATTACATGTTCCACCTTTAGCTGTTGCCGACACTGCATGCGATGCCATCAGCTCAGTTGTTGCTAAGCTACAGACACACAACACCCTAATGCATTTTTGGCAATATCTGGTGATTTAACCATGCTTCACTCTCTGCTACACTTCCAACTTTTCAAGTTGGTCAGCTGCTCTACCATAGAAAACAAAACGTTGGATTTATTTTATGCAAATGCCAGGACTCATACATCTCTAAAGCAAGACCTGTCATATTCTATCAGAACCAGAGGACTCTAACGCAGGCACAATGACAGAGACAGGAATAAAGTTTGAGCAAGTTTATTGAAAGCATAGGTTGACTCAGGATCCAGCAGGTGTCTGTCTCAGCGGGTTAGCGCACTGGGAAGGAGATGACGGTAAGTAATGGAAAGGATGATAGATTGTTGCTGATAGAGTTGAACTCTTACTCGGAAGTGGAGAAGAGATTTCCGGGAGGAGATGAACAAGCCATGGAGACTGAGATTCGCAGGTCGTTGTGCTGTGTGAGCGGTTCCTCTAGATGGTGAATGGTGTAGGAGGGTGGACAGGATGTGGAAACGAACAGCAACAGTACCAGTAGATCCAGGAAATCCAGGGAGGTCATTAACTGAGGTAAATTCATCTAAGCATTTACCAACCAGACAGGAGGCAGAACCACGACAGGTAATCCAGGACTGGTCCTTTCTGACAGCAACCTTGAGGAAGAGGAACACAGTCAGATTAAACAGATTGTTCTGAGCACAGGCTAGAACTGAGCAAGGTCTGTTGATCTGATTACCACTCTAGGCGAGCAAACAATCTGACGCCTCCTCCAAGGTCCCAACAGCATATGAAGCTCTCCCTCGATTGCTTCTGATGAGGAACAGCTGTACAGCTGCTTCTGCCTGTCTCACCCTGTGGAGAGAATGAGAACTGCACTCTACACAACACAACAAACCTGTGATCAGCTCCGTTGCCTGACAAGACCTCCTTTAGGCAAATCAGATCACAATCTTGTTTTTCCCCGCTCGAATTATAAGCCCCTTGTTCCGAGTCAACCTGTAATAAAGAGAACTGTGAGAAGATGGTCACAGGAAGCTGAAGAAGCCATGGGAGGTTTTGAGGCTACAGACTGGGATGCACTGTGCCAGCCACATGGAGAGGACATCAATGCCATGACTGAGTGTGTGTCTGACTAAATAAACTTATGTGTGGATAACACCATCCCCACCAGTACGGTGAGATGCTTCCTCAACAACAAACCCTGGATCACCTGTGACCTGAAAGATATGCCTAGCAAGAAAAAAAGAGCCTACAGAGAGGGAGACAATGAATTATTGAGGAGTAAACAGAAGCAACTTAAACTCAAGATAAGAGACAGCAAATAGGTGTACAAGAAGAAGCTGGAGAGACATGTGGTCAGGGATGTGCAGCGATGAATGTCTGGACAGAGCCAATGAACTAAACACATTGCTCCCTTTGCCTCCACCTTCCATCGGTGTGTCTCAAGAAGTTAGGTGAAGAGACAACTGGGAAGACTGAACTGGAATAAGGTTGCAGGTCCAGATCAGGTCAGCCCTAGAGTCCTGAAGGCCTGTGCAGAGCAGCTCTGTGGGATTCTGCAGCACCTCTTCAACCTTAGCCTGACCCAGGAGAAGGTTCCAGTGTTGTGGAAGACCTCCTGCCTAGCTCCAGTACCAAAGAAAACTCACCCATCGGTCCTAGATGACTATAGACCTGTTGCCATGACATCCCAGATCATAAAGGTCCTAGAGAGACTCCTGTTGGCCCACCTCAGTAAGCAAACAATGAACCATCAGGACCCCCTTCAGTTTGCTTATTGCGGTGGAGTTGGAGCCAGCAGCACAGTGAGGATCATGTTCTTTGATTTCTCCAGTGCATTTAACACAATTCAACCTGATTTGCTATGTCAGAAACTCCAGAAGACTCAGGCGGAGGCCTCAACAAGCTCCTGGATGAAAGACAACCTGACAAACATACCACAGTTTGTGAGACTGAAAGGTTGTGTGTCTAACCAGGTAGTTAGCAGCACAGGAGCACCACAGTGGACTGTACTCTCACCATTCCTCTTCACTCTGTACACCTCAGACTTCCAGTACAAGACAGACTCCTGTCATCTGCAGAAATATTCTGATGATTCTGCAGTTGTGGGTTGGATCAGAGATGGACAAGAAGCTGAGTACAGGGCTGACGTTTTTTGACATGGTGTAGAAACAATCATCTCATCTTGAACGTGAATAAAACAGAGTAGATGATTGTTGATTTTAATAGAAACAGGAATAGGTCAAATACTATTTCTATCATGGGAAAAGAATTGGAGAAGGTGGAGTATAAATACCTTGATGTTCACCTGGACAACAGACTAAAGTGGAGACTCAACTGTGAAGCCATCTACAAGAAGGGACAGAGCAGACTGTACTTCTTGAGGAAGCTTAGGACCTTCGATGTTTGCAGCAAGATGCTTCATATCTTCTATAAGTCTGTTGTGGAGAGTGTGATCTCTTCTGCCATCTGCTGGGGTAGCAACATCAGCGCCAGGGACTTAAAAAAGCTCAACAAGCTGATAAAGAAGGCTGTCTCTGTTCTGGAGACTCCTCTGGAACCTCTGGAAATCATTGTGAAAAGAAGGATTTTCCATAAAATGAAGAACATTATGGAGAACCCTGAGCATCCTCTTCATGAGACTGTCCTACAACAACAGAGTGTCTTCAGTCAGACGCTTCATCAGATCTGCTGTAAGACAGACCGCTACAGGAGATCCTTCCTGCCCACAGCCATCAGCATCTACGACTCTTTGAAGAAACCTGCATAATATGAGCTACAACAACATTTAATTCCGTTTTGGGATGAATAAAGTATTTTTGATTTTAATTGAACTGAATATAAGTGTGGTGATTTTCATGTACAAACATCCTGTGATTTGACTTGTTTTAATTTTTCATCTGTTACTGTAGCATTTTGTTGACTGTCTCCAGGTGGCATTAGTGATAATATTTGAAGGTTGACTTTCATGTGTAGATGGCATATCAGCATCATAAATCAGAAAATTATCCATCCATCCATCCATCCATCCATCCCTCCATCCATCCATTTTCAAAACCCGCTTCTTCCATATAGGGTCACAGGGGAGCTGGTGCCTATCTCCAACGGTCTACGGGTGAGATGCGGGGTTTATTATGTAAGACCAATTAAAAAGCAATCTTAGTAAATAAAAGGTTGTGTTATGGCCAACACAACCATTAAAAAGACACCTGACCTGTTTGTTGTCCAGCAGTCCTTCACGAGGAGGGTAAGAAGCAAAATATTACTGCAAAAGAAGCTGGCTGTTCAAAAAAGGGTGCATTTTCCAAGCATGTCTTTGGAAAATTGAGTGGAAGGAAAGTGTAATCTAGAGCATTCATGCTTCCCTCTGCTGACAAGATTTTTGGAGACATTGATTTAATTTTCCAGAAAGATGTGGCACATTGGCACACTGTGCTTGCTTGGGCTCCACACCTTCCTTCTGGTCTGAAAGACGGACAGCTCCAGAACCTCACCAGGTTTAACACATTGTCTCTTTTGGGAGAGTTCTGAATCATCTAAGCTGAAACCGTTAAATCCATACTTGTGATTTTCTACCTTGTTTATGATCAGTCAAATATATAAATACCGGTACACAAAAATTACACATTAGACTTATTGTATGTTGAAATATTTGTTTCTTTCTGTAAAGATGCTCTTGTTGTGTCTGTGATTATGGTGAAAATAGGACAAGAAAAGAGGACACAATTACACAGCTATGCCACAGAGAATATTTTGTATGGTTTGGTTTAAGTGATTACTTATTGATGTTTTCTCACCTCTGCTTTATATTCCTTACAAAATGGGTTTATATGATAGATGAAGCCAATGGAGCAGAACTGATGCATCTAGGTCACTGGCAATATTTAACTTGGACTTACTTTAAACTACAGGATTTATTTTTTTAACCAAAGATTCTAGTAGCAATTTTGACCTTTGGAAATCAGACTTTTGATCATTTCACTGCTCTGACGAAAACCTTTGTAGAGGGCCTTCATCATGACTTGAAATTGAGTAAAAATTTATTTTAATTCCACAGATGATTCTTGTGGTTCTCAAAACCATATTTATGACCCTGAAGCCTTTGTGTCAAAAAGTGTGAATAGAATGATCTTATTTTGCTGAATTACACCTCAGTAAATGATTCATAATTAATTCATGATCAGTTAAAAACTGTAGTTATTGAAAGTGTTGACATTTGACCTTAGTACATGGTAAGTTTGAGCAAAAACTGATTTCAGGATTAAAAAGTGTTTTGGAACTGTATCTGCTTAGAAATTAGAAACATACAGGTTTGAAAGAATGTCAGATCTTTTTCTGACTTGACTGTGCAATTTACCACAAGAATATGTTTTTCTTTAATTCTTTCTGGTGGCCCGATCAGCGCTTGTTGACATCACAATGGGTAACTTTTGAGAGCTTTCTAATGCTGACATAGGGCAGAACCCAGATAGACTGAGAAACACACATAACCAGGTCGAAGCCCAATTTAATTTATCAAACTTGATCATCTTGTTTAAGATTTGGTTGCTTAATCTTTTTTTTTTTTTTTTTTGTTTAGCCTTTTTGTTTTCGTTTATCCATGGAATTAAATTCAAAAGAAAGGAAAGCCACCAAACATCCAATAACTATGCCAGATAAAAGAACTGTCCATTCCTTCCTGGAGAGATGACTGTATTTCTGGGTGGTACAGCTGTGCTGAGATCCCCCTGTCCATTGAGCTTAGAAAAGGATGTAAAGTACGGCAGTTCCAGGGTTCTTCAGAGGTAATAGGCCAGGCCAAAAGTAAGGCATGTCTTATCAGCCTACCTAAGGCTGTTTCCTGGTGGCCTTCGCCTTTTTGAATTCCTTTTTTGTGAGGGACTTTGGTCTAGTTTTGTTGCTTTAAATACATTTTAAATTTGACATTAAAATATATTACTGCGATTACTAATGGGTTAATTGTGAATTCAATAAGTGCTTAGTTTCAATAAGTGTTCAATTTCAGCTAAAGTGTAAATATTGTCATCCTCCAAATAATAATTGTAGAATGTAAATGTAATTTGTTTTTGTAAAACATGCAATTAGATCTGATTAGCAGAATCTACCATTCACACTGATTTTTGATTGACGTGAGATAGATTAACGAATTCATGAGACTAATGAGATTTTTGTGAGACATAAACATAGTTTAAAGTAGTCTTTTGCATTGTAAATTATATGAGTTACAGTCAATTCAAACAAATGATTAAAATCATAGGGCAATGCTATGACATAGTAATTGTTTAAGTGTTTCATTGTCTTAAGTTACCAAAATACCTCATTAGGTATGTGAGTATGATAAGTGACTCTTCTCTGCGGTGTAATAATGCTTATATACTCATTCATGTAGGTGGTGTCTACACAACACCTGCAGTCTAGGAATGCAGTGTGTTTGTATCTTTTTTTCTCATCTTCTCCATAGAACTGAAAAAGGTAAAAATGTGAGTTTTGTCAAGTTTGTGTCAATATTTTATTGCTTAATTGTGGAAAATAATCAATTTATTCAAAGGATTTCACAGCAAATTGAATCACCATGTAAATTCTTACTGTTTGATCTGCTATCAGATCTAATTTGTTTCTGCAGAGAGGCATGCCTACTGATAACGTGAATTATTCATGATACAAATATTTAAACACATTAGCAGACGACCTTTTAGATAAATATTAGAAGGTAAACAATTCCAGATAAGAGAATAATCAGCAATGGCTTAAATGTTTTAAACAAATCATCATGTCTGCGTATTTACACAGTATCTGCAACATTAATGGAATTAATGAGAAGGAGGATTTAGAGAAAGTGATTTGTTGTCTCTCCTCTAGAATATTTGCTGTTTGTGTCTACAGGACAGGCTTACTTACTTAAAACATAGAAAAATCAATTTCAGAAAAGTCAAACTAAGAATTTGAATGGAGTTCCAGTTAACTAGCAGTTATGCTGACTTAAAAATGTTTTTTATGTATATGATTTATATACAGAATGCTAATCTGTTTGTGTTGAATCTTTTTATGTACCAGTGCACATGTAGGGGTTCATTAGTGACCAAAGGATTGTAACAAGTCAGAAGCAATGTATGATCATCCCATATGTTTGAAAAAAACACAACGAAAAGAAGTTTTGTTTCTCTATTGCAGGAAGATGTAAATAATTTCCTGTAGAGGCAGGAGAAGAAATCACACCTGGGAAAAGTGTCACATCATTTTATGGGCAAGCAGTAGCAGACCTTTCTAAGAAATCATTATTATTGGCTTGGTGAGCAATAATGGACTTCCACCAGTTTGTGTCACTCTGAAAACCAACTATTGTACTTTGATTATAGTAATAATAATAACACATTTTATTTACAAGTGCCTTTCACAGCACTCTAGGTCACTGTACAAATGAATGCAGTCTTGAAGAGGTGGGTTTTATGTCTGGATGTGACAGAGGAAAAGTGTCCGTGTTACAGATGTCTAGTGGTAGAGAGTTACAGAGCTTGGGAGCAAAGCGGGAGAAAGCTCTCCTCCCCATGGTGCTGAGGAAAACAGAGGAAGCAGTGACATGTAGAGGAAGAGGTGGCGACATGAAGTAGTTCAGATAATTAAGAGGTTGGGGATGGTGGGGGGTTTGGTTGTGGATGACCTTGAAAGTAAACAGAAAGATTTTGAACTGAATTCTGAATTTGACCGGGAGCCCTTGGAGCTGCTGTAGAGCTGGGGTGGTGTGGTGAAATGAAGAAGTTCCAGTGATGATACAAGCAGCAAGGTTCTGGACCATTTGGAGCTTATGGAGGGATTTTTGAGGGAGACCAAAAGGCAGAGTCCATAGATGCCCAATCTCAGTGTTATTAATGAATCTTGAACACTTCACATTAACTGATACGAGTGAGAGCTGCAGTGCTTCAGAGGTTGCACTGGGTTCTTTTATAACCTCCTGGATGAGTCTTCCCTTGGAGTAATTTTGGCAGGCCAGCCCCTCCTGGGAAGGTCATTCACTGTTCCATATTTTACCCACTTTTGAATAATGGCTCTCATCACGGTTTGTTGGATTCTCAAAGCATACTGTGACTCTTAGGATTTTGGTGGAAAAACATTCTTATCTTAATAAATACATACTGAATATTCATATAAAGACCATAGTGTTTATTTTATTCAGTTTAATTGTGTTGAGCAAATAATTTTTTGTGTGACTCTGGAGCATGAAAGTGTTGTCATTTTTCAACGTTTGTCTGCCTCTTCCACCCCTCATTAGCAGTGTCCAGTGGTCCAGTCTGTTAAAGCCGCCCCACCAGCAGGTCGTTTCAGGTGGAAATACCGCTGATAAAGCATCCTTGCACTGCCTCATTGACTGTAGTAGATGCATTATTCCCTGCAAATTCCTGAGTTGAATCCTCCTCCTGACTGATTGGGGTGTAAGTCTTAGTTAATTTATAATGAGGCATCATTACTATTCAACCATGAGCAGTTCATCCAATCCAATTCAAATGGAACTTCTGATGATTATCCATCAGTGAAAAAGTTTCTGAAAATTAGATTTTTTTGTCTCCAGAATATGTGATAAATAGTTTGTGATATCTTTTTTAGCCTCTATCTGAATTTTACGTTGCATTGTCGTACCTCAAAAGATCCTTAAGGACTTTAACGCAATTCTTATCTCCTTTTTTATTAATACAGTCCAGAGAATTTAGAAGAGGAACAAAACAATAATTATAAAATAAGAATTAGTAGTCGGGAAAATAAATAAACATAGTCAGAACCAACAGAAAACATTAACAAAGGTTATATCAGATAAAAAAGTTTGAAACACACAAAGTGATTATATCGCAAAGCTTTGATAAAATAAACGGTAAACTAGTTGAAAGAAGGCAAACAATATCAGAGAAAGAAAATATTGCAACACAGCGAATGGTTATATGGATTAATTATTTTTTATCAAAGTAAAGATAAGAATCTAAAGCTTCTAGATGTACAGTAATGAGTATCTACAAATAAATACAGAAATAAATGGTCTCTTTAATGAGGGTTAAATTGAGGGGGCAGACATTATTCCCCCTCAGTCAGTAATGCCAATGTCAACTGGGCAACTTAGTACATGATTTACTTGGCTAAATGACACCATGGCTGCCAGGGCTGTTTCACAACTTTACATTCTGGAATCTAAGGGCTCTACAAGCCTAAAATAAAAACTAGGCATGTAAAAGCTAGTGTGATTCTCATTCACATAATTAAAGTAGGGCTTCAGTTTTGTTCACAGTTTATTCTCCCTCCATTTGTTTCCAATTCACAGGCACTAAATAAATCTTTCTACTGGGTGCAGTTTGCAAAATTCTTTATTAGTCCTGGGGCTGACATTTTGTGCTGGCTGCACCTTTATTATATTAGTTGCTGCACCATGAGGTTTAGGAGCATGCAAACCTCTCACAGCTTATTTACAACGACAATATTATATCTTTAAAAGTCACAGTTATGCAATTTTCTGTACAAAATGACAATAATAACAGTTGGTAACAGGTTGGTAAAAATGTGCTGAACATATCCAAACAATAATTTTACAAAGAGTGGATAGCATGATGATGATGATCATTGTCAAGCTCATGTCAAACCTATAAAAATGTAACAACCTCTCTAAGACCTGGAGAGCAAGGAAGCATTTTAAGTCAGCTTCCTTTTTAGGTTTTTCTTTGATACTTTTAAAAGGGGTTCAGAAGCACTGTTAAAAGTCTTGCTTTAGGGGTTTGAGACTGAAACATTAAAGGAAGACCGAAACAGTATTCAAGAAACTAACTCAGTTTTGTATTTCCGGCTAAAAACATACTTTGATCATCTGGGCCCTGTCCCAATACTCGTACTTCCACCCTTGTGTCCCTGAATTACGCGTTCCCGTTGATGGGTTCGAGTGCGTAGTGTGTCCCAATTCTCCAGAGGGGTCCTTAGCCCCGCACCCTTTGTGCCCTCAATCCATACTTCGGCGAAGCCCGCATCTAAGCGGACTTCGCCGAAGTATATTACCCACAATTCACTGCTGCAGATGACGTTCTGAGCAAAAACCAATCACAACCATCAACGTAATCAACCATCAAATCAGAATAATAAGAACTGCGTAAACTTTAGACAGCAAGCCGACAAATATTTTTTTACTGGTTTTCCAGCCTCAACATTGTAAGATACCACTGGGTTCAGAGTGAGTCTGGGCGGTCAGTTGGCCATAACACTGAAATTACCTTTCAAACAAACACTGGCGTGGCGAAAGTCTGGTGTATAAGCCTCCTTCGCTTCCTGCACTTTCTTCTCCTCAAAACAATTGCTTGTTGCAGTTTTAAATAGCTTTTTTAGCAGCAAGACTGTGAAAACAGCGCTGGTTCCCGCCCTTTTTGATGTTGCAGTTACGGTGCAGAGGTGCAAGTCGATGACGTAACCCCTACTGTCCCAATTCTCCAATTTTGCACGCTTGTAACCTGTGCACTTCAACCCTTACATGCACTCGTACAAAGTACACACTTCATAGAGGGGCGTAGGGTGTAGTGTGGGTATTGGGACAGGACCCTGGTTTCTGTTACAAACTCAAACTGTCAAATTAACACAATCCTTAATACTCTGCTTGACCTCGATTGATAAAAACCACTTATGCAATGTGAATAATGTTCAGCATAACTACACCACTTCAAACTAACTCATACTCAATAGAGTTTATATACGTCTGTTGTTGCTCCTCATAGTCCGTGGTTTTTTGATCCCCGTGTTTCTATTCCACTGGTTCTCTGCTCGTATTTCAAGCTTTGTTCCTCAGTTTTTGTACGTTTTCTTATTTTCCTTATAAAAGAAACCTTATTTTGCCTCCACAACATTTAGCATTTGGGTCCTGCTTTATCCTCGTTATGACAACTTTATTCCATGGTGTGAATCGCAATGTGTGAATCGCAATATGAAAGGCAATTTTAATAGGAGTTGCAGGTTGCACCTGAAATAAATTGAAAAATCTGTTTCTATGAAAACCGTTGCACAAAAGGAATTCAAAGTTAGTCCATTTATCTTTAGCCATGACTACATCAGGAGCCTGTTGCTTTTTCCTACCAGTTGAAATCCTCCTAAATGCTCATTCTGCAAACCCACCAGACCACTTTGATGTCCGTGTTGTGTTGTATCTTATCGTGTACATTAATTTCTCAATGTGTGGACATGACTATTAATTCGTTGACAACACCATTACACCTTGAATGGAGCTTTCATCTCAAATGTATCCTCAATCAGTTCCAGCTTTATCTGCCTTTTGGTTATGTGAACATGAGGGTGAATTCATGATTAGGTAGAAGGGAAGAGGGGAGAAGTGGCACAGGAGGCAATATTTTCACAGAGCATTATTCTTTTGATGATAATTCCTACCTGCTTTCAAGGTGTGACAGAGTGAATTGTTTCTCATTCTGCATTTTATGGAACACACAAAATTAATTTTGAAGTTGCCACCACATGCGCCTTGAACCCTGTTTGATGCAAGAAATCTTTGTGTGGGGGGACCCTTAGTATTGAGTTCTAATTAAAAGAGCCACATTCCTCCTACTGTTGGTAACTAATAATTTTGAAAGACACAATTACTGCACAATGTTACTGAGCAAGAGTGGAGAATGACACTGAATGCAGGTGAGTTAATAAGCTTACTGATTTTCATTGTTATTTGCTGGTTCTTCCAGTTACTCTGTTTTGCTCCATGTTCTATTTTCTTTATTCAAGCCTTGTTTTTCTGTTTTTCTTCATTAATATCTTCAACATGCTAGTTCCAACTTCATGTCTGAGTGTTGGTCCAACTCTCATCAAAACACCATATGCAATGGCGGTTTATCGTTTATCGTTCAATATGTTAAGGGGGCCACAGAGACAGTTGCGACTCTGAAGCTACAGGTTTCAGATCCCTGATCTAGCAGATGAAAACTGTGACCCTATTTCAATATGGCTGAAGCTAAAAGTGCAACACCTTAATGTTTAATTCATTGTTTAAGTAAAACTGTAAAGCTAAAAAATAAAATTGGTCCAAGGGAACAATCAGTTAAAAATAAATTCTTGTCTAAAAGAGAAACTTCTGCAACCACAAGTCGTATTAACAATTATTAACTTTTACTAAGTTTGCTTTCAGTCATAATGCAACCCAAAAAACATACTACCCTAACCAGTCTCTGCTGGAAACCACACATGATGAATAAAAATAGCTGACGGTTCACAGAACCAACATCTTCATTTAAATTCTTATCAAACTATTAAGATGGGATTTGTTACTAGAATGAGGCAGCCTAATTCATGTCAGAACCATATTGCACATTGTTGGGCATTTCATTTACAAACTAATATGCATGATTCATTCATTTATGTTATTTTAATCGTTAACAAGTAATACTCTCCACAGTTCAATTTAATAGTATTAACACCAATAGCTAATAGTGCTTTATGTTCCACCAGATGCAAAAATTTGCACGTGTTAATTTGCACCACGTGTTAATTGTAATAGTAATAATGTCATCCAAAAAGGTCATCCAAAGTTCATACACATGTGCATTATCACTAAGTCTCTGAATCACCCCCAACATAAACACAAAAATAGATTTGATCTAAAGTTATTTTTGTCTCATTTTTTTATTCTATAGATGTATTATGCACAGCATGGCTTGAAATGTCCCCTATTTTTAAGATGAACCGAATCCAGAATGTTTCATGCATTAAAGCTAGCGATTCTTTAAGATCCGTCTGGAGCAGTTTGTTTGACAAGAAATGTTAATTAGGGAGTCGTGTTTCTGTAAAATCTTCCACCAAAAATAAATAAAAAAAATGCTTATATAAACAGTGTTTACAAAAAATCTACTAATTAACACATACCTAAGTCACAATGCCTTTTCACATACCTACATCCCATTGACGAGGAGGCGCTTGCTCCTTTTTTATCAAAATTAATTTCATTGGAAACCGTGTGATGCTTAATGGAGCGATGCACAGTCGGGTTCTGTACCCTCTGTGGACAAGAACCCGCCCACGTGCACTTCAGCGGTTATTGACGTCATTAATTGATAAGCGCAGATCGCACGTTTTGGGGCATCTGGTTCCTCAGCTGTCCAGTGAAGCCCGCACACAGACGCACAGTAACATCCAGACTGCTGCTTTGCTGCTGCTGCTTTGGGGGGAGTGGACTCACACTTTATTTAGCGTTAGCGTTGTTGGAGGGTAAAAGAAAATCACTGTGGGAGTTTCATTAAAGCATCTGTGGACGCGGAGTCAGAAAAATAATTATTTAAGGTAAGTTTTATTAGTACGTAGCCTAAGCAGCGATGTTCTTATTTAATGAGTGTAAAATATGGATAAATGAAAAGGTTTTAAAACTAGTTTGCAATGCAGCACCTAACATCTGTTTATATTTCCATAGGTGTCCATAGTTTGTAACCATGAAAAAAAAACATTTTTATTTTCTTATAATATGACAAATTCCGTTTTGTTTTTTTGTTTTTCGAAGAAAGCTGATAAAGTGGAACAGTGTAGGTCTACTTTTAAATGTTATCATAAAGAATTCAGTATGTTTATTCTTGAGTATGTAAAAATGATTTGGTTAGAACTCACAAGCGTGACAACAAGCGCATCAAGTTTTGCGTCTTTGCACGGGAAGGAACATATCTGCGCTCAGTTTATCTTCGTCAGGTTGTCTATCAACAGCTGGATGTTCCACGGCGGATTTGTTCATTGTTGCCAGTGTACACTTGGGATGCTTTTGAGGTAACATGGCAATCAGATTATTTAGTATGTGTCTTTTAATGTGTTTAGGATTAAATCAACGAGGAGATTAACGAGATGTTAATAAACCCCAATTTACGTTAAGACAGATGTGCACCTCCAATCTGTGTGAATTTATTTTTGGTAAATTGTAATGAATTGATTTATTAGAGTGAATCCAGTTTATTAAATTAATGTGAGATTAGTGTAATATATATTTGCAAATCTCTTTTAAATGCATTTTTACACATTTAGCCTACACATTTCTTGAATGGAGCTTTTTTATATGTATGTTTTAAGTATAGGCATGCATTTATTTGGCCGAATCAAATGTCATACTACTTAAATAATCCACAGTAAACCTCACTACCTTAGTCAAAAATTAGTCAAACATTCTTACATTGGATAAGAAAGTGATTAATTGACAGTTATTTACTGTGCCTAGATGTAATTGATGGGACCAAGACAGATGGCACCCTGAGGTTTAATAGAATTTTGACTTAGAAATAAACCAAAAAGAGCTGGGAACCCTAGCCAAAATACACAAAAGCTTAAGAAGCCTTGGACAATCCAAGCAGTTGACCGTCACATCCAGGCCCCTGTCATAATCCGCACCTGTTTGTGTTTCGGTTAATTGTACCTACCTGTTTTTCATGTAGTTATTTTCCCTCTAGTTGTATTTAGGTTCCTATTTGTGTCCCTTTGTTGTCATCACTATTGTTATTGCTATCTCCTTGGTTCCTATATTTTCTTCGTGTCCTGTAAGTTCATCATTTCACATTAAAATATATCCATCCACTATGCGCCTGTCAATGTCCTGTTGCTGATTTGGTCCTCCTCAAACCCAAAATATGACAGAATAACTTGACCCGAAAATGGAACAAGCAGACGGGAGGGCTGCAGAAGCTGGAGGAGGCAAGGGACTTATATGGAACTAATTTAAACCTTGACTCGACACCTCGTACATTCTCCGCCAGCGTCAGCAAGTTCCACGTCACAACCACCTTGCCTCTCTTTAGTCTCTGAAGGACTGACCGCCGACTCGGCATGCACTTGTGCACCAGTTGGGTGCGGTCCATCGGTGTCCAGGTGGACCTACCTCGTGTTTCTATTTCTAGGCTCCTCTCTGTTCCTGTTCCTGAGCTCATCTTTGGGTCCCAGGCATCAGAGTTCCTGCATTACCGCTGCCAGCCTCCTGGCAAGGTTGTCAGTGGGTTCTCCATGCACTGCTGCCAGCGTCCAAGGTTCTTGCATCGCCACTGTCGGCCTCCTGGCAAAGTTTTCTGTGGGTTTTCCATGCACCGCTGCTGGCTGCCTGAACTCTGTGCTTTTTCGGGATGACCTCCTCACCTGAACTCTGTGTTTTGTTTTTTTTGTTTGTTTTGTTTCTCCTTGCTCCCTTTCGGGCCTCCTCCACCCACCCTGTTTGGGTTGTTTTTTGTTTTGCTCTTACCTGTTGCAGTCTCCCTGGTTGCTGTGATTCTTTTGTGTCCTGTAAGTTCATCATCTTCTATTAAAATATATCCTTCCACCATGTGCTTGCCGATGTCCTGTTGACACTATGGTCCTGATCAAACTCAAACCATCACAGCCCCTTCCATATCCCCTCCATGTCAACCCTAATATTAAAAAACAAAAACGGAAAAAAGGACACCCGGTAACTGCCAACTCAACCGATATATTGTATAAGACAACAAAAGATGGGTTCAAATGAACAGTCTGGTTTATGGCAGACTGGCTTTTGTAAGAAGGAAGAGGTCATCTCTCTGAGCTTTTATTTCCTGAACAGCCCATCAGCTCTGAAAGGAGAAATATGGTACTATACAGAATAATTACCAATTAATTGTGTTTTTTGAATGTTTACTTTCTACCAGTCTAAAAGAAGTTATATAAAAACAGAAATAAAGAACTAAAACTGACAGGAGCTGTAATATCTGGTCTTAACAAAATGAAACTATTTATTTTTAGATGGGGCTGTTGGCTGAAGACTTGGCATTCCACTCCAGCATACCTGTGCCTCTTGATATAACTGTGGCTGTGGTCTACTCTGTTCTTGGTAAGTTAGGTTTTCAGAATTTTAAAGATAATTTTTTTCTGTTTTTCAATTATTCTTGAACAGAACAGTTAACAATGTTGCAAATGAGTTTGCTGTGAGTTCTGCTCAAGCGGGAATGAATCACAGCATGGAGAAAATACAGCCCAGCGTGAAGCCTCGCAAGTTCACTTATGCTATTAGGTGTTATATATTCCACTCTTGCTTTAACATAATACCATACTCCATCCACTTAACTGCCAACTTTATTTAAACTGTGCAGTGTACATATATTTATTTGTCTCCTGTGTTTTTATTTATTGCTTGCTCCAGGGTTAGAGTCACTATATATTCAATAAGGCAGGTTTTCATGTAATATTATCGGACACAACATCATAAAAGGCCCCTGATAACCAATTCTTTGCATCGCACTTACAAAAAACGGTTGACTTTCATCTCAGGTTTTGATCTTGGTTGTATTTCTTCACTCCATGTGACTACAGTTTGCGTAGCTGAACACAAATGCACCATGCTTTATACTGAAATGAAATATCCACCTGCTGTTGCCTGCAAGGCCCTTGTAAAGGAATGTTCTTAAATGTCTTGTTCAATGTATAAAAACAAACATCACATATGAAGTTATGATCCATCGTGTCACCTGTTTTACATATAGACTACCCTGTTTTACTCCATACACCTGTTTTTCCAAGGGGTTTTGAATCCAACTATGTAAGTCAGGTCTTTCCAAAAGGTAAAACATTTGTTACTAAATTATTTAATTAACTATAAATGGTGTAATGCTACTGTGGCGCAGAAAATGTATCCTGGGTCATATACCACAGTACAATGGGACTGGCATGGATCTATGGAAACTTATTTTATGTACATAAAGTCTTCTTGAACAATGCTTGCAACTAAGACCCTCTTAAGGATGACCACCACCATTAGGGGTAGTTATAGTTCTAAAATGATTTGCACATGGATGCCATAACTCTGGATTTCCATGCAGAATGCAACCTTGTAATGTGGCCTTTTCCACACTGTCAAAGGAAAGAGTACATAGTGTTGAGGAAACCTCTAGCTACAGTTATTTCAGGAGAACATTTAGACTACCAGTGTTGATTTAGCTATGCTCTTCACCTTTAGAATTTCAGTGGTGCTAATGTTATTGTTATTGCCATCTGCTTCTGCACTTTTGATTGGAATCCTAAACACCTAAATTTAATTTTAGAAAATATCCAGGGTATTGTAACTGGGACCTGAGATGTCTGAGTTTAGACAATTATGTGGCTATGAGATTAGTTATTTAATGTATGGCTTTCAGGTATAGGACATTAATCAAAACATGAGAACTAAACTGAAACTAAACTAAACTGAAATGCAGGAAAAAATACTATAATAGACAGAATATATTATATTATAATAGACAGAAATCCTGACATCCTTCAGTTTTGCTAGCTTTGGACTGAGGTAGACTAGCTGTTTGCAGAAAACATGAAATTGTTATTTTGTTGTTTTGCAGGAATATGTTCAATATTTGGAAATAGCACTCTTCTGTATATTTCCTACAAGAACAAGCACCTCCTGAAGCCTGCAGAGTATTTCATCATCAATCTCGCTGTCAGTGACCTGGGCCTCACCTTGTCACTTTACCCCATGGCCATCACCTCAAGTTTCTACCACAGGTAATGAACTTAGCATGTGATAGAGTTTTACAATTACTGATAAAAAAATCAAAGACACAATATTTTTCATCATAACTGTAGGATCTAGATGCATTTGGCTTGATCAATAGATTATCTTAAACATTTCATGGTTATTTAATGAATGATTAAACAACCCTGTGATTGTCAGCGGGTTTACAGATATAGAGCACTCTGTTAAACCTACTCTTTTCTTTGTCTTTCCTCACCTTCTCCCTCATTGATCTTTTCTACGGTCTGTGCTTTGCACTATCCTCTTTCTCACACCCCATGCCCTCCCACCCATACAGGTGGCTGTATGGGAAAGCATTTTGCTCTTTATACGCGTTCTGTGGCATGTTCTTTGGCCTCTGCAGTCTGACCACTTTAACCCTGCTAAGCATGGTGTGCTTTGTGAAAGTATGCTATCCGCTCTATGGTAAGTCTTTCAAGGAAGCAATGCTTGTAACCTGGCATGATAAACACCATCAAATCCCTGTTAGAGAAGAGCCAGGTAGTTGATTTATTGATGGAAATAACAGAATAATCCCTCAGTGGAGCACACATTAGCCTTTCTTTGTGGCTGTCAAGTGAAGAGGCTGCAGTCAATATGAGTTACTTGTGATGCTGGTTGATGCTGTGGGGTGGTTCTTTAATCTGGCATGAAAAAAGTGTTATCCATTTAACCTCCATAAAAGAGTCTGTATATACTTGGAGTTTGGCGAAAAAGTATTAGCCACCTTACAGATTTTTTTCATTTTTGTCAAACAAATGTTTCAAATCACCAAACTAATTTTAGTATCCGTATTAATATTTCAATTTATAAGGGAAAAAAGAGATGGCAAGATGAAGCCTCATGAAGCGCTGAAGCTTTCCATCCTATTGCTTGACTCGTGAGTCGAAGCATCATGCTTTATTTGCTTTACTGTGCCATTAAGTTGACAATAAATGTAAAACAGGCAGAGTGACTATATTGACATGTCCTTGCCGTGTGAAGCTTTAAATTGTATGAATAAATGCATTGTGTTTGCAATGCCAATAAATACATTCTGAATATACTGTAGTCTCAATATGATCTTAATCTTTCCTTAGAATACAATGTCTAGATCAAAACTGAAAGTGGAAACAAATAGAGGAGAGGGCTGTGATGTGAATGTGTTACTGTGCTTAAAATAATTACCTTTATTTAACCAGGTAAAGCCTCAATGAGATTAAAAACCTTGTTTCCAAGATTGACCTGGAAAGCTATGTTCCCTAACCAGGAATTGAACCCAGGCTGAGGGAGTAAGAGCGCCAAATCCTAACCATTAGACCACTAGGGATCACTTTTACAATATGATTGCAACTGCTTTATAAAATACCTATTCACAGGGCACAGATGAGGCTGGGGAGCCAAAAAAGCAACACCAAGTTTATAAAGTTGGGATAAACATTTTTTTTCTGTTCTAATACTCTCCTCTTTCTTGCTGGATTCAGAGCAAAAATAGGCACTAAAATAGATTGCTAACGCACATGTAATTCAATCTAAAAAATAAAAATAAAATGTAACGGTAGAATCAGCAGCATTTTGCTGCCCCACTTATTTAGAATCCCGCTCAGACTGGCAACCCAGTTCCTGAATCAGTCACGTGGTAAAGCCGACTCACGAGGCCTTGAATGTCACCACAAGCGAACTTCACAAAAATCTTCCTGGATTACTCGACACATGCTTTGAAGCCTCAACACAGATGGACATAACACTAAAAAATGATAATAAATGAAGGTTTTGGAGTGGCCTTGTCAAAGTTTACACTTTAATTCAATCGATGTGTTGTGGCCATGGGCTGTTCTAGAAAGGGGCCGACAGGGGCCAGTGCCCCTGTAGAACAGGTCTTGTCCCCTGTTATTACCCCTGTACTGAAGACATAATACAAAATCAATTTCTTATGATGATATGCGCAGGGACAGAAACAGTAACTGATCGGTCCCCTGGACCAATTTTATTTTTTACTTTACAGTTTAACTTAAATTAAGGTGCTGCACTTTTAGTTTCACCCATATTGAGATAGGATCACAGTTTTTATCTGCTAGATCAGGGGTCTGGAACCTGCAACTCCAAAGCCACAAGTGGTTCTGTGTCATGATCTGCACCTTTGTTGTGTTTCCTGTTAATTGCACCACCTGTTTTTCATGTAGTTCTGTTAATCCTCTGTTGTATTTAAGTCTGTGTTTTCTGTTTTCTCATTGTCAAGTTGTCTGTCAGCTGCGCTGCTGTTACTCCTGCTTTCCTCTTACTCCTGGTTCTGGAGTTTTCCTTCGTGTCCTGTAAGTCTGTTCATTAAAATTTATCCATCCTCCATGCGCCTGCCGATGTCCTGCTGCCACTTTGGTTCTTCACCACCTTCAATCACGACCCTCTGGGGCTAACTTAAAATATTAAACAATGACATATTGCCCTGTATTTTTTCATTCATTCTCCTGGAAAATTTGGTCTAGAACCACCACTGGCTGCGGTATTACCTTAAGCTGGCAATATATGCTCAAAAACCCTCTAATGTGGTTTAATTATTAAAACTCTGCAAAGAGGAGTGGTCCAACATTTCTCCACAGTTTAGGTCACTCATTGCCAGTTATCACAAACACTTTTTGACAGGTGTTGGTGCCAAACTAAGTACAACTAGTAAAGGGACATATAATAAATTACATCTGAATTTCAACACTGTGGGACAATGAAATAAATTTCTATTCTATTCCACATTGGACCAGATTGGTTTTACCTTATAAATGAAATCATCACAACAAAACTACATTTTGTATTTATTCTGGTAATCTTTGTCTGATATTAAAATTTCTTTGAATATCTTAAACACACAAGTCTGATGACCAAAAAAGGAAAAACGAGAGAAGTCTGTAAGGGGAGCCAATTCTGTTTCACCACACCATAGCACTCAGTTACAGACACAGAGGTTTTATTACTTGTAAAATACAAATCAAACCAATTAAATAATTGTAGATTTTTATTGATGTCAATCTAAAAACTGGAAATTTCATTTTATCACATGAATTTTGTTATCGTGCAACATAACCTTATTTATAGACGTTTATTTCAGTATGAACAGTATTGTACAATAAATTAGTTTAGAACTCATTATAATAGCTCATTAATTCACCTTTTTTTCTTATTATTGCAGGATAATGTCAGGGTGTGACATTTTGGACTTGTTTGTCGTTTTATATTGTTTACTTTTCGTCCAGGTGTTTCTAGTTTGGGTTTTGCAGTCTGTTTATTTCCTTTTGCCCCCTGTTAGTTTTGTTTCCCCTACCGCCTCCTAGTGTGTGTTGTGTTTCTCTCCTCTCGTTTTCAGCTTCTTAGTAGTTGCTTTCTTCTTACTTTGTGTGATATTATTATTATTATTATTATTATTATTATTATTATTATTATAATTCTTGTCTTCCTTGGATTCTTTAGTTTAGTTCCTCATTTAGTGTCTCTGTATTTATTTATGGTTAGGTATTTGTTCTCTTTCCAGCTCTTCCTTATAGGTTAGTTTTAGTTATTGTTTATTTTGGTTTGTACATATTCTGGTTCTCTCGTTCTTTGTTTCCTTTCCACTCAATTCAGTCAGTGTGGTTAGGTTTGTTTACTTTTGTAACCAGGTTCTCTTTATGGGCTCTTTGTTTGTTCTTAGGTTGTTGTTGTTCCTATGTTCCCTCTAGTTTCTCTGTTTACTTTAGTTTATGATTATTCTAGTTTTCTAATGCCCTATTTGGTTATTTATCTTTGCCTATAGGTTTCCTTAGGTCTGAGTCTCTTTATTGTCAATCAGTCCCTTCGCCATGTTTTAATTTATGTATTTTTTCACCTGCTCCCTCTGCCTTCCTGCTTCCATGTCTCACCTGTTCCTTGTTTCTTTGATTACCTGCCCTTTTTGTTATCCCTCCATATATTAGTTGGTTTTGTGTCATTGTATTTTGCTGGTTCCTTCGCTCACACTTGCTACGTCATCCATGCCATGTTCCTGCAGTGTCAGCTTCGTAAGTTTTTGGATTCCGGCTCTGTGTTCTACCTGCAGTGATTTTGTTACGTTTTTGACCCTTTACATAAAGTTGAGGATTTATTTAAGATGCTGCTTCCAAGCTCTTGTCTGCACTTTTGTCCACCCCAAAACCCCACCGTGACAGATAATGAGATTTGAGCTGCATCACCACTCCTCACACAGCTTTACAATCCCTTATCCATATAATTACCACATATTTCTTAATCATTCCAGGGGAATGAATAGCCTGTCTCTCATCAAGCTAAAGGAGTCAGACTGATACTGGTCTTTAAATCCTTACATAGAAAACAAAGAGGGCACATTTGTTTGCATAAAAGTATTATATGTCTAGCTACAACTTGCCTGCTGTTTTTTAAGAAAATAACCTTAATGTAAGAAAACCCATTCATGGTCACAGGTTGTAGCAAAGAAGGTCAATTCACACAATGTAATACTGCTTGAGTTTTTTTAAAAGAAGACCATGCACAAAGCTTTACAAGTCTTATAAAAGGAATACTCGTACACATAGTCGTCGTCTGCCGCTTTATCCATGACCGGGTTGCGGGGCAGCAGACTTAGTAGAGATGCCCAGACGTCCCTCTCCCCATACACCTTCTCCAGCTCGTCCGGGGGGAGCCCGAAGCATTCCCAGGCCAGCCAAGAGACCCAAAGATCATGCCCATAGGTGAGGGTAGGATCGTAGACCAAATAGCAAATCGAGAGCTTTTGCTTTCGACTCAGCTCTCTCTTCACCACAATGCATTGGCACAGCATCCTCAGCAGCAGCAGCCGCACCAATCCGTCTATCAATCTCATGCTCCATTCTCCCCTCACTCGTGAAAAAGACCCTGAGATACTTGAACTCCTCCACTTGAGGCAGGAGCTACCTTCCTGAAGAGGACAAGCCACCCTTTTCCAGTCGAGAACCATGGCCTCAAAATTGGAGGAGCTGATTCTCGTCCCAGCCGCGTCCTTTATAAAAAGAACACGAATAAATAATTCAGCTGGTGTGTGCACACAATCTAGACATAAATCTTCAAAAAGATTTAACTATCTAACCCAAGGTCTTCTCTGTTTTTTTCTGGTGAACCTGGTAATCGATTTGCTGCTGTAATGAATATCCCTGCTGGTGCAAATGTTGCTGTACATTTAGTGTAAATCTGCACCATTCTTTTTCATAGCAGGCAAATGTGAGCAAGCAAACAAGATACAAATTAATCTCTCTGTGGAACACTGTTAAACCATGGAGGATGGTCTTTTGGTAACCAACATCATTTCGTACTTTGGTAAAAGTTAACTGAAATTAAAAAAGAATGTATTTTCTTTTTAACGCAATTTGGAAGGAGCAACTGCTTGCATATGAGAAAGGTTAAATGTGTATTTTCTTTCCTCAATGAAGTATGGCTCTGTAACAAAAAAATGCTATTTGGATTTTATATCTTTACACATTAGTTCCTGTTCTTTTGAATTTGTTATCTAATTTGTCCTTCAATTTATCAGCCAAAGCATAGCCATGTTGCAATGTTGGCTAATTTTCAAAAACCCTCTCCTCAAACTGAGAACATATAAACTGCTGTCATTTATGTTATAAAATTAACTACAATACATTGCAAAAGTAATCGTCGACTTCTTATATATATTTTTTCCCATTTTGTCACATTACAACCATAAACTTCAATGCAGCATATATTCAAGGTCAGGACATACTGTTGAGATTATTTTCTTTGGCAGGGACAGGAAGACAGGCAGATGCTCATCTTCAGCATCTATGTGCAAAGCAGGAAGAGACATATTCCAAAAACAGCAGAGAAGCTGTAACTACTGCAAAAAGTGTTTCTACAGGGTTAGTATTTGGGGGACTGAATACCAACTGCTACACTTTTTAGATTTTTATTTGTAAAAACATGAGGAAAATGACATGGCTATTACTTCACAATTCTACACAACTTGGTCTATCCCATAAAATCTCAATAAAATACATTGAAGTTCCAGGCTGAAAAATGGCAAAATGTGAAAAAGTAATAGGGTTATGAGTACTTTTGCAGTACACAGAATACGTAGGTCAAATACCCACAGGTGACAACCCACTTTTACCCAGAGACGAGTAATTTAAGGAGCAAATTGTTTCATCTGAAGTTATTGATTATGTGTCACCTGTAAGGAACTGCATATGACAAACTTTAAACACAGCTCTCTATGTATCTACTGCAATATATGTTCAAATACATAATAGATGATGGGATCTAAATTACACCAACTGAACAGGTTTCTTTCTTTAATATTCTTTCCTGGAAAAATGTCATTTTCTGGTCTGAAAAATTTGACTATTGTGAGTCCATCAGTTACACAATCCTGTCATACATGCAGTGACGCACATCAGTTTTTTGAGAAGGAAACATTCCCCTCAGTGTGCCAAACGTAGGAAATGATTCAGCTAGTTAAAATGTTTTGACCCATTACATTTCTGTGCAGTTTTCTGTTTTTCTTTTCCTTACCTTGGTTGATCAAGCTCAAGTCAGAGTTCTGGTCTGACCTTAAACAAATACCATACACAGAACAAAAGGTTAAATCATAGATGACAGACATAGAGACCTGGTGTAAAACCAATATTGCCTTTTTGATCCAGGGTAAGACAGCAAAAACATTGTGAGTTTGCCCTAAAATTTACTTTTTTGGTCTGAACTGCAAGCAGTTATTTAAATAATTGACATATGTGCATAATGGCTGGTGGTCAGAAGCTCTGCATTATTACTTCTTAAGTGATCTGCTTATTAGGTATTTTTTGTTTACTGTCTCCTTTGAGAAGCAAACACTCTTCATCTATTAGTACTATAAATGAGCAAGACTGTATTGTTAGACCCTCCAAAACCACTAAGAAATATTTTCTAACCAGGAGGCTACTCACTCGTACAAAAATGACTCCCATAGGCAAAATATTTTAATTGTTTAATATGCCGAAAGGAGTAATTTGTGGAATGTTTATTAAATACTTGTCTTAACATAAAGTATTCTAAACAATAAATTCAAATCCTTGTCTGTTTTGACAGGAAACCGTTTTAAGCCTCTTCATGGCCAGCTGCTCATAGCCTGTGCTTGGGTCTATGCACTGCTGTTTGCCTGCTCTCCACTGGCCCATTGGGGAGAGTACGGACCAGAACCATATGGCACCGCCTGCTGCATTGACTGGCGATTGTCCAATAAGCTTGGCACAGCCCGCTCATACACTGTGGCGCTCTTTGTTTTCTGCTACATCCTTCCATGCTGCGTAATTGTTGCATCCTACACAGGCATCCTGGTCACTGTGCAAGCATCCAGGAAGACCATGGAGCAGCATGCATCAAGGAGGACCAACATGAGCAGCATCCAAACAATTATTATCAAGGTAAGGCGATAGGCTAAGAAATTATTAATGTTAGTTTATGTGGAGACTGATCTGATACATGATCCTAAAATGCTTAAAAAACAGTAATCTTTCTAACTAATAATGTTTGTTGCAACAAGAAAACATTTACAGAAAGCAAACCTGCACTATACTGTATGAAGCTTATTGGGGTTCATAGGAAAGAATAAATCAGAATTTTAAACCAGATAAAATTACAGTGCCCTCCATAAGTACTGGCGCTCCTGGTAAAATGATGTAAAGTCTCAAAATAAATTCAGATTTTTACAGCAGTAGCATAATATCATACTGAAATCCAGCATTCAATTTCACACAAGGGAAACAAATCAAGCCAAATTGCAGATGAAAAAATTACTTTTGGCATCCCGGCTGTTAATATATTAAACAACGCCCCTTTCCTGATAGAACAGCACTTAGTCTTCTCCTTTAACATTTTACAAAGTTGGAGCATACAGAGAGAAGGATGTTTGACCATGACTCTTTGCTCAATCTCGCTAGGTTCGCTATGTTCAGAGTCGTGGGTCTTCACCTATGTTCAGATTTAGATCTAGGGACTGAGATGGCCATAAAAAAGCTTGATTTTGTAACTGCTGAACCATATCTTTAATAATTTGGCAATAGGTTTTGTATTATTGTCATGCTAAAAGACATCACATGTGCGGGCTTCTCTCAAAAGGCATTTGAACGGCGAAATAGGCCCATAGCATCACAGATCCTCCACTGTACTTAAGAGTGGACCTGAGGAGGAAATCCACATATTCAACCTTTATTTTATCCAAAATTCACAAAGGTTAAATAACAACGTGTTTCTAGATAAAATCCAAATAGTGTATAAAAAAACTCCATACAATTACATTTGTGATAGCAGGACAGAAAAGGATTCTTCCCAACAACAGGTTGGCATGAAGATAGCAACTAATTGTTGTGATGGAAACTAGGTGAAACCCAAGATCCCACTCTTAGGTTTTCCAGTGCTGAACTTCCTTGAATTATTTGCCTTACTTACCATTCTCCTCAAAGTGTGACACTCTGATAAAAAATAAAATAAAATCATAAATTACAAAGACGATTTAGTTTTTTTTTTTCTATAGGAATAAGAGTGGAAATCACTGTGACTTCGGAGAAGTTTTTAACAAACAATTATTTGTTGATTTGTTCCCCCCCACAGAATCAATATGCAACAGGTAAAACTTCTATTTCTTTTTTAGTGTTTTTTTTTCAGTGTACGATAATGCTTATTGTAATAACAGGTGATTTTATTTTATGGCTTTTTACACATTTTTAAAATTGGTGCTGTTAAATGTGCGGGGCACTGTATATATAACTTTTTTTCAAGTTTTTGTGTCACTAGTGGCCTTAAGTCACAATAATTAGACAGGATATGCCAGTAATAGAATGGACAAGGCATGTCCAGGATAGTTGCATTGTGGATGAATACCCTCTGTATATAAGGCGCACAGGGTGCCCGCTTTACCGGTAGGCCACGTGCTGCCCCATATTGTACATTTTTTTAAACGTGCAACATAAACCCACTCCGCCTCTAGCCCTTGATAAGTAATGCAGACTAACCTCATTTAATTTTACTATTCTGGAAATATCACTTTTATTATAAAGCTGTAGTTTTGTATTCCTTTTCTTCTGTGTTTGTTTCTTTCTTTAAGCTAAGTGTTGCTGTCTGCATTGGTTTCTTTGCGGCATGGAGTCCGTACGCTATAGTTTCCATGTGGGCAGCCTTTGGAGATTTTGAAGACATCCCTCCTCTAGCATTTGCAATGCCTGCTATGTTTGCCAAGTCATCAACTATCTACAACCCAATCATTTACCTAATGCTGAGGCCTTATTTCCGCGGAATCATGTGCAAGGACCTATGTACACTATTCCAAACATGTCTGAAGGGATGCCTCGTCTTCAAGGGCCAAGCAAAGTGCTGCTCAAAGCCGAACATCATGCTCAGACGTCGCACAGCCCACAGACGGACCAACCAGTTCCCCTTATCCATCTCTTCTACTCAACCACCAATAGAAACTCTAAAGAATCTCAGGTGTAAGAAGTGCATGGACAGTTCTGAATGCTTCAGACATTATCCTAAAATGTGTCGGATTGATAATCCAACCTCCAACACGGACGCATCAAAAGATCGAGAAGCTCCAGTTTTGCAAACATTACACCAGATGTGTGAGAGTGGGCATCCAAAGAAATCCTTGATGGCCACCATAAGGACTTCAGATACCAACTATGTCAATATTAGCTTAGAGATGGCTCCAAGGTATGCAAAGGAGGCTTGGCCCTGTTAACATTTTTAATATTTGTGGCAGGTTTAAAAGTTCTGGAAATATCCGTCCATCCACCCACCCAGTCATGCGTCCATCCATCTAAACTTGCTTAACCCTGTTGATGGTTGTGGGTGCTGGACCTTATCCAGCCTCCCCGCTGTTCTGGGGTTTTTATTTTAGTATTTAGTATTTTAGGATACACTCTTTGCAGGTTGGTAGTTCATCACAGTGTCAACACAGAAATGAACAAACAAGCAGGCAGTTTAGATCCTGAAAATACCCTGAAATGCATGTTTTTTGGACTGTGGGAAAAAACCGCAGCACCCAGAGAAACCCAAGCCATGCTCCTTGAGATCATGTGCACTCCACATTATTTAAACCCTGAACCTGGTGCCTGGTACACCCTGGACAGGTCACCATTCAATCATAGGGCCAGCACAGAAAGAAAGAGGACAAATAACCATTCACAGAGTCCTACGCACAGATTCACCAATAACACCAACACGTATGCCTTTGGACTGTGGGAGGAAACCAGATCACCTGGAGAAAACCCACTCTATACAATTTAAACATGGGACCATTCTGCACCAGTGCTAAGAACTGCCCTTCCTTGCAGCCTGCAGTTATTTTTTAAACAATAGTCAGGATTTTATACTATCCTCCTATGTTTTGTTTTTTCTTTTTGCTACTGTCATGTCCGATATCTGTGCATTTGCTCAGCTAATGTTTTGTTTTCTTTTTGCTTTGGACAGAAACTGTACAGGGAAAAAAAAAGTCATGGCTTAGCATTGTTTGACACGTGATCCATTTGTGAAATCCTATTTTTGACTGTATTGAGAATTGTTAAGGTTAGGATCAATATGGAGCAAAGGTCAACTGGCCAGATAGCGGCGTCAAAGACTGTAGCTTCCGTATTTGGGTGGTGCGCTTGCGCCACTGCTGCGCCCCTCTTTTGCTTTATTATCACAGCAACACACTTGTAATACATCATAAATAAGAACACTTTTATCCAAATGTTTTTTTAAGCTGTTCTTTTTGCCTTCACTTATTTACATGAGACAACTGCAGGCATAAAGGTGATGGTGCTTGACTACTTACTGAACAGAGGACAATGCAGTTGTATAATACTTACACAGAGACAGCATTTAGCCTGTCCAAGTAATCATTTAGTTACTTGGAAATCAAATTCTTACTTGACTGCCAAAAAGAAATCAAACCAATCTGCTTTGGTTAGCAATGTAGATGCATTCATTCTCTGGGCAGTTACCATGTTTGTGTCTGGTGTCTATAATGAACCATTTGAATATGACTGAATTGAGCCTATTTATAATGTTCCATTGATGTAGTTGTTTGCACTCTTTGAAGCTTTTGTGTTTTGTCATCATAATAAAATGTTTTTTGTTTCAAAAGATGACAAGTATTCAAAATGATCATGTTTTGCATCTGAATAACATGTTTTATACATGTACTTCTTCCCCGTAGTTACAATACTACTCTTTCTTTTTCATTGTACTAATTTTTTATTTGTATTGCTGTATAAATGATCAGATAAAAATATATAAATGTGGCATTTTGTTCCTGAAACTTTGTTAATCCATCATGAATTAAAGGATTTCTTTTCCAGATTGGATCATTATCTGCAATGTGAATAGTCTAATGAATCACAACACACTATTATCAATGCATTAATATCTTAAGTTACAGAAAAACACCATTTCAAACAGTCTTTTTAATTATGATAGAAAAGTAAAGGACTTGTTTTCTAACTGGAAATTGTAATTGTCTTAAAGGTGATGTTTACGAGCTACTTGAGAAGAAAGTATGTTGTTTAGTGACAGTAATAACATGACTGAGTAGGAGGAGGATTAACACGTTTCCTGGGGTCACCCATAGCCTCACCCTTTCTCTACCCATTGGAACTTGATTCAAGAAAGGGTTAAACATTACTGAGAAATGGGATGCACTTTTAGGAAGCTGATACTTCATCTGTTTTTGATTTCTTGTGTAAAACCAATTTGACCTAATAATAGTTTAATAATGTCATGTAAACTGTTCAATGTGCCATATTCATAATTTTTCTATGCTTATTAGGGAAGAAAAACATAAAACTGAATGAAACGCAGCACATCCAAATACACGATTACAGTTGTTTTGGGTTTCTTTTTTATAATGGCTTTTGGTTTGGGAAAATATTTTAAATTGAGAAATATTTCACCTTTGTAATATGTTTTCCAAAAGTTTTGCAGATGACCAAAATCTTTCTTTGGGAAATGTGACATAGGCCTTTGTTATCTTTATGGTAAATTTTGCTCAGTCTCCTTCTTATTGTTGAATCATGAACTCTGTCCTTAACTAAGAAAAATGAGGCTTGCTGTGCTTTAGGTGTTATTCTGGGGTTTTTTGTAACCTCCTGGATGAGTCGTCGATGCTGGGTTGGGAGTAATTTTGGTCATCTGGTCACTCCTGGGAAGGTTCCTCACTGTTGCATGTTTTCTCCATTTGTAGGTAATTCTCTCTGCGGTTTGTTAGAGTCCCAAAGCCTCTGAAATAGGCTTTTAAATCATTAACCCAGTAAACTAGCAACACTATTTTGAGAAAGAAAACAGGGAATACAAATAGATATTCAGACAATATTTATTGTAATATCTTTCCAGCACAACTCTACTTATAAGGGTTTCGAATTTGTAGGAAGGTATTGCTGATTGAATTAACTTTTTAGAGTCGTACAAGGAGAATTCAAAGCAGACCTGAATACATCTCCAGGAAAATCAAGTTCTCAGAAAATGAGAAAAAACAGTCCATTATCTACGATTGCTAAAACAGCTAATCAAAATGAAAATGTGAAATCATTACAGCAAGTCCTGTGATGGACCAATCAATCTGAAAGATGAGAACCAATTCATGCTTACTTTTGATTTCCATCATTCGGGGGAAATTACATTCTTGTAGCACAAAATGTACAAAAAAAGCCTCACATTTACAGAAAGGTTTTTACTTTCTCATGGCATACATGTGGATACATGTATTACAGGAATATTGCACTGCAAGGTTTTTATGCTTTTGTATAATCTACACACCACTGTCTACTGTAAATGCTGACTGACTCTACTGGTGTAATTTTGTTTGCACTGGACCAGAATAAATCAGCTCTAAATATTTGCTGACTGTTCAATTTAAAGACATTGGCCACACATCATGGATGTTTTTATTATTACGCCACCACATAACGATTAAAAAAAAACCCACAACGTTCCTATTAAGAATATCAGTTTGGCTCACACCACACCAGTAAAGTGAGCTACAAAGAGAACATTGGAGTAACATGATACGAAAACATTTTAATTGTGTTTGATTTATCAAAACAGGTCCAGCAGAATGTAAGAAAATGATGTTTTTAGCTAGTTTCATTTACAATCAAAGGCAATATGATTTTTCTTTCCTTTTTTCTAAAAAGCAACCCAGAAAAAGTGCACACTTATCACAAATGCTTCCCTTAATAATTACCTAAAAACAGGCTATTATTACAAAATTTAAAACCTCAACAATATACTTACCTCACTGCAAGACCAATATCATATTGCTACATCTTATCCCATGAAACCAAAAGTCACCTGGCCGCAGAGCCTTAAAAACATTTCAGAACATATGACCACTGTTTAATGCAAAGAGAGAAAACTACTGAGCAGAATCGCACAAGTCCAATATTTTCTGGATGACATCTACTTTTATGTATCTTTGAAGAGCTTGATAGAGCCTCCCAATAGTGCAACCCATGGATCCCTGCTTCATTTTCCAGTGCTCCAGCATCTGGTGTACAATCTCCGGCAAGCCGTCGCGGCAGTAGTCGTGTTCTATGGTTTCTATCTCCACCTCTGTCAGACCCAGGCCTCGCGCACAGCGTTTCCATTTTATCCCGATGTTCTCCCTTAGCACATCCAGTTGTGCCTCTTTCAACACATAGTCCTCTAAATGAAACAGAAGGCAGGAGAGAATAAATTACAGGTTCTCAAATAGAGAGAAAATGTTTTAAGTAGAATTTGTTGGAGACGTTAAGCTGCAGTAAATTCCTGGACCAACATTTCTTGAAGAGAGGTTCTGTTTAAAGGTTATAAGCAGTCTTCTGTCAACTCATTTTTTGATCCATCGCATGGGCTACAAGGTTAATTTTCTTCTAAAAAAAAGCCATTTTATTAATTTATTTTGTTCACATTTATTGCATAAAATGAAATACATTGCAAATAAAGATTTGTACTTTAGAAAGTCTAAAATATATATATATATATATAGTCCCACCTCCAGCATAACAAATAAAAGTAAGCCCTTACTTTTTATGCCCTTAAAAAAAAAAAAGTCTAAGTATTCAAAATGTCAAATGTGAAATTGAGATGGAAAAAAAAGGAGCAAAAGTAATCTTCGATCTTTAAAGTTGTGAAGTTAAACTTCATGTCTGTCCTTGCCTACAGAGTTGATCCTGTAAGCAATGCTCAATTTTGATTTAAAAATTTCCCAGAGTTCTTTGCTGGCTACTACAATTGCTAGTTCCAAGGTCAACAATGTTCTCTGAATTGAAAAACCCTATTCTTCGTCAATAACTTAGATTCGCAAAACAAATCACTTCTATTTCTTAATTTCAGGCCATATAGAACCCATTCCAGGAAACACCAAATAAACATTTCAACATGTACACTGATGTAGGCAGCGTGGGTTTTTACACTTCCCAGGGAAGTTTAGAGTTTCCTCATCAAACAGCTTTTATGATCTCTAAATCTTCATTTGTCGGCTCCTCTTTGAGCATATAGGTTAACTAAGTTAGGCTACCTGACTGGATTAAAAACCACAACACCTTAATTTTCTTTTAAGATTAAAAACAGAAGCAAAAAACAAAAAATACCTTAAACCAGTAGACAGGACACTTGTTAACAGTGAAAAGTTTTTAAAGAAGTGAAAGTTTTTAAAGAACCCAACTCATGTTTGTCAGAGAAAAATAACAGTGTCAGCAAAAATAAAACTCATCATTTAATGCCTGTTTTACCACAAAAAATAAAAACAAACAGAATAATCAACTTCAACCCTGAGGGAAAAAAAAACATACTAATACATCTGTTGTTTGTAATGATTTACCATATTTTGAAATTCCTTCTTGGATTGGAAAGGCATTGTTACCATCAGCAGACACACATATACAACCAAGTGGGTCACAACCTCTGATGCTCATTGTGTTGTTGTTTCCGATTAGGATCCCACTGGCATTCTTAATGTAGAGAGATCCTGGAACACACAAGATAAACACACAATGGAAAAGTCAACCCACAGCACAAATCAAGTGGCAGTGAGGAAACTGCTAATAGGAGACTCGGGTCTATATGTACCTGAGTCCTGAAGCGATCCACTCTTTGAAGTGGTCCAAAGATGGCCAGCAGTTGGGTTGTCGGAAACTGGCCAGGACTGCTGGCGGTCCAGGTGGGAGTGTGGATGTTGCTGGTTAAACTGCGGCAGAGAAGGCGTGCTGAGAGATGTGTGCAAATGCGATGCATTAGACGAGCAGGAGTTTATGGACTCACTGACCCCCGTTGTGGGCCGGTAAAAAACCTCTGTCTGGCTGGTGGGCTGCACAGGCTCTGATTTTGTCCAAGAATGGACCGAGGATTTTTCTTGGGCTGGATGTCTAAGGGCATTATCAGAAAGACTTATCGGGTTTTGTAAAAAAGGATTTGAGGCATTTTTATGAAAGCCCTGGGCAGACTCGGGTTGGTTATTACAAGCATAGCTGCCATGCTTGTGGTAGAGAAACTCCCGATCCAGTTTCTCCTCCAGCTCTGAGGGGCTCTTCAGCACCCTTGCATCTATCTCAACATTATCTCCAGATGGTTGATCATGAATGTTATGTAGGTCCTCAATGCTGGCTTCAACTGGCATTGATAAATCTCTGTGTGAAGTCAAAGGAGCTGGGCCATCTAAAAAATTCAGAGAAATTAAATCAATAAAGCTTCCTTAAAATTTCTGAGAACTTTAAATGCAGAACAGCATAAAAAGTGAACCTCATACAGAGCAGAAAAAAAGAGCACATTACAGACCTTGATCAGGAGCTAAAACATATTCATGGGTCATTGATAATGATTCCATCTTCTCAACAAGATCATCTGGACCTTTATATTGTTCCTGAAAAAATATAAATCCAGCAAGTAAAATAGTTATTGATGAAACTAAAATTGTTTCTTTGCTAATAGAGTGACACACAAGAAATTCATACCACATATCACAAAAAACTCTTTGCAACCATGCAGTTCCAAACATAATGATGGCTTCGGTTACAGACAGATTTCTAAACCTCGAAATGTTCTGATGAGCACCTTTTGGGCCATAATTTACAAGTGGAAAGAACATCATATCACCCTAAACCAGCCATGGCCAGCTGCCCCTTGCCAGTTTCTGACAGAGGAGTCAGAAAAATAACAAGAAGAGCCAGGGAGGTCCCACAGAGTGCTTCAGAAATACATGGAATTAGCAGACATAGTTTTCCCAAAAAACTGCAAGTTTGCCTCTAGGCATGCTCATTGCACAGGACTCCACCATTGAAGAAAAAGCATGTTGAAGCTTCTGAAGATTTGGATAGACCAATGAAATAAGAGAATATGGTCTGGTCAGATGAGACTGCTGAACGGTTTGGATGTCATTACCCATACCACATCCGGAGAAGAAATAGCACTGCACAAGCTCCCCAAAAACATCAAATGTGAACTCTGTAGGTGGGAGCATCAAGGTGTGAGGCAGTTTTTTAACATTTAGTAATGGCAAACTTTATATAATTAAAGAAAGGATGAATGGGGAAATGATGTGTTACATTCTAAATAAGAGTCTGAGGACAAAATAAGGATGGATTCTTCAGAAAAACAATGACCCTAAACACACAGCAAAGAAAACAGAAAAAGCTGCTAGCATGGCCCAGTCAGTCATTCAGCTTGAATCTGATTAAGCCTCTTTGGGACAAACTGAAGATTAGACTGCATAGAAGAGGCCCAAATAAATGCCACTGACATGAACGGTTGTTGAGATTTATGGTCATAAATTTCACTAAAAAGGCATTTCCAGACTACTCCTTCGCGATTTTGTTAAACTCTTTTATGACGTCAGAGGGGAACCCCCGCATGTAAATTGACTGCTGCTGCAAAGGCAGCAACACAGACAGACACTATCCCAGAGAGATGCAGCAAAGTCAGGGGTAGAAAATCAGCTGTCATCAGATGGGAGAACACATATGTTGCGACGTACAGACGGCCATCTAATTCAACCAGTCTATTTTTGGCGGATTCCAGAGCACAGCCGGAGTCAATATGCATGAATCATACCGCGCCCCTAGGAAACAGAACGAGCACAACATCCGGATTTTCCCAAAATAATTCACTAAAGACAGACTAGATCTGCTGTATCAATAAATACACACATATTTATATATGCACGTGTATGTATTAGCAGTTGTTTACATGAGATCAATTTGATCCGTTACTAAACCAAGCAATTAAAAATTAAATGCACCAAATTAAGCAGCAAATATAGCTTTGCTGCACTCAGTGTACACACCCATTGTAGAACAAAACACATGAAAATATCTGGATGCATAAAACAAAAAATGAAGCAGTTTTTAACTGGTTTAACTTGAATGAGTTGTTTTGGACTTGCTATTGTACAATCTACGTATAGTTCTTGGAGCTCCCCCGGGCTTCGCAGTGGACCGGACCGGACCAGAGCAGATCCAGTGTAAATCCAGGGTTACAGTAAATACAGCACTGAGTGAAACAACCGGAGGTGAAGTGAGCAGCATGGAGCAGTAGCAGCAGACACAAGGGATGATTCAAGATCTGAAGACGCTACCTGGTGGGTCATTTTTTAACTTAAAATTAGAATCTTTAGAGATATATTTATTTAAATATATCAGATGTGCGTGTAATTTAGCTTATTTTAATAATATAATAATTTAGCATTATTTTTATTAATAATAAAAATAAGAATTTCGGATTTTGAATTATTAGCAGTAACTGCCGATATCGAGATGTACTTTTGCAAACGAGGAAGTGTTCTTACCTGCTGAGCCTTGATCCGTTTAGCAACAGCAGCAACAACCTTTTAACAATCTTTTTCCATCAGATGCACTGAACAGCGTGGCTATAGCATCTGCTTCAACATTCGCCTTCATCTGTAAGTTATCCTGACCTCCGACATAATTTCCCTCTGAATTCAGAGGTTTCTTGTTCGAAGCAGTTTGCTGAGTAGTCCTCCGATCACAAGTGGCTGTGCTCAGTGGGACCAGCCCATCTGTCCCTCATCAGTTTTCCAGCTCTGATCCTCTTCACTTCAGAAAAGTACTGCAGACTAACGGCTGCTGTCGTAGTACTGCTGCAACCACCAGCAATGCACTGTGTCCCCATATTAACGCTGTTTTTAACACAACTTGGCTTCTACCTGAACAGTTTTCTTTTTGACGCTCACACAATGAATGAAAGGAGACTCCCCCTCTGACGTCACTTCCTGGCGACTTTGGACTTGCAAACGTTAACAACGAAATATGCCCAATTGGTCACACAATTGTCTTTTTTCATGTCTTTAATGCTAATATGGTGTAAATTGCTGCCCAATTTGTTAAATATTAAGATATTTCCTTTCAATATCTGAATTTGAGTGAAAAGCGTGTCACAGGCACTTTAAGATCTTTTATTAGCAACATACTCACCCACAAAAGGCATAAATCTTTCTCTACAAGCGGCTCAAACTTTTTCTTGTAGAAAGGAAGAAAGCTGTCATAGGCCTCTGCCAGAAAGAGTAGATAGTGTTAGAACGTGTTTTTGTAGCTCTTTGTCTGTTAAGAACTAGAAAACAGTGTACTTGTTAAATTAAAAACTGAAGTTAATCATCCTTTTATATACTTTTTATATATCTTTTATGGTTTTTAATTTAACAAGTTATATAAAGAGCAGAACTAAAACGGCTAAATCAAGCTACCAGGATATGATAAAGTTTATTTCTTTCACTTCTGCACTCATCAGCACCTTCTTTATTTGTATTGTTTATGCTGTGAAACCCCAGCAGAGGGTGTTAGGCTGCCTGCAAAAAAAGCATACCTTTAAATGTTGGTCTTTGCACAGGATTCTGAACCCAGCAGCTCTTCATAAGATCAATTATCTCTGCAGGCGTGTCTTCTGGGATGGACTCCATTGAAGGTCGGTCACCATGGCGAACGCACTGGCTAATGTGGTCGTCACTCCTCGCATCTGCAAATGGGGATTTTTGGTCACTGTTTGATAAAAAGAATGAGGTATATCCTGCCTGAGACCTTGTACTAGACTTAGATTACCAATCCCAGCTCACTTTCATATGGTTCTTTCTCCGTCAGAATGACCCAAACCACAATGGCGAAGCTGTACACATCAGACTTCACAGTAGAAGGTGTGTGGATGCTCTCCAGGTGCTCCGGGGCCATGTAGCTTAATGTGCCAGCACCTCTCTCCCCAGCTGTTGCCCCCCTGTGACTTTTCCTGCGAGACTCCTGTATTGTAAGCTTGCTCCATGCCTGGCAGGTGGCCAGGCCGAGGTCAGCAATCTGAACACAGCAGAGGTTTTTTTTTTTCTTTTCTTACAGTTACAGCAAATGTAATAAATGCCAAATAAAGGCTTAATATATCAAATACCTTGATGTGAAAATCCTTATCCACCAAAATATTTTCTGGTTTTATGTCCTTGTGAATGACCTGTCGCTCTGTCAGATACACCAACCCTTCCAAAATCTCTAGGATGATTCTTCCCTTAATGGACATTGGCACACTGACCTAAGAACAACTAGATGTCAGTGTATTCATCCTACAGTATCAAATTGACCATTTTCAGACATGTAAAACATACATAATTAACATATTTCTCCATAATTGTCCTAGACTGACCTTCTCCAGCATGACCAGAAGGTTGCCTCTGGGGAGAAGCTCCATAACAAGAGAGCAATCTTTGTCTTCCATGATCACACCAAGCAACTTGACAACACGTTTGTGGTCAAGGCTTGCCATGATGCTCCCCTCCTCCAGCAGCGACTTTTTACTCTCTCTGGAGGATAAAGTGAAGACAGAAGGCCAGATTATAAATGAAGGCACTGTGAAGGGTTTCTATCACAGAGGAGCATAGAATAAAAAGCACTGCACTGGAAAATGCTGTTTCTTTGTTTTACGGGGAAGAGTATGGCACAACTGCAAACCTGTCGAGACATGATTTCTCTTCTACACTGACATGCCAGGCTAGGAGATTATCATTCAGAGAAACAACCAAGAGCCCTACTGTAACTCTGAAGGAGCTGTAGGGATTCAAAGCTCAGGAGGGAGAATCTCTAGATAGGAAGACTCTTAGTTGTGCACTCCACAAATCTAAAAGGTGGCTCGAATGCAAACTTCTGTGTGACAGAAAACTAACACTGCACAACACCCTGAAGATACTAGTTCCACTGTTAAACATGGTGGTGGCAACATCATGACGTGGGGATGCCTCTTTTCAGCAAGGAATGGGAAACTGTTCTGAACTGATGGAAAAAATGTTGGAGCTGAACTAGGTGACTGCTGGAAGACAACCTTCAGGTTCAGTTATTTATTGTCCCACATGGTGAAATGTGGTGCACGGCAGCAGTCAAAGACAGTCAAAGTATAATCTACACAATTTGAGATTTGAACATTAACCAAACATTTCAACAATACTTTACATGAACAATAAAACCGTTAAACATTCTAAAATGTGCCAGGCCTGGAAAAAGTTGATTAAGAGCTTCAACTGACAACAGAGCGGGGTTCGAACCGGCAACTCACCGATAACAGAACAAACCCCTACCATCGTTTTGTAACCGGCGGGTTGCCGGTTCGAGCCCCGGTCTCTGTCCGTCTAAGTCATCGTGTCCTTGACACTTCACCCGCCTTGCCTGCTGATGGTGGTCAGAGGGCTCGGTTGTATGGCAGCCCCACTTCTGTCAGTCTACCCTAGGGCAGCTGTGGCTACAATGTAGCCTACCGCTGTAAGTGTCTGAATGTGTGGATGACTGGTTTTAGTGTAAAGAGCTCTGGGGTCCTCAGACTTGAAGCGCTATACAAGTGCAGGCCATTTACCATTACTTATGGTATAAATGATGCAGAGGAATTTTAGGTGGAGAATGTTGTCAAAACAATGTCATCATAGAACACTTAATTAACGAGGGCATAATTTTCTTCTCTTATACCTACACTTTCTATTTGCATTTCTGGGCATTGCTGCCCATGAAATCATGTAAAGTTGCAAAAGGAAATACATATACTGCCCAAGACAGCCTCTGACTAAAATCTAATGTGCGACTTTAATTTAGGGTTAGTAATAATAATCGATCCATAACAAGAATAACATCTTAATAAACATCTTAATAACTGTAAGTGACAATAAATACATGCAATGTCACATTGCTATTATAGAAATTCTAACAAGAACGGCTTTAAATGGAGGTGTTGCATCTGAAAAACGGATGTCCGCATTTCTGACGGACCTCCATCTCTATCTGCATGAAAAGGAAGTGATCAAAAAAAGAAATCTGTGCATTCCTTTTCACAGAAGAATCGCACTTAGCGATATTTACCCCGCTTCTTTACACACTTAGAGATACAGCACTATCCAGTTCCTATTTTCTTTTCGGGTGCACTCGAAGATAACAGGCTGTACTCGTGATACAAGTTAATAGGGCTGGGGGAAAACCCAGCGTGGATGGTGAGCACAGTGAGAACTTACTCGCTGCGAAGTGGACCTGTGTAAACGGTCTTCAACACCACATGGCCGAGGGTAGCATGGTAGCACAAATAGACCTCTCCAAATCCTCCGTAGTGCAGAGGTGCCGTTTTGATGAGATCTGTTGATCTCATATGAAGAGGCGTGGTGGCCATCACCGCTGCCAATAACAAGAAACCATCGGAGTTACAAAAAGAAAAAAATACAGCTCTAAACATAAAACATAGTTTTTAACACTTTAATTGGAGGTTGATCACATATAAAACTAATCAAGTGCCACAAACTACATGAATGGCCCGATGCATTACTCACACGTAACGCTCCAAACACAGAGAGCCTCAGGAAGAAAGCTAGCACCTGGCAAAGTTTTCGTAACAAATACACCTTAGCTTTCCCTGTAAAATGTTTAACTAGAACACGTAATTGATCCAATTGTCTTATAACCTCAATACTCAAACACAAATGTAATAAAAATATCATAAGCTGCCTTAGAATCCACGTAGAGTCGCTCTATCTTTGTATTTCCGGCCGGAGAAATCCTCAACGATGAAGTTAAAATCGAAACAAATGCTAAAGACTACAAACAGACTTTACAGGTTGGGGACAGAAAAATACACCAGGATGACTAGTAGATTAAGTATGTGATGCGTTCAAATGTCTCAAGAGTTCATATAAATACATTATGTAACGACTTCGCCCGTCCGTCATGTTTTTTGTTTAAGCTGACTTTTTCTGAGCTATAGTTGCACCTTGGTTTAATGATGGTTCTCTCCACAGTCGAAACCATACGTAAACGCTTCCGCCATATTGTGAGTGGCAAGTTCGCCTTGAAAGCCATTAAAAATATGTTTGGAAACAGTTTTTTTTTTCGAAAAAAAAAGGATTTGGTTTACCTAATTTTAATTATTTTTTAAAGTCCATACAAGTAAGTTATTTTTAAATCTGATAAGACTGATCACTGTGACAAAAATAGAAATGATCAAATACCACAGAACAGTCCATAAGAAACGCAGAATTTTCAAAATGCACTTAAGTTTACCTTACTTTAGCTCTAAAAATATCTGATTCAACATTCAAAACATTCCAAACCACTGAATTTAATCGAGTTTCAGTTAGCCGATACGTATAGTCATGAAAACCAATGACACATTGATTACACATAATAAAATAGTTGGGAGTACACCTTGTCCTGCACCGCCTCGACCACTGTACTCCAGGATCCTGTTTGTGGACTTCAGCTGTGCCTGTGTACCTGTCACCTTCTACCTGTCAGTGGATCACTAGCTTCCTGACCGACCAGCAGCAGCAGGTGAGGCTGGCAGCATCTTCTCCCACACAAGAACCCTCAGCGGCTCCCCAAGGGTGTTCTCTCCCCACTCCTCTTCTCTTTGTGTGACACCACTTCAACGAATCAGTCTATGAAACTCCTGAAGTCTGCAGATGACACCACTGTCATTGGTCTGATCCAGGACAGTGACGAGTCTGTATATAGACAGGAGGTGCATCGGCTGGTAAATTGGTGCAGTCAGTACCAGCTGAAGCTTAACCCGCTCAAGTCTGTGGAGATGACGGTGCACATCAGCAGAACTGCCCCCTCACTTCTTCCCCTCACCATTCCCAACAACACTGTGTCTACTGTGGATCACTCCCAGTTCCTAGAAACCACCCTTTCTTGGCACCTGAAGTTTCCTCACACATAGACACATTTTGAAAGAAGGCCTAGGACAGATTGGCCTGCGGCAATTCAAGGAGTACAACCTTCCACAGGTGCTGCTGGCCATCTCCTACACTGCCATTATAAAGTCTGTCCTTTGCACATTCATCACTGTGGTTTCTGTAGAGATTCATCGGGGCCGACCTTTCCTCCACTCAGGAACCTGTTCAGGTCTAGGGTCAGAGAAAGGGCCGCTAACGTCTATGCAGACGCCACACATCCTGATTACAATATGTTTAGACTTTTGCCTTCAGGTTTGTGGTGTTAATATTACACATGGTTAAAACCTCAAATGGCCACCTGTGATGACATCATAAAGAAGTGTTAGGCTCCGGAGGCAGGTGACGCTGATTGTATGATGAAGCCCATGCTGGAAGTTTGAAGATCCTGAATAAGCCAATATCGACGATACAGTTTGACTCAGCGCACAAAAAAATACGACATGGTGTCAGGAGTGCTGTAAGTCTTCTTCTTCTTCTTCTTCTTGTTGGTTTTATTGGCGGTTGGCAACAAACTTTTAGTAGCATTACCGCCACTTACTGGTATGGAGTGTGGTTCGTGTCGGTCTGTCTATTTAAATATATATTTAAATTCTACAAAACTAAAAAAAAAAAATTATATATATATATATATATATATAAAATATATAAAACCTATAATATTAACTATAATATAACTATAATCAAATTCTATGAAATTATAATTTGTGTTTACTTTAAAAAAAGCGAATCACTATTTGTATATGTTTACTCCCTAAATTCTTCCTCAAAATTATCTTAAATAAGATTAACTCCTATGTCGCTTAATACCTCCTTCAACCTCTCATCCTGCAATATATCTTCTCTCTCATTTCATATTTATGACTATTCTAAGTATAACATGTCTAGACGTTTGTTTCATATTTTGCATCAGTAATACACATTTACGGAGCAGTATTATGCTTTTGAATTTTAAAAAGTGATAAATTAAGTCCTGTATGCCCAAATCTTAAAAACGCTCTGTATCAACTCTTTTGCGCTCCTTTCCTATTTCGTCTTCCATTTCTTCTTTCTCCTATCTTCTGGCATTTTATAATAACCACATTCTTCGCTGTTGTTCCTGTCAATCCCAGGTCCCTGTTTTTGATTTTTTCCATGCAATTTCCCTTTAACTAATACTCTTTTCCGCTCAGATTTTTACTTGTTTTAACTTTAAAACTTGTAATACAATGCTATTAATACCTACTCGCTTTGCCTATTTGTTAGTTCTGCCCTCGGCAGTGTTTCCTTCTACTCGCAATATGTGTGCTGAAACGCCAGGCACAAATATATAACTTATCAACCCTATTTTTTGTATTCTGTATAACGTGATGAAATGTTTTTTTTTTTTTTTTTATTTTTTGTTTTTTTGGTTGTGTTTTTTTTTATTTCTAATAAGATATGTGCGCATCCTATCTATCTGATTGATTATATTTAACTTAATGAATGGCAGGATAGCTTGATATCTGAAAAAAAAAGGGCAAATTGACTGTTTTTATGGTCCTTGGATTTCTTCTACGCTGGCTCTTGTAAACTTGATAATATTTGGGCCAACGAACTTTCTCCTGTTTATACTGGATAAGCGCGTCTGGTAATTCGTTTCTCTACATTTTATATGTTGAATTCTGGTATGTTCTACACAAAGGCTATTCCTACTTTTCCTATTTATTTTTGATGCCATCTGTATATATTTTGAATATAATCTATAATAATTTATTTAAATGTATCTGTACTGAATAACTATCTACGATGTAAGATTTATCTGGGCTTCTTTGTCCATTTATTGACCTATCTTACTGTTGCTTCTGGTAGAATGGCGCCATGGTGGTGATAATTATATTGGGGGGTTTGTTTGACTAATTTGCTAAATCAGATCATATTAAATATTTTATTTTTATTTTCAAATTGTGCCTATCCGAAACTCTGGATTTCTTTCTTGTTCTTTTTCCCCGAAACTATGGTTTTAAATTTCCCTAAACTGGATGATGCCTAAAGTTATTACGGCATGTATTTAACCAAATAATTTTATTTCATAGCTTTATCTTCTAACTCTAACGGCATTTCTGCGCGCATTTCTATTTCTATTGCTGGCATGTTTGGTGTAGTTTTAAATGCTTCCATTACTAATCCTTTAAAATGGCTGATGGTGGATAGTGTCTGAATTAACTAAAGCAAAACGCAGATGCGTTTTTAGGGCTGCTGACCGTAAACGGATAGGGCAACCTAACGTCTATGTTTAGATTTTATCTTATGCTTCTGTGTAAAATGCTGTTTTGAGTGATTCCGATGCTGCTGCTGCCCAGTTCACTGCCAGGGCGCAGAGTCTGCTTCATAATATTTAAAATTTTCAGTACTTGTATGCACGAACCTTTTTAGAAATATGTATTATCCTACTTTTTAGTTTGTTTTTTTTTTTTTTGTTTTTTTTTCATCAACACTATATCGGCTAAAAATTTTACACCCCACACTTACTTGGGCTCTAATTCTATGAGGTTATATAATTTTAATTTTATTTCGGCTTGTTTATTTTTTGGTGCTGTTAAATATCATTACTATATGTTTTTTTTCAAGCTGAAAGAGCTTAAATCGGCCCATGGTTAACGCCGTCCTTTCTCTAAGGTCAATAATTAACTCTCTTGTAATTTCTTTATATATGAATATCACATTTTTCGCTCGTATTCGCAGAACAGGCTCCATGCATCTGCAAAATGCTCATCCTAGCGGTGCATATGAGCTGTTCGCAATATCTTTAAAGACATGCATTTATTCTAATTTGAAAACAATAACGGACATTATAATACTCCCCTGTGGAGTTTCCATTTTCTATATATATTTTCCTGAGATTACTTCCCCAATCTCTAATCTTGTATTTTCCACTGAAAAAATTTGTTAAAAAGTCTTAATAATCGTCATTTTAAATATGTGTTCCCTTGTTTAATGCCAGGTGATAGGCATGTGTAATTATTATATAATCCTCCAAACACTGCATATTCATATGCTTTTTCATATATCAAAAAATACAGCTCCTCTAAGACACTTTCTGTTTTACGCTGTCGCTCTTGCTAATTTCATGCTCTGAACGATAGTCATTGATCATTAGTACTCGCTGCCCTTTTCAAAACACTTTGATATATTTTGTAACTATAGCATATCCTTGAATTATTTATATATGAATATATCTAGTCTGGCGCTTATTAATCATTTTTTCGCATTATTTGCACATAGTATTTGATGTTTAGAGGGCTATTGGTCATACTTTATCCTGGATATTAAGTTATCTTTTCCTGGTTTAGCTATTGGTATGATAATTGTTCCTTCGGCATTGTTCAGTGGTAATTTTCGTCCTCACGCAAGATTTTTATTGTATAAGGTGATTGTAATATTATATCTTTTAGATTTTTCACATGAGTTGGCCCTTTTACTGCTGATTCTGTAGCAGATGTTGATCTTTCCCTGGTGCTGTATTGAGTGCTGTAAAGTCATCGTGAGGGCTGCACACTTTATTCGGTCTTAGCGCGGAGGGGCATGGCTGATGACGACAGGTCAGAAGAGTTGGCTTTCTGTCTGGTGCTCATGTGCAACGTTCAGGGCAGCTATCCTGCCGCCAGATGTCTTTCGGACTTGCACAAAGCCTACAGGAGTGGGCCAAGTGATACGACGATTTTCGAAGCGGTATTCGGTTCTGGAAAGTTAACATTGTGTGAACTCTAGTTCTGAGAGAATCGAAGTTAAACAGCGCTCATTTTATTAGGGCCTGGGATGAGATCGAGGCGGATGATGTTCTGCGGGGACTAGGGGCATTAGCCAGAATGAAGCCTAATAGTAATGTACGTATCAAGGAGTTGCGTGATGGATTCAAGGTTCTATTCGTTGTCAAGAAAATGTACTTTATGAGGCGAGCCAGTTCTAACATTGCGCAAACGAAGTAGCTCTAGCATGAAACCGTAGTACTACTCATTTCTTGACGTTCCTGTAGCGATCTAGGCATGTTAACATTGGCACTTATGGAGCGCTATCATGATGAACTGATTCGTGATGCAGGCTGTGTGGTGGAGCTGCAGGATAAATGATTATCTGAACGTATGGGGCAGCTCGACCCAGATTTGGACTACTAGGGGGAAAATAGGCATTAATGCGGCAGAGTTTAGCAATGGGCGAAGAGGTGAAACAGCTAGCACGCTTTCCTGTCGCGTAGGGATGAACCGGTGTCAGATTGCAGAGACTGAAAATTTAAAATCGGTTCGACGCCAATGGTTGTAAAAAACAATCAAGTAGTGTTTAAAGTGGCTAGGCCTAAGGTTTAAATGACCGAACCGTCAAGTTGCGACACTATCTACACTATTAACGAAATAGGGAGATTTCTCAGTGTTATAGCTAGTGTGAGCGAGCTCCCCATCGCTGCTATCCCATAACGTGACTGTCGGCAGGGCTCAATGGATAGAAAAATGTCGATTTATATTGGTGGGAAAAAGGGATACACATATATCGGGAGGTTGGTGTAGGAAGCGCTTCGGATGAGTGTAGCTATGCTGTTGGAAAAGCGATGATTCTTTGTGTGTTAGGCAATTCTTTATATTACCCATAAGAGATGAACGGCCTGGGGGTGATGTGTTGAATATAAATGTAATAGAAACATCTCATCTCTAAGATTGACAAGTGCCGGTTGCTGATGTTACGGTTCTGCCATATACTGACGCCGATGGTATAAAGACATTGCTATGTCAGAGTATGAGAGCCGCATCCCCGCGCGCCCTCCCTCTGGGAAAAAGCCACACGGCGAGGCCGCTCGGTGACCAGGGGAAATGTACTTTATAGTTGTGGGTGTTGCTGAGATGTTAATGAAAAAAGGAAGATATCAGGAATAGTGTGTACATTCATTAAGCACTTTTGGGTGAAGTGAGCTCGTTAGTCTTCATCCAGGAAGGCTGACTAGTAGATTAGATTAAATGCTTTATAAATCGTTTGAAACATTACAAAAAAATCTATCGCAAGAGGGCTGATGGGCAGGTTAGGTCTGGGAGAGGTGACAGCCTTATGCGCATTAAACTGAAACGGCAGGAGCTCAAGCATTTTCATTAAGAGGCCACGCCTTAAAGGATTATCCACTTCCCTTTGTATGGAGCACATGTCTAATAAAACAAGAACTTGTCCGTATGTGACATATTTTGGGGTGTGATCAACAGGAATTGAGGAGCCAACTGGAGTGGTGTTCATGAATGGTGGTTGTTCCCAAATAAGAGGGCAAGGTGCTGTAATGCGATGTGTTGACGTGCTCAGCAAAGCTGGAAACCAGCTCTGGTTTGGCAGAGAGAAGTATATATTTCACGCGTCTGTAGATGAAACACTCGTAAGGGGCATATGCAGGCGAGGCTAAAAGTTTTGCGAGTAAATTAGATGCTATGTATCGGGTATTTGGCAGATTCCATCTTAACTGAAGATAGCAGGTGCAAAATTAGCAGACTTTATTACACCTTTTGGTTGTTATTATTTTATAACGGTCTACCCTTACGATAGCTTCTGGTCCCCAACCTGAGCATTTCCAGTAACTAGAATGTAACAGAGGTATCAGTGAGTGACTGAGTATGGTGTAGTTTGCCACATGGATGATGTAGGTTAGTGTGGGGGGAGAACACAGGAGAGCTATGATGCTCATGGGACTGGGATAGCGCGTTCTTGGAAGATTCAAGAAGCGCTGGTATTATAACAGTCTGAACATGTGATAAATGCGATCTTTCAAAGCAGAATGTAACATTTTTGGGGCTCAGCATTATCATCCAGTAAATGTGAGTTAGTGCCGATCCAAATAAAACAGAAGGCTGTGTGATAAGATGAAGGAACGCAAAGAAATGTGAGTGACACTAAGTAAGCTTCGCTTGGATGGTTGAAACGCAACTGGGGAAAGTTTACTTCCACGTTGTGAGGAGACGCGAGACAGTAGGCGCTTTTGAGGATGCCGTTTTGTCAGAAAACATGTTGATATGGGGGAGTTGAGCAGGCTAGATCATTTAAAGAACTGGAAAGAGATGGCTTTGTCAGCTGCCACTAGTGGTTGATGTATTGTATGATGCTAACGGCGGGAATGTAAAGTTTCTAGGCAGGTTATGCGTCAGGCTTTTGGTCTGGGAGTGTGCTGCTTTCAAAATGGTGTCAGGAATGTGAGACGGGATCTGTTGCATGATGTTGTCACGATTCATCTAACACAGACTAGGCTAGTAGATAGACACAAGTGAATAAAGAGATAAGCTTGAGTTCTTACCTGGGGGCTTGTAGAAAGGTTGCGGGTAATTATGGTCATTGGAAACTATTTCCGAAATGGAGACTGATTCATTAAAACCAGCTTTCTTAGTCTGTTGAGTAGTCAGATGTTAGTGCGCTTCACCACAGTGTTATTCAATTCGCTTACAATTCGTACTTATGAGATATTCCTATTCCATCTTCATTATGTGCGGCACGGGAATGCACATCTGTTGGAGCAGCTGACACACTGTCACGTACCCCGCATGTACTAGTAAACCATTAACGTAAGTGAAACATAGAGGCAAGGTTGGTTGGTATGACTCAGGATATTTATTGTGGGATAGTGTGAATATCTTAAAACTTGCCTGCTAAGGCACTGGCATACCTTGTTACAGAGGCTGAGAGAGGGAGCTGAAAGGGACAGCATATGTGCACTGGGGTGTGATCCGAGCTGTGTGAGGAAGTATGGGGCGCTAACACACTTTAACAGTGAACGCCAGCACTTAGACTGTTATTAGGTGGGGCTGTGAAAAGGGCATTTCTTACATTTGGTAGTGACATTCAGTTTCATGCAATTCGTTTTATTTTATATAGCGGGGGTGGGGCGGCCGAATTCACAACACATGTTGATCTCCATGCGCATTGCTTCAGCAAGAAGTCAGTGTAGCAGACCTTTACAATTAATCCTTAATGCGTTAAACGTGCAGTCAGAAAAATTCAGTTAATTTGTTGAAAATTGATAAAAAGTTTTTCTATTCTAAGGAAAGGCGCAGGCAGATTGCGATCCAGTCATGTGACTTGGCTAGTGCATTCGCGGCTGGAGTGTGATCCATCCTGCGGATGAGCATGTATGTAGCATCAGGTGGACTAGTCTTGGCGTTGACTTTGAGGCAATCCTCATACTGAGGCAGGTCATGTTAAGGTCGACAGTGGAGAGTAAAACTCCTCTTAAACAGGAATGAAAACGCTTGCTAAGCAGTAACCCGGCTGCAGTGTGAGGCGGCCATCGGAACGAACCGACTGGGGGTAGAGAGAACAACGGCAGAGACCTAATAGAACTTAAAGAAGCACTGATCCAGGAGGTACTTTCTATGGGTAAGAAAGGTAAATGTTTAATGGATGTAGCCTCCTTGTCGTCGTTTATTTAGTAAATGAAGGAAGCAGATAAACTCTGAGCCGAGTTTTCCAAGGTTATTGGAGTTCTGAAAGAGAGCTTACGATAGCTTAGTCACAATAAAGGCATCAGGCCAGTATGCCATAGTCTATCTGAATGATGGTCTTTTTGTTAAATGAGAAGACTTGTTATTGCATGTCAACCAATGGCGACAAATGATGTAGCTCTATGAATTACATGGAAGGACATTCAGGGGTGTGCAGTGAAATGTCCGAGAACGAGCACGGTCAGTTCAGTGTGTGTGGCACTGACCTGAGCCAGCAGGCTACTAAAAGACGCTGGTTCTAAAATGCCTACATTGCTCCAATCAGGGAGAATAGGAAATATTATACTGAGGCCACATGATTGTCATCACGAGTATACCAGTACAGAGCCATGGCAACACTTGGGGGGGCTGATTTGTTTACTTTTGCTAAGGGGAAAATTATTACTTCTGTTTGGATGTGATGCATCGAAGGATTTGTGGAGCAATTGCTCAACTAAGTCGCCGACAAGTATCAGGCAGGGGATGTGATTCTCCTCACCTGATAACATGATAACTGTGTTTTGCATCTTTCATGGCTTATTCTAGAGATAATGTATCACAGATAATAGACGTCCTCTAAATGCAGTTTTCCTGTGCTGCTTTTGGCTTTTAAATTTGCTGAGGTTATGATGATTTCACCATAATTACAAGTGGCCGCTAGTAGATATCCAGCAAAGTAACACGGGAAGGCTGAAGGTGCTGTTAACACAATAAGTATACGTGTTGAAGTAAGGGCAGCTGTGAATATGCCATACTCGCCTTAGCTCGCCTACAGAGGCGACTACGCACTAATTGAATGGGTTTATAGTCGACAGCAGTTAGGCTCCTATGGGAAAGGAGTTAGCTTCACACCAATGTTTTCCGAGATCTTTCCATCTTTGTTGAGCCGGAGTTCTTCCAAAATTGTGAGATCGTTGGCAGAATAATAAGGGGGTCAAAGTTAAGAGAAGATAAAAGATGCAGGAGAGATATGATTCCTGGCCGAATAGAGGGGGAGGCAAGAGTTCTTAGCAAGTAACTTACTCCTAGGTATCAATAGGGGTCGTGTGATTAATCTCACTCAAGGGCAATACAGGTGGAGCAGTGATTGCCAGCCTTTTTATTCTACTCCGGCGCATCATACTATTGTGGATAGGGACTGCATGGATGCGAGTTAGGTAGGGCGAAATCGTGTCGTCATTTGGTTGCCATGGAGCGCTCCCGACAAGGCCAGAATGTATTGGAAGGTGATGGTGCTGGTCAGAAGCAGGAGTCATCGCGAGTTCTGAAGAATCTTACAGACAGTAGCTCTTCCTGAACTTTCGGTACCTACTACTAGGAGGCCTAAGTTTTGGGAGTATGGGTTGTGAAACGCTTAGAAGACTGAATTTGAAGTTAAAGTAAACATTTAAAATATATGGGTGCAAATAGTATGCTAGAAATGTATAAGAATGAGTATAATATGGATTTTCTTATTTATATTGTTTTGTTCTAGGCTTCTAGGTAGTAAACAGACCTTCATCTGCTATAGAGTCAGTAATACTCCTCTAAGGTGCTGTTGAATCAATGGTAGCTGCGCGTCACTGCCATTTGATTGCTATGTAGAGGAGGAGTATGTGTGTGTTAATGTTACTGCATGGTTAAAACATGGCAAATTGGGGCCACCAGTGTGATGGACATCATAAAGAAGTGTTATCGGGCTGCGCCATATCCGGAGACAGGTGACGGCTGATTGTATGATGGACCCATGCTGGACAGTTTGAAAGATCCGTGGAATAAGTCGCAATATCGATGATATCAGTTCGACTCAGTCGCACATCTTTCTTAAAAATACAGACAATGTTGGCGCTACAGTAAGTGCTTTTTCGCAGTAACTAGCTGTTAACAGGTGAGTTTCTTAATTAACGCTAAGATAAATGTGCGGTATAAACACATTACAAGCAAAATAAGCATGTTGGCAGCTATCCAACGCGAAAGGGCAAAAGAAAAGGTCACAACTCTGCTCTTGTCCTGTTTGCGTTATATTACAAGTATGGATAGTAGGCATCTAATGCATACACATTTTAGCATTACTAGTCAGTCAAGTTTATTTATATAGCACTTGGTGCGGCCAAGCTAGAGGCAACTCTAAGGCTGCTTGTATCATAGGGAAAAACAATCACTAATGTACAGAAAATCAAAACAACAGAGGTCATTAAAAAAATAGCAGAGGAGATGAGAATGATGGATAAGAAAATTAGAAAGCAAGCTTGTGCGCTGAAAACTTAATTAGTTTTTAGATGACAGCATTGCAAATGGCGGTGCACCTCTTGAGCAACAAATACGCGTTTCTTATCATGTATTTAAAGGCAACTTCAGGGTTTCATGCGCTTTTATAACAATTTTCGGGAGTTTTAATTCCAGATGAGTGGAAGGGCTTTGAAGATTAATAAAAGCTGCTACTACTCAGTTATCCTTCTTTTTAATTTTACCTAAAGTTTATATATTTATAGATAATGTCGGTACAATGTGAGTGCTGGAAAGCGGCAAAGTAAAAATCCTCAGGTGGTGGCAGCTGTCAATCTATTGAATAAAAAAAATGTCCCGCTTCTGAAATTATCTTTCATTCTGGCTGCAGGCTTGTATCAAGTTTGGTGGCTGGAGATTCAAAATCCCGTCCCATTCTGTGGTCGCTCTCAGCATAAAGATTACTATGTTCTTACATCTTGGCCTGGTTCTTTCTAGATATGCTTGTAGGAAGCCTTAGTCCAAACATGACTGTGTATGTTTAACTGTCTGCTTTAGAATTGGCTACTTATTTTGAGGGTGGTCTATGCTGGTTGGCTTAGTCCTGTGTCTCTCTGTGTTGCCGATGTGTGATGACTTGGGCGGCCCTCTCCCCTGTTCTTGTCAAGGATGTATTCTGCCTGCGCTTCAAGTGGCATGTTGAGTATATGGGGCAACCCATAGCGCCCCCACGATCGGCATGGCAATTATTAGGCAGTTATAGACCGAAATAAAACTATAGTATGGATAGATATTTCATTTTTTAAATTAATTTACTACCGAATGTGTAATAGAAAAGCCTTGTGCTGAATCTTTGAAACAATTGGTTTGCAAACGGTTTTGAATTTGTCTCGACTACAACGTCACTCATAACATGGCGATGAGATTGTGTTTAATGGGAGAATGGAGCATAATTTTATTCTGGGTATAAAACCCAATGACATTCGCGCGATTATGTAGATAGCATTTTAAACAACTAGATTTCAGGTGGTTCTGGACGAACTAGTTTAAAGCAAATGCCACCTCAGTAAACACTGTTCATGTACCACTATACTGACAGACATTTTAAGACAATAGAACAGTATGAGTAAGTTTGTATTATAAAAAACCGTAGAACAAAAAACTTCTTATCCATACGAAAGATGCAAGGATGATTCTCTCTTTTTAGAAATGGAAATTTCCCAGTTTCATGTTGGAAAAATAACAGAAATGTCCCGTGAAATTAGAATTCCAAGTGCTGAATATGAAAGTTTTTTCACCAGCCCTGATCACAAAATCCAATATGGTTGACTTATATATAATATTTAGTGAGAACTCCGGTTAAAATAAACAAACAGACAACAACAAAACTTTGGAAAGTTGTGTCTCATCAAACCTTTTACTCACACAGGGATATAAATAATCTGACACATGCAGCTGAAATTGAACCTCATCAGACCAGGCAAAGCTTCCCAAGTCTTTTATTGTCCAATTTTGGTGATTACTAATGTTGCCTTTGTAGTATTTTTAACGAGTATGCTCATTCTACTCTGACCTTTGACATCAACATGGTATTATTTCCCCACACAACTGACAATCACTTCATACTCATTCTATTTTCATGCATTCGCTGTAAACCTAAAGGATGGTTGCGGGTGAAAATCCTAGAAGATCAACAGTCTGTGAAATTGTCAGACCAGGCCGTGTGACACCAACAACCAATCAGTATTTACAGTCACTTAAATTCTGATAAATCCATTCGAACTTCAGCAAGTGGTCATCACCATGTCTTGATGCATTAATGCATTGAGTTACTTCCATGTGATTGGCTGATTCCCTATTTTCTTAACAAGCTTTTGAACAGGTGTAAGCCACCTAAAGATGTGGTCGGCCCGTGTAGTTTGCACAAATATTGAAGAACGCTCCTGACAAAGTTTTCGTATGACTTTGTTGCCACCTAGTGGTAAAATAATTAATTTAACATTTTACAACTCGAATATTTTTCAGCAGTGCTGGACAATACACAGTATTATTAAGCTTTGACAGTAATACAAATGTATTATCATAACTATCTTGTCAAACTATGTTTAAAATCTAAATCATGATGCTAACTTAAGACTTTTATATGCAGGAGCCACAACAAATGAAAAAAATCAAGTTCATTGATAAAAGAAGCATTTATGTGAAACTAGAGCGGGAAACCACCTGCGTTGTAGCCTTCGGCAGTGTGGGTGAAGTTTGACATGCAGGCCTACATTTTGGGCTGCCTATCTGCGAACACCCACACTATAAATTCCTCCTTTTTGCACACACTAAAGCCACAACAAAGCAGTCTCATATTTACCTGTCTTGTCTTGTGTCAGTTTAGTGGCTTGTGTGTTTTTCTGATACTTTTTTTGTTATTCACATTTATTGCTGGTAATCTGTAGGCTATTCAGAAACCTTCCCACCTCTGTTATACGTAACGAGTTACTGAGCTTGTTACTGACAATTACATCAGCAAAATGGTAACCTGATTGCGTTAATGGAATCTAATCCATTCTTCAAAATGATTGCAGAATAATTTATATCAGTGAGATCATAAGGTCAGGTGTAAGTTTTTCCTATGAGCTTGCATTAAATTTTAACTAACTTTTTGTTGTTCCTTAGAAGTAAATTTTTATTTTCTTGTTTATTAAACATATCTATTAGCCATACACACAGACATATAAGTCAAACACAGTGTGAGTTGAATTCTAAAAAAATACTTTATTATCCCCGCAAAACCGTAATATAAACTATGCACTGAGTAGGGACTGGTATGATTGACTAAAACTAGTTCTACTCTGCACATGTGGTTTCTCTCACTTCAGGTCTGCCACAGACACCTCTTGCCATTCAAGCTTTAGTCTATCCAGCTCACCGCATCCGATTACCAGGAAGTTTGAACAACCGGGGTATAAATTGTACATGTGATGTTAACGTGGGCCAGTGGGTAGCAGCACTTCCTGTTGATGTTTTTACAAATGATGATAATAATCAGAACAGTATAGCCAGGTGCCACATTTTCTCTGTAAGCCACACAGTTGTTGCTTAGGTTTGTGACTGGCTTCTTGGTGTCTGTCAGAGTGGTTCACTGCTAACAAAGAAGGAGGTTGGTCTTGCCAGTAAATTGGTGTGGGAAAATGCAAAAGCAGGTAAAATATTCCGTTAAAGCTGACAGATTATGCAGAGCAGTTTAAAAGCGTTTGATCCTAACAAGTCTCTTCAGTTTTAGTTTTTTTTTGTGTCACACTTAAATGTTACAGATCAGCAAACCAATTTTAATATAAGACAAAAAAACCTGAGTAAATACAAAAAGCAGTTTTCCTTTATTTCCTTTATTAAAAAAACTACCCAAACCAACCTGGCTTTAAATAAAAAGGTAATTGCATCTTAAACTGAAAAAGTGGTGTTGCTGGCGGCAACATCTGCTACAAATTGTTGAGTATTTTACAGCACTGTGGAGACATTTTCTATGCAGAATTGTTCTAATTCAGCCACATTTGAGGGTTTTTGAGCATTAATGGCCTGTTAAAGTTCATGTCACAACATCTCAATCATGCTTAAGTCCAGAATTTGACTTGGATATTGGAGAACCTTTTTTTTTTTTTACCCTTTCAGGGGTAGACTTGCTGTTTTGTTTTGGCTCATTGATATCTAACCAAAGTTAACTTGAGGTCACAAACTGATGGCTGGATATTGTTATTTAGGCTATTCTGGTAGAGACCAGACTTCATGGTTCTATCAATGATAGCTAGTTGTCCAGGTACCGAAGAAGCAAACCAGCTCCAGACTACCACTATCTTTAACAGTAGAATTGTTTCTTTTTCTGAAATACCTTTTCACAATTACTTGATTTAATTTTTTATCTGAGTTTTCTATTGGTGTAACCTACACACTCCACTCTGCTGCTGAACCTAAAAGTGTGTTTACATTAGAAATGTGGAACCATTTAAAGGGGAAAACAGGCTGCTTAGTACTGGGAATACTTAAGATGGTTATTTTGATGCTGTAAATAGAATTTCGTAACAGTACTAGGAATTAATCACAGCATTGAATTTGTGCAGAAACCCGATGACATCCAGTTAACCGTATGTCAATGTAAATTTTTATAAAATCTTCCTGCAGAATATGTTTGGTCATTATTTTTCAACATCTAATCAAAATGAAAAGCATAGGGTTTGTAGTCCAACTTTTTATCAGTTCACTGTCAAAAATTGTGTTTATGACTTTTCATTTAGCAGGTCATTTCTTCCTACAATATTGTCCCAAAGGATTTGTGACCTGTTTTCTCTAGTCCGTTTCACATGTGTAAACCACATTTCCCAAGATACCTTGCGGGAAGAAGCTTGGGCAGCGGATTTTGATCGCCTGACTCATACTCAGGCTGGTGCCTGTTCTCTCACTGAACGCCGGGATTTGGAAGCGATTGAAAGGCGAGATAAACATCTTTAACTAACAGGGATACAGTGTGGGTTATTTGTTTGTAGTGTTGGTGTTCAGACTCGGAGTTACAACATGGGGAACGGCATCAATAAGGTACGAGTTTAGCTGATAGAGAACGCGTGTGAGTTTTTCATATTTAGTGGTGTTTTCTAATACTACTGCTTATCTCACTAATATTTAGTTTCATTAGTTAAAAGTTTTTTGTTCTAACACCGCGTATATATACATTGAGAATGAGGTTATCTCAGAGTCATATTTAAAGACCAGATAATGCATTTTCTAATGATCACTTTCTCTTTCCAATGTGTTTGAAATTTTGTCGCTGTTTTATGTTTTCTCTTTCCTTATAGGTTCTCCCAGATTTGTACTTAGGGAACTTTAAAGGTGTGTACACGCTTTATGTTTCCCTTTTCTTTGCTTATGTATTTCGATAGTGTTTACCGTGTTCCTGTCTGCTTTCCTCAGATGCAAGAGATAGAGAACAGTTAGCCAGGAACAACATTACACACATCCTGTCTATTCATGAGAGTGCTGCTCCTATCCTACCGGTGAGATGCTCCTTGTTTTTTACACTGATAACCTCCCATCCTTCAGCTGGTTCCACAAAACTCTGCACCTTAAGTTGGCCATGGGTCGTCTGGCACAGTGGGGAAATAAATGTAGCTGTAGAGACCAACTGGTTGACTCCAGTCAGAGACAGACCACAGACCAGTCTGACCAGAAGTGCTCCACCGATCACTGTAGATCCTCCTCCTGAGCAAACACTGCTACTGTTGATTCTCAGAGTATCCTGAAAAGTGCCAATCATAAGCAGTCGATGTAGTCATGGTGTTGTGCTGAGCTGTCAGCTTGTGTGGGTGTCAGAGTAGGCAGTTGTTCTTGTTGCAGCCAGTATCCACCGTGTAGTGTCCTTTAGTGGAACACCAACATTACTCCAAGACTGCTATTAAATATCTAAGAAGTGAGCATCATTTTAAGTTTTGGCATTCTGAAATGCAGCCACAGTTTTTTGCACCCATGATGAAGATGTATAAAATACTCTAAAGAACATTTGTGGAGTTATAATCACACATCAGATGGTTTTTAAAAAAACCCAACCTTTAAACTGAGACTATATAGGGTTCCAAGTTTGCCAAAAATGTTTGCCTATATTCATACATGCATGAGTAAACATTTAAATTTGTCTGTTAGGAGTGCGTCTGCATGTTCAAAACTACTAAATCTTTCACGCAAATAACTAACTTTACAAAGCATTTAACATTGTTAGTTCTATTTTAGTCAATACCATTATAGTTTTGATGTGTTGTCTTCCTGTGATGTTTGACTTAATTAAATTTTAGCTTACGCGATGTTTTTCCTCGTGTTGTTGGACTATGTTCTCTTCATTTCTGAATCATTTCTTGTTCTTTCATGTTGAGATGCTACGAAAAAAACTGTTTTACACATCTGCAAAACCACATGCACAACTACTAGAAAAAGCTCAGCATTAAAAAGGATCATTATGTGTTCTGACTTGCTGTTTGACCCTGTCATCACATTATATCATCTCCCCCTGTTGTTTACCAGTGGTGTTACATGGTGTCGGTATTTCAGTGTTTTGTCATGCTTGAAAAATAAGAAACGGACATGTTATTGTGATTTTTGTTATATTAATGTTTTAATGCAGATTATTGATTTATTTCCCCATAGCCTCCAAATGATGAAACCTAGTGACGGCATATTAATACTTTTTTGCCTAACTAGACAAATTAGACCTTTTTATTAGTTTTAATTCCTGTCCTATTTTATGAAATTTATTTAAATATAAATGTATTGTTTTTTTTCCAAATAGTTTCAAAATCGACACATAAAGATAACACAACTTAACACATGGCAATTAGGCACAGCGGAAATTAAACAACGTAATGACATATCGAGACAACACCCTGTAACACCACTAGCTAACAGCAGGGGGAGATGACATCACGTGATGACAGAGTCAAACAGCAAATCAGAACAATGGGAGAAAACGTCCCCTCCCTGGGCTGCCACCTTACCGTGGTGGAGGGGTTTGAGTGTCCCAGTGATCCTAGGAGCTATGTTGTCAGGGACTTTATGCCCCTGGTAGGGTCACCCAAGGCAAACAGGTCCTAGGTGAGGGATCAGAAAAAGTGCAGCCCACATACCCCCTATGAGGATTACAATAAATGGAAACCGTGTTCCCTCGCCCAGACGCTCGCCTGGGCTTTCACCCATGGAGCCCGGCCGGGCACAGCCCGAAGAGGAAACGTGGGTTCCCCTTCCGATGGGCTCACCACTCGTGGAAGGGGGCCAAAGGGGTTGGGTGCAATATGGTATGGGTGGCGGCCGAAGGCGGAGACCTTGGCGGTCTGATCCTCGGCTGCAGAAGCTGGCTCTTGGGACATGGAATGTCTCCTCTCTGGTGGGGAAGGAGCCTGAGTTGGTGTGCGAGGTAGAGAGGTTCCAGCTAGAAATAGTCAGACTCACCTCGACACACGACTCTGGCTCTGGAACCAGTCTCCTTGAGAGGGGTTGGACACTCTTCCACTCTGGAGTTGCCCTTGGTGAGAGGCGCCGAGCTGGGGTGGGCATACTTGTTGCCCCCCATCTTGTCGCCTGTACATTGGGGTTCACCCCGGTGAACGAGAGAGTAGCCTCCGTCCGCTTACGGGTGGGGGGATGCGTTGGAGAAGGCGTTCGACTGTGTCCCTCGGGGAATCTTGTGGGGGGTACTCTGGGAGTATGGGGTACCAGGCCCGTTTATACGGGCTGTTAGGTCCCTCTGTACGACCGGTGAACTTGGTCTGCATAGCCGGCAGTAAGTCAGACTCGTTTCCGGTGAGGTTTGGACATCGGCAAGGTTATCCTTTGTCCCCGATTCTGTTCATAACTTTTATGGACAGAATTTCTAGGCGCAGCCAAGGTGTTGAGGGGATCCCTTTTGGTGGCCGTAAGATTTCGTCCCTGCTTTTTGCGGATTATGTGGTTCTATTGGCTTCATCAGCTCGTGATCTGCAGCTCTCACTGGAGCAGTTCGCAGCCGAGTGTAAAGCGGCCGGGATGAGAATCAGTGCCTCCAAATCCGAGGCCATAGACTTGAGCCGGAAAAGGGTAGAGTGCCTTCTCCGGGTCGGGGGGGAGGTCCTGCCTTAAGTGGAGGAGTTCAAGTATCTTAGGGTCTTGTTCACGAATGGGGGACAAATGGAGTGGGAGATCGACAGACGGATTGATGCTGCGTCAGAAGTAATACGGGCGCTTTACTGGTCGGTTGTGGTGAAGAGAGAGCTGAGTCAAAAAGCGAAGCTCTCAATTTACCGGTCGATCTACGTTCCTACCCTCATCTATGGTCATGTGCTTTGGGTCATGACAGAAAGAACGAGATCACGGATACAAGTGGCCGAAATGAGTTTCCTCCGCAGGGTGTCTGTGCTCTTCCTTAGAAATAGGGTGAGAAGCTCAGTCATCCGGGAGGGACTCAGAGTAGAGCCGCTGCTTCTCCACTTCGGGAGGAGCCAGTTGAGGTGGCTCGGGCATCTGGTTAGGATGCCTCCTGGATGCCTCCCTGGTGAGGTGTTCCGAGCACGTCCCACCGGGAGGAGGCCCAGAGGAAGACCAAGGACACGCTGGAGGCACTATGTTTCTCGGCTTGCCTGGGAACGCCTTGGGATTACCCCGAACGAGCTGGCCCAAGTGGCAGGGGAGAGGCTGTTTAGGCTGCTGCCCCCGCGACCCGACCCCAGATAAGCGGAAGACGATGGATGGATGGATGGATGGATGGATGGATGGGAAAAAACATCAGGTCAAGTTAACATGACTACTGCAGTATAAAATTAATTAGAACTGGCCCTGTTACATGTTTTTTTTAGGTTAGTAATTTATGTGGATGGTTAAGCAGTCCAAATTAGTTTTCTAACTGCAGGATCACTGTTGAAAGTTACACAGACGTACACAAATGTTAACTCACATTTTCAGTGGCCATGCACATTGCATTATGAACACAGACAAACATCTTTGGCAATATTGTGGTATTTTGAAGTGTTACTAATGCAATGCACTCCAACAAGGTTCCAATGGCCTTTGGAATAGACAGAGAACCACAGCATCACAGATCCTCTACCGTACGTAACAGTGAGCATGAGGATTTTTTCCTTTATTTTACCAGAACTACCTGAAATGATTTTTGATTTGAAATAGCTAAACCTTAGTGTCATGTGACGATACCTGTTAAAGTCCCAGAAGAGTTTAGCAACTTTGGCATTTTTTACATATATAATGGTAGGACATGCCTCCCAAACAACCAGTTGTCAAGTAAATAGTATTTAATTGTTGTTATAGGGACTTGTTGACCCCGAGATGTCATGCTTTGCTTTGGGTCTCTAACAGTGAGGTTTGGAGGAAACCCATCAGATTACACCAAGTCATTGACTTGCAGCATTCACTCTTCCTGTATGAGCATGTAGCGACAGTAGACAAACATTTGCATTGTGTCGCTGATTTTGCTGCAATCCCTCATACTGAGCTTGCATGTGGCAACAGTGGAAAGAAAAACTCTCCTTTAATCGGAAAAAACCTCCAGCAGAACCTGATTCATTGTGAACAGCCATCTGTCATGACTGACTGGAGATCTGAGAAGACAGAACATACACACAAAAATAAGACAGAAGCACTAATCTAGGATTAATTTATATGTGAAAAAAAAGTAAAAAGTTAATGGCAATAGTAGTTCTTTTAGTGGCTTCATCTAAGAGAGAATCACGGTTAAGCAGATGAGCTCTAAACCAGTTTTTGAGTCTAGAGAATGAAAGAGAGGGCATACAGTTGGTAACAGTAAAGCCAATAGCTACATCTAGGAGAGAGACAGGCTTAAATACTTTTTAAAGGCAGGGTCAAGTTTATAATCTATAGAAGAACGTTAAATTGTTGGCAGTAGTAGCTCAGCAAATGCCTCCCTGGACTTAGCCATAGATTTTAGAATTAGAGTTTACACTTAGACTTTTAGACTTTATTGTCATTCATCTGCACAATCACAATGTAGATTTGAGCGAGATTTTGTTTCAAGGCTCCAAATAAAAACAGAAAAAAACAAGTAAAAGCAAGACAGTATAAACATAAGTATATGCAATATAAAAAAAGAACAAAAATATATATATAAAAGAATAGAACAACAGTAAGGAATGTGGCAAATAAATAAATTGATTAAAAAAATTATACAGAGAAAAAAAGTATATGTAAGACAATATGAATGCTGCTGTGCTCTTGTCACAAGAGCAGAGGTGTGGAGGGACCAGGTCAAGGTGTCTGTGATCTGCAGCCCCAGGTATTTGATTCTACTGACCCGCTCCACTGCAGCGTCATTAATGAGGAGGGGGGTGTGACTTGGCAGATTTTTCCTGAAGTCAAAAACAATCCCTTTTTTTGACATTCGTTTGATTGTTTCACACCAGTCAACCAGGTGTTTCACCTCCTCTCTGTACCAGTTCGTTGTTATTCCTAATAAGACCCACCGTGCTGTGCCAAGTTCTTACTGAACCTGCCACGGCAGTCCTGCGTCATCAGGGTGAAGACCAGCGGGCTTAGTACGCAGCCCTAGGGGGAGCCAGTGCTGAGGGAGATGACACTGAAGGTGTTTTTGCCGACCCGTGCAGATTGGGGTCTGTCTGTGAGGAAATCCGGCAGCCAGTTACACAGGGGCTGTTGAGTCCAAGGGGGACCAGTTCGCTCACCAGGTTCTGTGGAATGATTGTATCAAATGCTTAGCTGAAGTCCAGAAACAGCATTCGCATGTAGCTATTATTATTCTCCAGATGTTCCAGGCTCAGGTGGAGTGTGGAGGAAACGACATCCTGTGTGGAGTGGTTGGAGTGGTAAGCAAACGGATCAAAGGGGGGATTTGGAGATGATGTTATCCTTCACAAGCCCCTTGAAGCACTTCACCATGACGGGAGTGAGTGCGGCAGGGCGGTAATCGTTGGAGTGAGGAAATTGTGGCTGTTTTAGGCACTGGTATGATGATGACAGTCTTGAAACAGGATGGGACAAAAGCATAGGTCAGCGAGGTGTTAAATATATCGGTTAGGACCTGAGCCAGGAAGATGGCACAGCTAAACAAGACCACCAGGCCAGATGTAGCTACCATGAAGAGAAAAAAACGGAGAGGAAACATAAAGCAAATAAAGCAGATTATTTAGTGAGTAGTATGATAATGTAGTAGAGAGAGTGAAAGTGGTCATTATGTCCTTCAGCAGCCAAAGCCTTTAGCAGCATAACTACAGAGATAGTTCAGGATATCCTAAGCCACTCTAACTATAAGCATTATACAAAAGGAACGTTTAAGCCTAGTCTTAAAAATAGACAGGGTGTCTGCTAAAACTGGTAGCTTGGATGTCTGGGAATTTGATTATTAAGGGCTTTATAAGTGAAAAGGAGAATTTTAAATTTTTATTTTGGAAATAACAGGGAGCCAATGAAGGAAGGCTAAAATAGGAGCAATATGATCTCTATTTTTAATTTTCATCAGAACATTTGCTGCAGCGTTTTGGATCAGTTGAAGGCTTTTAGATGCATTTTGTGGACTTCCTAATATGGGTACTTGAATGGCGTCTCTGTTATACCCCAAGAAAAACTGAAATTCCTGGATTCGTCCTAGAAACAATTAAAACAAGTGAAGTATAAATAAAAATGCTTCATTTAAACTTGTTTCAATGTGATCATTCGGGGTACCAATAATTGTGCCACGACTACTTTTGCTCAAAACAATTATTTCTAAACATAGGAGTTTTCCCCCACCAAATAAATATGTTCAAATTAAAGGTTAGACTTTTCTAAAATCATAAGTATTAGACTCCACTGCAATCTGTAATGAATTTATATAAAGGCTTACACATCTTTTCCAAGATTTCCAATAAATGTTGTCAGCACTGTTTATAGAAAATGTGGCCCCTAATTTACTTATATTTCTACCTAATCCAGTTGCAGGAATGATGGTATTATTGCAAGAGTGATGGTATTATTGTGAAACCATTAATGTGTCAGTTTGGAAGAAGATTTGTTCCAAATACTTCAGTGCAGGTCATGGGTAACCAGTATGCTTTGTCCACCAGGAGATGACCTATCTCTGCCTTTCAGCAGCGGACATGCCCACACAGAATCTGTAAGTACCAATCATAGAGCACAGCACTTTAACTCGTCATCTTCTGCTTTATCCGGGACCTGGTTGCGGGGGCAGCAGACTTGGCAGAGACGCCCAGACATCCCTCTCCCCAGACACTTCCTCCTGCTCCTCCCGGGGGGGGGGGGCCATGGTGTTTCCGGGCCATTCGAGAGACGTAGTCCCTCCAGCGTGTCCTGGGCGCTCCCCTAAGTCTCTTCGCAGTGGGACGTGCCTGGAACACCTCTCTGTACTCCCCTCGATGTGGAGGAGCAGCGGCTGTACTCCGAGCTCCTCCTGGATGGTGGAGCTCTTGACTCTATCTCTAAGGGAGTGCCCTGCCAACCTGCGGAGGAAGCTCATTTCAGCCGCTTGTATCCGGGATCTCGTTCTTTTGGTCATGACCCAAAGCCCATAAGTAGGGGTAGGAACATACCAACCGGTAAATCGAGAGCTTCGCTTGTCGGCTCAGCTCTCTCTTAACCAGAACGGACCAGGACAGCATCCTCATTACTACGGCGGTCGCACCAGTTCGTCTGTCGATCTCCCGCTCCATTCTCCCCTCACTCGTGAACAAGACCCCGAGATACTTGAACTCCTCCAATTGAGGCAGGAACTCCCCTCCAACCTGAAGAGGACAAGCCTTTTCCGGTGGAGAACATGGCCTCGGACTTGGAGGGGCGGACTCCCAACCGCCTTACACTTGGCTGTGAACTGCCCCAGTGCATGCTGTAGGTCTTGGATAGAGGGGGCCAGCAGGACCGCAATTCTAATTTCTGGAGTCCTGCTCCGCTTGTACAGAGACCGGATGGCCTCTAATAAAGGCCCCCGACTCTATACTCCTGAAATAACAGTCAGAGACCTCTCCCCAACCTAAAAGCACAGGGATGCGACCCCCTCATCCACCGGGGTAAACCCCTACACGAGACGGTTGAGCTGAGGGGCGACAAGCAAACCCACCCCAGCCCGCCGCCTTTCACCGTGGGCCAATCCAGAGTAGAAGAGAGTCCAGCCTCTCTTGAGAAGCTGCGTTCCAGAACCCACGCTGTGCATGGACATGAGTCTTACTATTTCTGGCCGATATCTCTCGATCTCCCGCACAAGCTCAGGTGACATTCCACGTCCCTAGAACCAGTATAAGCGTCCGGAGATTGGGTCGTCTAGGTCTCCACCTTCGTCCGCTGCCTGATCCTCTTTGCACCGGTCCCTCATGGTTCCCCCTGCAGGTGGTGGGCCCACTGAGGGATGGCCTCGCGTCTCTCATTCGAGCTTGGCCCAGCCGGGTTCCGCAAGGAGTAACCCGGCCACAGCACAGCACTTAACAATAAAAAGCAGAGACAAACAGAAAGAGGAGGGCATTCACATGGAGCTGTGCTCTGTGATTGTCTGAGGTTCATTTTCTGCTGGTTAATATGTAAATGATATGGTTTAACAAGCTCAACATTTCACTGCGTTCTCATTATCTCACACGGACCAGAGTAACACAACTGCATTGAGTTGTTGGTGAGCAACTGTTCCTTTGGCATAAATGAGTTATATGTAAAGGGTTGCGCTTATATGGTGTTTTTCCTCATTTCAAATTATAATATTAAGTATCTGAATTACCACTTGCAATTAGATTAAATTCGAACCAGAATAAGATTACTCTAAGCACAATTGGCCGAGAGGATACAAAGAAGCTCATGAGAACCTAGGAGTAACAAAAGATCTATCTTTGACGTGAACTGATGTTTCCCAAACAGCAAGGGTTGGAAGGAGTAAAAAGCCACAGATTTCTGAAGAGAAGATTGTTCCCTTTTCACAGTTTACTGAGATTATGAGGACAAGCCAGAAAAAGTTCTAAAAATGATTTGTAAGCAGGATAAATAAAAATATTGAATCAAAATAGATCTCAATTTGAATAAAACATTCTAGTTCCATCCATCCATCCATCCATCCATGATTTCAAAGCTGTATCTAATCAAACTGTATTCGTTTTGATAGTTTTTTTTAAGTTTTGCTTTTTAAATTATCAAGAAATTCAGGCAGTGAGTGAAAGCTACTGCCCATTTTTCAATGCCAATAAATGACTGAAATACCAGTTTAAAGAGCAAAACATGCGGGTAATGAGAGGGTTAGGTTTTACTAGGATGATTTGCAGTTGCAATTTTCTTACCGACATGAAAAATTCTATCATTTATCAAACCTTATATATTTGTGTCAGTTATTTGAATTTGTATTTCAGCTTGAAAGACTTATTGGAGCTTCTCTCTGAGCTACAAGTCTGTTGTTATTATTTTACTCGTGCCAGATCTTTAAAAAAACACCCCTGCCAACTGTGTTCTAATGTGTAAGGAATAATTAACTGTATTGTTTGCATGTGGGTAGTTTTCACAGTACAAACAATTGTTTAGTTTTTTTGTTTTTGCCCCTTAGAATTCAGCACTTTAAACCGAGTATAACGTTCATGCACGAGTCTCGGCTGAAAGGAGAAGGATGCCTCGTTCACTGGTGAGTGCAAAATCACTTTTCATCTCTCCATGGAAGCCAGAATTAAGGTTAAATGACACCAGGACAAGAACTGAGTTTGGGTATTACTTGAGTAAACAATTATTATTATTTTTTTGCCATGCATTCACAAACGTTTCTGTGTATTTCGTTTTTCTTTACATATCTGATTAATGTTCACAAGTGAAGCCATGTGTAACTGCTGCACTGGCAAGATTAATAAGAAAAAGGAAGGCCTATTCTTGAACTTCCCAAAACAGAGTACAGTAATAAGTCCTACCACATTGTGTTTGTGTGGTGTGATAGATCACTTAAGTGTTCACAGGGTAGAACTAAATTTGGTTGGACAGAGGGTCTTCTCAGAAATCCATTCGGCTATTTATACAGGCCTCTTCAGTCAAACGTTTCTCGACATAATAATTTCAGGTCAAAGAAATGCATCTAAAGGTTAATAATTCAAAGCAGGTTTAGTTTTAATGTGTGTATTCAATCAACGTTTCTATCTCACTTCCACTATTTAAGCCAGTAGTTCCTGTGTTTCATTTTTCTGTCACTCGCTACAGTATAGTCTGTATCACATTTGATAAATGCTCATTTTTATATTTTAGAGTCTTTAAGTAATAAAATGTCTTCAACTTCAGTTAAGGTTTTAATAAGAAATTTAAAATATCTTCACCTCTGCAAAATGTACTTTCTGTTCTAGTCTCTTTCCAATAGAAAGTTGGCAGAAAATGGAGTGTTCTCTGTGAATTTAAGCTTATCTGAGCTAACAGTCCATCATGAGTATGCAAATTCAGTGATGACCCACAGCAGTTACCGATTGGATGTGGCATCTGCGTCTCACACTGTAATCCAGGAGGGTGTCGACACGTGCAGAAAATAACTGCTGCTAACTGAGATGGCCATATCCATGTCGGCTTGTAGGTGTTTATCAGCTGCAAACAAGCATCGATTGGTAGTGCTCGGTCTAGCCTTTAAAACTTCTCACAAGGTCGGCTGTAGTAGGGTGCATCTTAAATTAAACTGTAAATATTGCTTCTAAAAGCTTGCTTTTCATTCATGTTCCAAAAATAAGCAGATTTTACCATGACAACTGTTCTGACTCAGAGAAACACGGTTACTCAGAAAAGCCTAAACACTGATGACGGGTTACTTTCATTTTTGTTTTATACATTGAATTTTATTTACATTTAAAGGTTTATCATAAAAAAACCTATATTTTTACATTCTTAGAGTGAAGTAAAGTAGTGTATGATTATGAAGTAAAAGGAAAATAATACATGGTTTTTAAAATGTTCTCAAATAAAATTCGGAAAAGTGTGGTTTGCATTTGTAGTTAGCCTGCTTTTCTCTGATACCCCTAAATAAAATCTAGTGCAGCCAGTTGCCTTCAGAAGCCAATCAGTAAACACAACCTATCTGTGTATAATTTAATCTCAGCATTATAGCTGTTCTGGAAAGTTCTCCCAGGTTGTTTTTAGAGAATATTACTGAACAAAATATTGACCATCATTAAAGTCCTTGTAATTAGTAATACTGGTTTAAAATGAGATTACCATTGATACTGTACAGGGGTTGGACAATGAAGCTGAAACACCTGTCATTTTAGTGTGGGAGGTTTCATGGCTAAATTGGACCAGCCTGGTAGCCAGTCTTCATTGATTGCACATTGCACCAGTAAGAGCAGAGTGTGAAGGTTCAATTAGCAGGGTAAGAGCACAGTTTTGCTCAAAATATTGAAATGCACACAACATTATGGGTGACATACCAGAGTTCAAAAGAGGACAAAGTGTTGGTGCACGTCTTGCTGGCGCATCTGTGACCAAGACAGCAAGTCTTTGTGATGTATCAAGAGCCACGGTATCCAGGGTAATGTCAGCATACCACCAAGAAGGACGAACCACATCCAACAGGATTAACTGTGGACGCAAGAGGAAGCTGTCTGAAAGGGATGTTCGGGTGCTAACCCGGATTGTATCCAAAAAACATAAAACCACGGCTGCCCAAATCACGGCAGAATTAAATGTGCACCTCAACTCTCCTGTTTCCACCAGAACTGTCCGTCGGGAGCTCCACAGGGTCAATATACACGGCCGGGCTCATGCCAATGCCAAACGTCGGTTTCAATGGTGCAAATGTGAAACATGTATTGTTCTCTGATGAGTCCACCTTTACTGTTTTCCACACATCCGGGAGAGTTACGGTGTGGAGAAGCCTCAAAGAAGCGTACCACCCAGTCTGTTGCATCCCCAGAGTGAAGCATGGGGGTGGATCAGTGATGGTTTGGGCTGCCATATCATGGCATTCCCTTGGCCCAATACTTGTGCTAGATGGGCGCGTCACTGCCAAGGACTACCCAACCATTCTTGAGGACCATGTGCATCCAATGGTTCAAACATTGTATCCTGAAGGCGGTGCCATGTATCAGGATGACAATGCACCAATACACACAGCAAGACTGGTGAAAGATTGGTTTGATGAACATGAAAGTGAAGTTGAACATCTCCCATGGCCTGCACAGTCACCAGATCTAAATATTATTGAGCCACTTTGGGGTGTTTTGGAGGAGCGAGTCAGGAAACGTTTTCCTCCACCAGTATCACGTAGTGACCTGGCCACTATCCTGCAAGAAGAATGGCTTAAAATCCCTCTGACCACTGTGCAGGACTTGTATATGTCATTCCCAAGACGAATTGACGCTGTATTGGCCACAAAAGGAGGCCCTACACCATACTAATAAGTTATTGTGGTCTAAAACCAGGTGTTTCAGTTTCATTGTCCAACCCCTGTATGTGATAATTACTATGTTTAAAAGTTAAAAGATTTTGAAAGTAGTGCCTTAGATGCTCAGTAAAATGGTAATATTTAAACCACCAATAAGCACAGTGCTAAATGTATCTGTATTTTGGACTTAATAACTGCACAAAGAAGGCTTTTGAAGATGTTTTTTGTTGTCACTATATGTAGAAGAAGAAAACATCTTTAGTAGTCCTGTGCTTATCATCTTCTGTACCGCCTATTCCACAGTGGGTTGTATTATATTATATTATATTATATTATAGTACAATAAATCATTTTCAGCACATTTTAACCAAACCATGAGACTGATAATTGTGATGTATTTGCTTACAACAATCTAAATCTTCATATCATTGCATGCCTAGAACACACACAGTTGCTAACCTTGACATGCATGTCCACATACACTGACAGGCTGGAATAGGAGACTGTTACTCAGTAATGTAGCCAAGAGGTCTGTGGTAACTCTGAAGGAGCTGCAGAGTTACCATCAACACATTCCCCCAGGCTCAGGTGGGAGATTCTGCCAACAGAACATCTATCAATTTTCCACTCCACAGATCTGGCTTTTACATAAGAGTGACAAGAACAAAGCCATTGTTGAAAGATGTCCCATCTCAGATTTGCCAGAAGCCATGTAGGGAGCAAAACAAACATGTGGAAAAAGCTACACTGGTCAGATAAGACCAACATTTAACTTTTTGGCATGCATGCAACACCCTGCTTTTACTAGCCAAAGAACCAGAAGCTGGTCAGAGATGATGGGAAGATGGGTCGAACTTAATACGGACTGAGGCGTAGGTTCACCATCCAAAAGGACAAAAAACCTAAACATATATTGCCAGTGCTACAATAGCGTGGCTTAGATCAAATCATAGTCATGTGTTAGAATGGCCCAGTCAAAGTCCAGGCCTAACGTGAACTGGGGCAATACCTGAACTTTGCTTCTAACAGACTCTTTATCCAATCTGACAAAATTTGAGATATTTTGTCAAGCTGAAGAATTTGCAAACATTTCAGTCACAAAATGATAAAAGCATTGATAAAAGGTATTTCGCTGCTTGTCTCAAATGACATGAAGCAAAATGTGGTCATACGAAACACTTATTCAGGGTGGCTGAATCCAAATGTATGCCACATTTTATAGAGTTTATTTTGTAAAAAAACAAAAAAAACCTAATTGAAACCATGTATCATTTTATTTCCATTTCACATTCATGCACTACTTGAAATAAGTCTGTATCTGTAAGGACTTTGATCTTTAAGGGCTTCATCTTTTCTGGTTTCAACCAAGTTCCTGTTGAAGTCTCACTTTATGGTGTCTCGCTGCTTGCCTCTTATTTCCTCATATTTCTGCCCAAAAACAGGTCACCTCTGCTGACATGCCGTTAAAATTATATTCAGATTTCTTTGTAAAACTTTTTTGGCTTATTTGCTGTTAATATTATTCATTCCATTTGAACTGAGCTTAAATACATAGGTTTCTAAATTCAATTGAACTCTATTATTAGCATTTGAAAAGATTGCTGCAGATAAATTTTATATGGCTGGTGGATAAGAAACAACAGAAGTCGAATGGATTTCAAAAATGTGGTTATTGGAAGAATTTTGCGATAAAACAATAAAAATGTTACATAATATCCTCACAGTGTGATGAGTTTGCGTGACTTCTGTTTTATTCAATTTCAACTTCTAATTTATAAAATGTAGTATTTTACCAAAATGCGGGAGTGTGTGGAATATTGTGAAACTCATGTAGCCTGGTCTTCCCTCAGTTTGGCAGGAGTGTCTCGCAGTGTCACCCTGGTGGTAGCTTACATCATGACATTGACGGGCCTGGGTTGGCAGGACGTGCTCGCTGCTGTCAGAGTGATCCGGCCGTGTGCCAACCCCAATTTGGGCTTTCAGAGGCAACTGCAGGAGTTTGAGGATACTCAAGCTGAAGAGGTGAGTGTTTTGTACAGTCTATCTCACATAAAAGAGAAAAACAATTCTGCGTATCCGGACCTTATTTATTTGCACCTATGTGCATGCTGTTATTTGATGGGTTTATGGATCCAAAAAGGTGGGACTTCTTAGTTTTGATACAATTAATGAATAGAAAAGATATTCAGATTTTTCATACTTGCAGATGGTTGATTTGATCCAATCAATAGAAAGAGTCCAACGAAGGATGATCTGTGCATTTCTCCATGTGATTTGTAGTTCTTGTTTACATTGCCACAAACTAAATGTTTTTTTTTGTCCCCCACAAGTTCAGGGAATGGCTTCGAATGAAATATAAGGACAACCCCTTCAATGATAAGGCTGATATACATGAACTACTGGCCAGGGTGTCTAAAGTCAATGAAGAGGAGATGGAAAAGCATGCATCTACTTTGTATGAACATATTTGAACAGAGCTTTTGACACCCTGAAGAGTTTTGCACCTGAGTGGAAGTCGAACATGCTCTGAAATGCACTATTCTGTGAATCTTTCTCACACATTCAATTACCATGGACATTTATTCTGGGAAATATACTTCTTACATGCATTGCATCTACCTTTCTAGCATTTATTGATTAAAATGTGTCTAAGACGTTTTCTTTCTTTACTTGCAAAGATTTTTTTAACTGTTTCTGTATGATCTTAAATTGATAAATAAAAGAAGTAAAGCCAAGCGCATGGGTAGAAGTTGTTGGTCGATGGTCTGTCATGTTGAAGAGAGACTCGGTACGCTTTTTGCTACTCCGTTTCCTGGTTCTCTTCCTGTTTGTCTCATGTGCAAGGAAGGTCATGCATGTCGGCACCATAAACACCAAGATCACACCCTGTTATCAGCCTTGGCTCAGTTGTCTCCATAAGCTCAAGAATAGCATTACAAATGATCTTTTACTGTTAGAATTTACCATAAAAATGATACATTCTGTATTATGACATGACGCAACCACTGGGGGGCAGTATTAGAGACTAAGCTGGCCAATATGGTGTTTTTTTAATTTCCAAGTACGTGCTTTTTAATATTTATTTTGCTGATGTCATTCATGAATTTACATTATATTAGCATTTAATGCGTTATAAGTATTTCCACAAAGCGTAGCCTGCGATGGAAAATAGTTTGGACCTGTGGTTTTGTAAAATAAAAACGGGGGATATTTTTGTGACTGTACAGGTATGATTGTTCCATTTCGTCCTGGTCTGGGCGCAGGATGCCACTAAAGGGATTCCCCACCTCGGAGCTGCGTGGGTTGAGCTGAGTGTTTTACAGAAATGAAGGCGCGTTTGCTCCCCATCTTCTTTAGAACCTTTGACAGACTCCTCCCTGTAAGAGAGAGAAAAAAAAAAAGACGCGATAACGTTTATAGGACCCCGAAAGTTGCATTACAGATTTCCGCGGTGGACCCTACATCTCTAAAGGTAGGCTGCAGCAGTCCGTTTAATACGATTTCACTTTTAAAACCACAAGGCAAAGTATTACTGCATCAACTCAACTAAGACGGTTTCTGTCAGGAGAGCATTTCTGCACCCAGTTTAAAAAAAAGTCAACTTTCGTTGTTGGATGGTTTCTGGTATAATGTTTAGGCACCACTAAAATATTTTTAGAACTCCATCTTTCATTTGTTGTGTTTGAACTTTTTATAGCTCGGTGATTAACGTTATTATTCATGCATTTGTCTTAAATGAGTCAGATAAATTTTCTCCACCAAACGTGATGAGGGAAATCAGTCATTTCAGCATCGATGCGTGCATACTTTAAACTGTAAATGCGCATGGACACGTGTTAGGCAGGGATTTAGAAAGTCTCAGTAACATGTTATCAAAGTGATGTGATGTACTGTAAAGAGGAGAGATTACGTGGTGGTCAAGAAACCAATTAGCAATTATTACTAAATGAAATACATTGTTGGGTACACGCTATTAACTGGAAAGTCCTGTTATTACTGGTTTAAACTAAATCCGGCGTCTTAACATCTGCATTTATCCTATTTGTCTTTCAAAACTTTTCAGGAAGCATCAATTTTAACTGTAAAAATCTTAATGTGGCCACATTTCTGGTTTGATTAACGTTAACTCATTTGGATAGATGAACCCGGATGAAGACAGTGGTCTGTCGGGCAGCTGCGGCAACGGCAAGCTGAGGCAGTGGCTGATAGAGCAGATTGACAGCAGTAGATATCCTGGCCTGGTCTGGGAAAACGATGAGAAAACCGTATTTAGGATTCCGTGGAAACACGCAGGAAAACAGGACTACAACAGAGAGGAGGATGCGGCACTCTTTAAGGTTGGGCAACCCCATATACATTGTCGCCAAGCAAATCTAATTCTGCACAACATTTGTAAAAAATAGTAATAAACTTTAAGGATTTCCTTTAAAAATTTATATTTTTTTTCTTTGAGTAAATTAGTCTCAAGATAGTTTGTCCCCAACAAAGAGGAAGATTAAAATAAATCTATTCAGTTCTTGATTTTTTTTGTTGTTTCTGTTAACAGGCATGGGCAATGTTCAAGGGAAAGTTTAAGGAAGGAGTTGACAAACCAGATCCCCCCACATGGAAAACCAGACTACGCTGTGCCCTTAATAAGAGCAACGACTTTGATGAAATCGTGGAAAAAAGCCAACTGGACATCTCAGACCCATACAAAGTTTACAGAATCATTCCAGAGGGAAGCAAAAAGGGTGAGTGTTAAAAGCATCCAAAATGAGAGACAGTGGTAAGAGTAAAATGATTCATGGTTAGATTTTGAGGGAACATCATAAAGTCTGCTACAAGCACATGCAGTTTCAAAAACATGCAAAATACGCCTGCATTTCACACACCAACTTGCACTGTTTATTCTCTGCTGGTGATTTTTCACATACATTTTTGCACCACTGCTGATTCTGGTGAGGCAGGAAGCACAGGAAGCAACGCATGAACCAAAAAGGCCATAGTGCTTTTTTTAGAGGGCTTTGGTTACTAAGCGCAGAGTGCACAAAACACTACAAGACAACCTCAGCCTTGCATAACTAAGTTTATACCATCATACAACAGCCATTGTTACACATGAGCAGTTTTGGCTGCATGGACTTTATGTTAATTGTCTATATAAGCTCGATGCACTCTGTGGTCCATTGCACTCTCTCTGCAAGGCATATCTTCAATAAAAAGAGCAATTGTATAAGGTGCATGAAACATGTTCACACTGTGAATCCAACAAAGCTCAAAATATATCATTGCAAATCACATATCAATTTCACTGATTGTTGTTAATCTGTTAAATGAAAGAATCCCTAAAGGTTTTTATAATATTTGAGGGTAAAAGATTTGACATAAATGTATCTGTTTTCGACCATTTGCAGGTATAAAAATGAGCCGGATGGAGGAGACACCATCCCACCCACTTGGATATATTCCGCAGTATACGTCACTTCACAACCAGGTCAGTAGCTTTTGCAACAATCCTAAAAGCAAAGCCCCACAAACAATCAGCCTAAAAAAACATTTGTTTTTCTGAGTGACAACCCCTGCCTTCCTCCCTTAGCTACCCAGCTTTGTGGTTTCTCCAGAAAGAAGGGACTGGAGAGATTATCATGCACCGCCAGAACAACATTCTCTTTCTAACGCAAATCACCATGGACAACACGCAGACCTGCAGTACGGTCAGTGCCACTACCAGTCACCAATCAGCCGAGTTTGGCCTGGTTCGCACACAGAAAATGGTAAGCATGTAAGCAATTGAAATTGATTGGATTGCATGTAATGTAATTTAAATTGTGTGTTTGCTTTTTTTGTATGCTGCACTGAGATTACTGTTATTTTGAACGTTTAGGTAAATAAAGTTGAAGTCATTGAGATCCATGATGTTGTCTATTCAAAGTAGAAAGAAATGTTGTAAAAATAAAGTAATGAAAGCTAAATCTCAAATAAAATGCTAACTAAGAGCTTCATAGTTATTTTATTTAATAAATTTCTACATATTAGCTTGGCCTACTAGTATGTGTAAAAATAAAATGTTATCTATAAAGCATATATCTTGACAAAATAACAAATTCTTTAGATTTTTTGGGTGAAACTGCAAATGTGTTGTTTTACAGTCTTGAATATTTTGTATGTTCTCATTCAGTTCATTATCAATTCATTTACCTACTTTATGTTTCATTTGCAGGTTTTCAGCTCTCATTCCACACATTCTTTTCAGAGTCTCAGCCACCAATGTATACAGTGGATCACAACAATGCCATATCAGGTGAAACTTGTACAATTACAAGTAGACAGAAACACTCAATTCTTGTTTTAATGCATTTTGTGCACTATTTTCACTCAATTTCCATTATGTGATAAGAAACTACAAACACCAATCAGCCATCTCATAGGTTAATTTAGGAGAGCAAAAAAGATTCCTAAAAAGATAAGAGTAAATAGAGAAATTACTATCATTTGTCTTTGGTGCCTTCATCAAATACTTGTCTCTCCCTCCTCCTGACAGATGTCAGCCTGCATGTGTCCCTTTACTACAGAGAAACACTGGTGAAAGAAGTCACTGTCACCAGTCCAGAAGGTTGTCGGATCACCTCCGCCTCCCCATCCTCCCCGTCCTCTTCCTCCTCTTCTTCTCCATGCCCAGAGGACAAGTTTCACAACGGCGCGGAACTCGTTCTTTTTCCTTCCCCCTACCCCGAGTCTCAGAGGCAAGGAGCCGAGATGCTTCCCAACATCCTGGAGAAAGGGGTGCTCCTATGGATGACGGCTGATGGGCTCTACGCCAAGCGCCTGTGTCAGGGACGGGTGTATTGGGAAGGACCTCTGGCTCCATATGTGGATAAACCCAACAAGTTGGAGAAGGAGCACCCATGCAAACTGTTTGACACCCATCAGTTTCTTATTGGTAAGCAGAAACGTGCAGCTGATTGCAACTTTGCATCAACCAGAAGATGTCACATCATTGCAATTTCTGATTCTCAGCCTGTTCATACACTGTTAATCTGCTAGTATTTTAGGCCTGCCACTTCTTCTTTTCTCCTCTGTAAGCTCAGTTTCCTCAAATTATTTCAGTACATAAAGCACACCATGCTAAGATATGAAAATTCCTTGTCTAATAGCTCTTTGGGACTACTCTTGCTGTAAATATGTTATTTTGAACTTGCCCAAATGTCCTGTCCTAAGAGATGCAACTAAAGAATCTACAACTAAATTGGGCACATTTGTAGAAATGTCAAATAGCCTAAAAGTAGCTTTTTTGTCAACATAATACTAGTTCACCCTTTGAGTTTCATGCATTTGTTTGTTCTAAATGTTTCACAAATCAGTGTAAGGTGACGTAATAGAAAAATAAATAAAGAAAATTCCTTGTTAAAATGATCAAATATTGGAGCTGGACTGAAAATAATAATAACTATAGAAATAATAACATATAGAAATGTAAGTAATCCTCCACAACTGTTGTTCAAGACCACTTATAAAACAAAAGTGTAAGTCGGGCTCCTTTGAAGTAAATATTTTTTTTTGTACATTTTAAAACTGTTCTGAAGATTTTTACATTTATTTATGTCAGAGATCTGTACATGTCAGTAGATGCAGTTTATCAATAAAAGGAATGGAGACCCATTCCTATAGTCCTGGAAAAGAAAAACTTCCCCCACCTTGTAAATACAGATTTCCCTCCCTTTAAGTAGATCAGATACGTTATTTTGAAGAAAGCAATTTTCAATCCTTCTGTTCATCAAAAACTAGCTCCACCAGCCATTCACAAATGATGGTTACGGTTACTCTGAATAGTTATGCCTGTGATGACAATGATGAAAGAGATACTGCCGATGCTTGAGCTGGGTAAGTCCCTCTCTCACTGTTGGAAGTAGAACAAAAAAGTGGTTCATCTTCTAGCAGGGGGCCAAAGTGTGTGAAGTCCCCACCCACATGTGGTCCACACCACCTTAGAGACCGTTTTCTGTGCTATTTCGCTTTGAATTTCCATCAAACTCTCTAGTAGTTACCAGAAACGTCATTCTGACTGAGGATATGTCATACAGTAAAAAAGGGGTTCTGAGTGTTCTTTAAATGTTTAATGCGACACACTGGAGTCTTTGGGTGGCCAAATGTTAGGTAAGCACTTATATATCTGTTTCTTCTTCTAATCTTCTTTCAGATCTACAAGATTTTGCCCATAATGGTCATCACCTACCAAGACATCAGGTGGTACTTTGCTTTGGAGACGAATATCCTGATCCGCAACGTCCCAGGAAGCTCATCACAGCACAGGTAAGCATAAGCCATAAAATCTTTGCCTTGTAAACAAAAACAGTTTTTAAAAGTAGAGAAAATGATAAAAATATTACATGATTAATAAAGCTGAATTTACAGTAAATTGAAAGGTGAATAAAGATATTTCCCAAGCCAACTAGGGATTTTGCAGCATCGTAATTACATAATTCAGTAAATGGCCACTACTGATTTGCTTCCAAAGCAGGCAGCAGTTGTAATAATAATGAATGACTGAACAGATATTTATTAATTCCTGTTCCCTGAGGTGGTCTTGTTTTATTCCTTTAGTGCTGATAGAAAAAAAAACCTCGGTCAAAAATTACTAACAAAAGAGAATTTCAAGATTGTATTTTTGCAAATGTATTGCATGTAGTTTCCAATCCTCAGAGACCTTGTCAAAATAAAATACTTATTGGATTACAAGCAGACTATAAATAGACAAATGTATTTACTTTCTTAGCGTGTATGGATATTTTTAGACAGTTTATAGTATTGTACTTGCAAAATGCTGAAGTGAGACTTCTTTATCAAGCCCTCAGAAGAGTGACAGTTAAAATCTACTGATAAATTTAATTGATTTTCCCGTTTCACCAACTCTCTCCCCTCCTTCTCCTGAAACACAAACAGCAACAAGATGGTAATGAATATTGCTTATTAAAATCGGCCCAGTTTTATTTATCGGACCAATACCAATATTCTAAAAAATGACTAACATCGGCCGAAACCGATGTCAATGGCGATATATCGTGCATCCCTAATTTTTATAAATTATAGTTGTCATGGATTTAAACATCTTAATTATTAGAACAGATGTAAGTAATTCGATGACAGCTGCCTTAGAGGAGACAAACACCAGAGAAACGTTCAACATCTAATAAGCTTACCAGCTCAAGCCCTCGTTTTTGTTTAAAAAACTCAAATAAATAAGTCAATTTGAATATTTGCTTTTAGCTTCTTTGTAAGATGAATATCTCCTACTTTGGATGCTATATCAGGATAACATGATCTTTGTGTCTTCTGTTTTGTTTCTTTTCAGGTGGAGCCAGTGTTTGCCAAGAAGCTGGTCTACTATTATCAGCAGAACGCTGGGCATTACCTGCGAGCCTACGATCACATTCAAGAACAAAACACCTCTCCAACAATTGACTATCCTTCTCAGAGACCCATACAGCATATTCAGGAGTGAAAGCCATGCCAAAATAGTCACCACACCACACAAGCACATAAGCAAGAAGGATAATAATGTGAATGTAAAGCTGTGAATGTGTATCATACCTTAAAACTGCAGCAGCCATGTGTACTGTAAATGACTGGTTTAGGCAGTGAGGGGCTGAGATGGGGAAGACCCTGTAAGTTTTTACACGCTTATTGTATCAGGGACTGGGGAGTAAGATGTTATTTTTTATCTTCTTCAGCAAATATTATTGTGACAGTGTGAAGGATGCGGTTTGAGGGTGGGGGAGATGAGCGGAGCGGAGGGCAAGCTGAGACAGGAAGTACTAGCACAGGTGCACAGGAAGAATGGCCCCTAAGACAAACACTGATACGTCTGCGACATAAGCCAGTCTGAATGAATACTTATTATTCACAGGTAACAGTTCAGGTAATAATTCTTTCTTTTCGTTAACTGGCGCTGCATTCTCAATGCAGCTCATTTACTTTATAATCTACAATACTTGACATGCAAGATTAACAAAGTAGACAGGAGACATGCTTGTGAAAAAACAAAGCACAACAGTGATTTTATTCTACGGCAGGTTTTTGAAGTTCCCCATCTTGTGATTTTTTTTTTCTTTCATGTGTTATTGACAGGTCTTGTTTATTCTGGCCTTTTGTTTGACTTTTCTGTTTCTTGTGAAATATTGTATAGTTTAACTTCTTCAAGCCTGGGAATAAATATTTTTAAAAAACAGTCTGATTTGAAAGCCCATTTTTATTTAAGCTTGTAGACATGCAGCATGTTAGAGACTGTATCTACATCTTTCTTTGTGGTATTTGCCCACAGAACAGAAGTGGACAAGTGGTGCACAGCAAATTATCAGAGAACAATCTGTGGTTCAAGCACTGCCTCAGTGGATGTGGGCCACGTTGACTGGAAAATAACACTCATCCCGTAACTTACAGGGAAACGATACCTGTTCCTCTTGACCTGAAACTAGTGGCCTCACAAGTGGGAAGGAAAACTACCTTGATGGTTGGTGTGTAGATTGTACACAAGGAGCTGTGGTTCCCATGCATGGCGTCCTTCATTTAGCGCATGGTCTTCAGTTAACTCAAATCTAAAATCATTTTCATCAACCAAATTTAATTTTAGACAAAGGTAACCTGAGGTAACACAAATGCAGTTTCCAAATGATTATTTCTTTTATTAAAGGAAAACAACTAACCAAACCAACCTGATCCTATGGCCTAAAGCTAATACCAGATTGTGCTGCCCTTGGGGGGAATAATAGTCATAAATGTTTGCCAAGGCTATGAATGAGTATTTTACTGTGCTGTGGATGAGTTTTGGCCCACATTTCTTTGCTGATTTTTTTTTTTTTTTATTCATCTACATTGTTCATTTACTGGTGGACTTGCTGGTGCCCTTTGCATCATAGTCCTGCTGCATAACTCCGTTGTGCTTGAGTTTAATGTAAAGAACTGATGGTCAGACAATCTTATTTGGGATTTTCCGGTAGAGAGCAGAATTCATGGTAATTATGACAAGTAGTGAAGGATCTGGATGTTTTATGCCAGATATAATGGGACACACTATCAAAAAAGTTACAATTACAGTTGGGATTTGAGTATTTTTATGACAATTTCTCACCATAATTCATGAAAATACTCAGTTACAAAGAAAAATAAATGAATATGCCATGCGTATATGGGTACAAAATGGAAGAAGGAGGGGGTGACATGGATCTACGAATTGACAAAAGAGAAAATTGACCTACAGTTAACTTTAACATTGCAGAGTTAAATTCAAATAGCTGTTTCTGCACATAAGAGGCAAAATGGTGTCCCTCCAGTGTGAATTAAAGCAAATCTCTTCTCTCTCAGCTCTCAGAGACAGGAAGGCCAAGTCTCTTCTTTAACCTTTAACGTTTTTCACTGGCTTATTTATCTTTACTTTACCACTGTTTGACTTCTCTTTGGAGAAACTGAAAGTCCGAGGCTCACGCCATATTACCGCAAGCAAAGTAAAGGCTAGGAAAGCCAGGCACATTACAATTCATTATCGTAAATGCAGTAAAAGATGCACTGTGAAAAAATATTTATTCCCATCGATCAGGATCTTGATAAGACCTCTGTTGGGTGCAAAACCAGACCGCTATTCCACCATTTGGGCACCTTTGATGCAGATGCTCACAGTGTGAATGTAAGACAAGAGCTTTGCCCAAACTGTGTTGCACACTACGCCATAAACAAGGGATGCAAAAATTAGTATAGCAGAATTCCTCTTTCTGCTGATATCTTAAATGTCAAAACGCAAAGTAGAGGAGATCGAAGCATTGTGATGTTTTTCTTCTGTGGTCCTGAGTTTCGATCTCTGCGTTTACTTCCCTCACACTTAAACCACATCCCCTTCACAAACTTTGACCAAAATCACAGTCTGGAATGCTTTCTTTTTTCATCAACCGTAAATAATTTTTCCTCAAATGTCTTGTCAGTGAGCCCACAGATTGTCTGATTGTCTGTTTCGATATTACAGCCAAGAAATCAAAATGATTCAGAGAAAGAAGTCGCTATGATTGCTGTTAATACTGCATGTGTGCGCGAGTGCGTGTGTGTATGCGTGCGCGTAAGCATGCATATGTATAGTAAAGGACCAGATGCCTTTGTGTGGGTGGGTACACAGTTGTGGTATTACTGTTATCAGGAATTGACATTTATGGAGTTAGGATAAAACATGTGACTCCCCCACCTACAGCATTGGTGACTCAAAAGGAGACACGCACCTATCTCACATCACATTTTATGCTTAACAGTAAGAGCAAATTAGAAGAAATCATAAAAAAATCATGACTAAACGAATTATTTCCAAAGAATATTTATGTAAGAAGTGCTTCAAATAAGCTTTTCTGATATCACCCAGACATGTTTTATCCTTTGCTGTCAACATTTGCAGACACTGAGAGCAAGAATGAGAGTGATATTTGGTTAAAAAAAAGAGCAAAAAAGAAAAAAAAAAGAAAAAACATACATTCAAACATTTGTCATGGTGTTTCCCCCTTTGCAGGAAGCCACATCATTCATAGTTAGTCTTTTAGGTTTTCTGTATGTGCAAGCCATTGCTTGTTTCTTGCAGTTTGGAGCTGAAAGTTTAGTCTGGGGATGCTAGTATACCTTGTCATAAAAAGAGTTTATAGAGAAAATGAAACCCCTAATATCATATACACTTTCTAAAAAACTGATTATGCTGGGCCAGTCTCTATAGAATGAGCTTGATGAATTTTACTGGCTATTGTCATATTGCAGCAACATACATTATGGTTTTCCTTCCTAAGAATTGTGACATTCTGGTCATTGATCTTACTTGATCATTTTATTTTTATTTTTGATTAAACATTTTCAGGCAAAAATAATAAAGTAAACACTAAGAAGATTTTATCAAGCATTTAAATTGTTCTAATGTCTTTCAAACTAGAGCCAAGGCCCTCAAACTGTGGTACAAGTACCATTGATGGTGCTTGGGCTGCCTTTAGTGGTACTCTCTAAAAATCCTGAAACATTTGGGTTTAAACTATTTACAAAGTAAATGCAAGGCAATTTAAACCATTGAACCAAGAAATGTAGAGTTGAAAAACTGTCAAAGAGTAGAATTCAAGCTAAATATCCTGTAAAATTTATTAAAAGGGGTTTTAATTAGCATTTTTAAAAATTTTCATGAATTTTTATCCAGTTAAAAAAAATACTATCAGAAAGGGAAGGGGTGTTCCAAGAAAGTAATCACTTCTTAGGACCCCCCCAAACCAACAAGGGTTCCTCAGGTGCACTATTTTCACGTAAATCTGGTTTACAAATAAAAAACTATTTGTACGAGTGATATATTAACTGGCCAATTTCTTAGGTACAGCTAGCTTGTGCTAGGTTGGACCTCCTTTTGCCTTTAGAACTGCCTTTGTTTTTCATGGCATAGATTCAACAGGGTGTCTGAAATATTCCTCAGAGGTTTTGGTCCATATAGACATGATAATATTATTCGGTTGCTGCAGATTTGTCGACTGCGCAGTCGTGATGCGACTTTCTCGTTCCAACATATCCCAAAGTCTCCTGAATTTAGATCTTGTGACCAGCTCATGGTGTTGGGATCGGAATGGATTTGGGGGTTGGGACTATTTTATTCTGTGGCGGCTCTGGTTGGCGGGCTGGTTTGGACCATGTAGACCCCTCTTTTGTACATAGCCCCCTCTCCGGATGAGGATGGGGGTCGTTGGGGACTGGGGTTGGGGGGTAGGGTCCGGGCTAGGGTCGCTCAGGTCGGCACGGCCGGGCTAGCCTGGACCAGGTTCAGGTGCTGGGGCGGTCTGCCTGTCTCCACCTCCAGAGGGAAGGGGACCACCTCCTGGGTCCTGGGTTGTTTTGCTAGATGTTTCTTGTTTGAGGTTTTGTATTCATTTTTATTGCTTTCTGTTTTCTGACAGTTCTGGTTTCCTTTGCCCCCCATGGGGTTCTCCTCTGGGCCCTTAAATTTTTCCCTTTTGGTATTTCTTTCCTATTTATGTAATTAGAAATCTATTATTATATTATTATTATTTGGTCCTCGGGTTTCCCTTGGCTTGCTTCGTTTTATTTTTTCATTTTTTGTATTGGTTCCTTTGCACTCTCCTATTTTATTTTTTCTTTTCTGTTCCCCCCCCTCGTCTTTAGTTTTCCTCTTTTAGTTTAATTACTCTTTTTAGTCCCCCTTTACTTTCATTTCCCTCTTACTTTGTTTCCTCTAGTTTATCTTGATTCTCCAGTCCCCCTTTATAGGTTAGCTTTTGTTTTTGTTTACTTTTATTCTTGTCCCCTTTCCTCTGCTTCATTCTCTTTTTCTTCATGTTGGTTTGGTTTTTTTATTTTTTTGTAGTCGGGGTTTTTTTTTGCTAAGTCCTTAGACTTAGGTTGTTGTTTACATCCATTTTTTCGTTTCCTTTATTTTATGTTTTTCTTGATTCTATTTTTTTTTTATCTTGGTTTTAGTTTTTTTAGGGCTGCTCACTGTCTTGTCATTTGTTCTTTTCCTAATCTTTAGTTTTATTAGGTTTACCTGCTCCCTCTGCCCCTTGTCCATCTGTTCTTTTAGTTCCTTTATTACCTACCTTTGTTCTCGGGGTCTGGTTTTATTGGTTTTGTTTTTTATTGTCCCTTTGGGGGTTTTTCCCTTTATTCACACTCGACTCACTACCAGCGTCCAGCCCTTTAGTTCCCCATTTCCTGCAGTTTTGCAGTTTATGTAAATTTTTGGGTCTGACTCTGTCAAATTTCCTGCAGTGTTTTTTGTTAGTTTGGACTTTGAATAAAGCTCAAGATTATTTCCCAATGCTGCTGCCATGCTCTTGTCTGCACTTTGGTCCACCCCAAAACCCCACCGTGACAGTGACTAGGGAGGCCATTGGAGTACAGAGAACACATTGTCAAGTTTAAGAAATCATTTGAGGTGATTGGAGCTTTTTGATGTCGTGCATTATCCAACTGTAAATATTTATCAGAAGATAAGTAGACTGCAGACATGGTCAGCAAAAATATTCAGGAAGGCTGTGGCATTTAAATGATGCTCAGTCAGTACTTAAAGGCCCAAAGTGAGACAAGAAAATATTTCCCAGACCATCACACCACCACTGACAGCCTGACCTGTTTATGCAAGGTAGTACATCTGCCTCAAGATTGGACATGTTGTGCATTCAGAGATGGTATTTTACATACGTTGTGTTGCCTTTCTGGTATCTCATGTCAATTTTTCTATTTTCCTCTAACTTCTGACATCAACAAAGTATTTTCATCGACAAACAGAGCTGGACTGGCCATCGGGCATGCCGGGCACTTGCTGTCAACTAATTGGCTAATTCACCAACTACAAATTGTATATAAAGCAGTGTTGTCCAACTGTAAAGATGTAAAATGTTTTGTTGATGAACGAATTAGTATTTTAGATGCAGCCCAGCTGTTTTACACTCATCCTTTTTACACAGTAATCATCTAAACAGCAGAAATCAAGATAAACAATTCAAAACTATGCTGACATCAGGAAAATCATTGGCTGTCAAGTTAAATGGATTTTTTTTTTTTTAAAGGCTAAGATGATATTGAATATCGATCCTCAGAATTTGTATAATTAACCAGAAAATTGAAACAGATTTAACACACATATTTTAACTCATCCTAAGTTCTATAAGTATGTAACAAGCAACATATATTTGGTTGTTCCAGGGCTGATATTAGTTTTGGTTGTAATCTATAATTAGGGATATGTCATGTGTATAATAAATCAACATTTGAACATGGATGAAGGGAAAATACATCTAATTATGTTTACAGCCTTAGAAAACCTTGGACCAGTTGTACTTTAAATGCTTTAATTGCATTTAAACACATGGTAGCCTTATTGCATTGAGAGGTTTGGGTTGGTGAGAAATGTCCACCTTTGCTAGTTGGCATACCTTGTTGTTCATGTTGTAATTAAAAACCTACACTACCGGTCAAAAGTTTTAGAAACACCTTCTCACATAATGGGTCTCTTTATTTTCATAACTATTTAAACTGTAGTTTCTCACTAAATGCAACAAAACTAAACATGCAACATAAAACTGCAAAACATTTGTCAAAACATTTAAAGGAGAACATGTGATTTGCATTTTTGTATCTGTGAAAACACAGGAAGATTCTCATGCAAGAATATGAGATTCTGTCAAAGAACACACTCTGCTGTGCTTTACTGACATCTGCTGGTTTAATGTCGATAAGTCCCTACTTGTAGATGTTGATATGATGTACAATATACAGAATACAATGAATATAATCTACAATATAATAATTTAGGTACAATATCAGTTCATATTTAG
>JAHHUM010002120.1:0-138984 GCA_036173005.1 Crenichthys baileyi | reverse complement strand
AACAGTTTGTGTTTCAACAAGTCCATCCTACCGACCTGCGAAAAGCAGTACACTTTCTGCCATTGATCAACCAGCAGTGCTCAGTGCTGCTAGCCAAGGGTTCATATAATTTTATCCTAGCATCTTTAAAAATTTTTTTTCCCTTTTCCTTTGAAAAAGCAAATGTTTTTTTAAAATCAGAACTGACCTTGCTTTGAAAAGGGCAAGAGTAACCAGGTGGTAGGCGGGATTTTTTTTTTGAAACAGATGAGTGAAATGACATGATTTTAAAAACTTCTCTCGTAAATAATTTTCCTTAAATCAGGCTTCATGTCACAGTGAAGATGTCCTAGAATTTTTCCATTTACTGTTGAATTGGAATGACAATGACCAAAGGGGATGATGAAAAGACCCCCCTTTACCGGGCCCAACCCTTGGATAACCAAAAAGAATCAAACCTTTTGTGGGGAGTGGAATATGACAATGTAACTTTGTTGCCAACTTTCCCCAATTGTGTAACATTTTTTCCTGCTTTCGAAGAAACTTACCTCAATTACTAGAACAAATCAGTTGCTGTGGCCGAGTGGTTAAGGCGATGGACTAGAAATCCATTGGGGTATCCCCGCACAGGTTCAAATCCTGTCAGCAACGGGAGCTCTTGGAAGATCTTTTTCATATGGGGTTTTTACAGTCACCATTTCAGTTAAAAATTCTATCATCAAATGGGTTTAAGTTATGTGCAGCTTTTTAAATTTGCAAAATAAAAAACACAGTCCAACCCATCCGCTTCTCTAAGATTCTGTTACTTACGTGGCTATTGTGCAACTTTTGAAATCAGTTGAGTCGTTTACTTCTTGATTTAAAAAAAACCCCAAAAACAGTTTTTGTTTTTTAAAAAGTCCATCCTAACCGACCTGCGAAAAGCAGTACACTTTCTGCCATTGATCAACCAGCAGTGCTCAGTGCTGCTAGCCAAGTGTCATATAATTTATTATGCCTACCATCTTTGATATTGTTTTACCTTCCTTTGAAAAAGCAAATGTTTTTAAAATCAGAACTGACCTTGCTTTGAAAGAGGGCAGAGTAACGACATGGCTGGTAGAGCAGGATTGTTTGAAACAGATGAGTGAAAATGACATGATTAACAACTTCTCTCGTAACAACTTCCCTTAAATCAGGCTTCATGTCACAGTGAAGATGTCCTAGACAGTTCCATTTACTGTTGAATTGGAATGACAATGACCAAGGGATGATGAAAAGACTCCCTACCTGGCCAACCTTGGATAACCAATAAAGAATCAACCTCTTTGTGGGGAGTGAATATGACAATGTAACCTTTTTTTCCCAAACTTTCTCAGATGTGTAAAAATTTTTTCCTGCTTTCGAAGAAACTTACCTCAGTTACTAGAACAAATCAGTTGCTGTGGCCGAGTGGTTAAGGCGATGGACTAAAAATCCATTGGGGGTACCCCCGGCACAGGTTCAAATCCTGTCAGCAAGGGGAGCTCTTGGGAAGATGCATTTCATAGTGTTTTACAGTCACCATTCAGTTAAAATTCTATCATCAAATGGGGATAAGTTTATGTGCAGCTTTTTAAATTAAATTTAAAATAAAAACAAAAGTCCAGCCATCCGCTTCTCTAAGATTCTGTTACTTACGTGGCTCTTGTGAAAACTTTTGAAATCAGTTGAGTCGTTTACTTCTTGATTTTAAAACAAACCCACAACAGTTTTTTTTTTTCCAACAAGTCCATCCTACCGACCGGGAAAAAGCAGTACACTTTCTGCCATTGATCAACCAGAGGGGCTCAGTGCTGCTAGCCAAAAGGTGTCATATAAATTTTTTTATGCCTAGCATCTTTGATATTGTTTTCCCTTTCCTTTGAAAAAGCAAATGTTTTTAAATCAGAACTGACCTTGCTTTGTAAAAAAGGGCAAGAGTAACCCTGGCTGGCAAAAAAGGCATTTTTTTGAAACAGATGAGTGAAAATGACATGATTAACAACTTCTCTCGTAAAAATTTCCCTTAAATCAGGCTTCATGTCACAGTGAAGATCTCCTAGACAGTTCCATTTACTGTTGAAATTGGAATGACAATGACCAAGGGATGATGAAAAGACTCCCTCCTTGGCCAACCTTGGAAAACCAATAAAGAATCAACCTCTTTTTGGGGGGGTGAATATGACAATGTAACTTTGTTGCCAACTTTTCAGATGTGTAACATTTTTTTCCCTTTTTCCGAAGAAATTTACCTCAGTTACTAGAAAAAATTCAGTTTGCTGTGGCCAGGGGTTAAGGCGATGGCCTAGAAATCCATTGGGGTTCCCCCACACAGGTTCAAATCCTGTCAGCAAGGGGAGCTCTTGGAAGATGCATTTCATAGTGGTTTACAGTCACCATTTCAGTTAATTTTTTCATCCAAATGGGATAAGTTTGGGGCAGCTTTTTGAATAATGCAAATAAAAACACAGTCCAGCCATCCGCTTCCCCTAAGATTCTGTTACTTACGTGGCTATTGTGCAATTTTTGAAATCAGTTGAGTCGTTTAACTTTTTGGTTTTAAAAACCCCCCCCACAACATTTTTGTTTAAAACAAGTCCATCCTACCAAACCCCTGCGAAAAGCAGTACACTTTCTGCCATTGATCAACCAGCAGTGCTCAGTGCTGCTAGCCAAGGGTCATATAATTTTTTATGCCCCAACATCTTTAATATTGTTTTTACCTTCCTTTAAAAAAGGCAAAGTTTTTTAAAAATCAGAACTGACCTTGCTTTGAAAGAGGGCAGAGTAAAACGACATGGCTGGTAGAGCAGGATTGTTTTAAAAACAGATGAGTGAAAGTTGAAAATTTTTTAAAGTTAATTTTTTTAAATGATCCATCATGGTTTATTTTTTAATTTCAAAAAAATCTGCCATCTTTAAAAAATGGTGTGTGCGCTTTTTTGGGAGCCACTGTAAGTCTATCAGGCTAGAAAATGGGGTCACCCTTCACAAAAGTGAACAGAACAGCACAGTGCGATGTCCCTTTTAATGCCCGGGGGAGTGCCCAGCTGGAGAAGAGTCATTAAACATGTGTAACACCCCGATATTTAACATTTTATCACAAGTTTCTGACTCAAAGAATAGTCACTTTGTTTAAAAAATTTCGAAAACTTGGAGATGTGCTTAGGGAAGAAGCTGAACTCTGAGCAGCTGTGCCCTGTGTTTCTCCAGATGAGTGTGGGGATTCATCATAGGTCTGTACGGACGGTGGACGTCTACAGACTGAACATTGGTTGGAGAAGCTTGTAGAGTGGGGTAAAATGTTTCCTCATAAGTTGGTGGTGGCTGGAGTGAAATAAGACAAAAAAGGTATATAAGATATCAACAAAGCTACTGATTTCAGACTTCAAGATCAGTTCTTACAAAGGATTTGAGGTGTTGTGCCAAATCCTGTTCCCCTGAAATATTCTGTTTCCCCTGTGTCGGGAGCGCGCACTGCAGCCAGAGAGGCTGATCCCATCTTCACAGCTTTTCTGATTGATTTGTCGGTAAAACGAACGAAACGTAGTCATGTCAATGTTGTTACTTTATTTTTAAAAAAACTCCGAAAAAATAAATAAATAAAAAAATGAACCTGGTCTTGTGAGTTTTGTGTTGTTTCGCCGAAAAAACCATGTCTTTTTCCAACTTGTGTCATGTTCACTTTAACCTGACGGACATCAGTCAGCCCCCAAACACTGTTTTTTCCCCAACACGTCAGTTTTTTTTATACTTTTTTATTACTATTATAAAAAAAAAGGATGCTGACGAAAAATCAGGCTTCCGAAAACAGATGAGAAGTGTAGCTTATTTTTTTCTGGTAAATCGCGTTCTAATGTAAAATATGACAAAATAAAAAATATTTTTTACCTGCTAGTTATTGATAATTTTTTTAAAAAATGGGGAAATGTCTGATGTTGTTTTGTTAAAAAAAATCAGCTCTAGTATCATTATCAAGTATCAAGTATTTTACATATTCCTATATCAAACATACAGCTGAAATAATCAGTTCCCCCTCTATAACATGGGAACAAATGATATTTTCAACAAGTCCTTCGATGTGTTTATTCCTCTCATCATGGACAACAAGTCCTGTGAATTTGGAAACATTTGCTCTTTATATGCCAGAGTTACTTTGGAGGAAAAGTTCAATTAGTATTATCAAAGCAAAAAACTTAAATAGGCGTTTGCGTTTGTTGATCATTATAAAATCAAGTTGTTTGTTAAATGTTGACAGGCCAATTTACAAATATTGATCCACAAATTACATGTACCACAGCACCTTACAATAACAACAAATAGGCTGTTTTCTGGAAAGTCAAAAGTCACGTGATGTTATTCCTTCAATCAATTATGCAAATGTGTAAGGCCGCTTGGTGTTCGGTGTATGGGTCATTACTGGCTGCCGTGTCTCAAGGAAAATCTTACATCAAGTCGACACTTTTCATAAATATGGACAGTGTGGAATATGAAACGCTCCTTAACTATAAAGTTAAAGGGGAATATCCACAGCATTCAACAAAACAACAAAAATATGTTATTCGACGGAAAACTTCTTCGTACAACATTGAAGGTAAATATCTTTATCTTAAAGAGCTATGTACTAAAGGTACCCATTATTAAGATATAAGTAATACATAGTGAAATGCATAAGTTATCAAAACACAGTTCAGTAACATTAACTGTTCTGTCATTATTGTTTAATTACTGCATTCATTTTCGATTCATCTGCTTGCACACATGAACGTTATTCTTAGTTACAATGCAGAAGTGACGCACAGTGTTCATGACCTCCCTTATTATTAAGTGAGAATTACAGTTATATTTAATTTCTCCTTTTTAATTGTTTTGGCTTTAATTGACCTTTTGAAGAAAACCTGCACAGCTACATTAATCCATATCAGAAACAAAATCCAGAAAAGTGCACAATTTTGAAGCACAATTCTTACCTAAAACCAATTAAGACATTACTCTTTCAAATAAGCACTGTATTTGTTTCTCGAAAAATAAAGTTTTGGAAGAACTATGCATTTCATAATGTGTTTTAGCATGTTTTGTTTTTTTGCATGCTTATTATTTCAACTGCCATGTATTACACAAGTAGCCATATAGTACACATTTGTATATTTTTGGAAAATATCAAATAACAGTTTTGAATCAATGATAAGATAATATGTTATTGGTTGTGATATTTATTCTTGAATATATATTACCAGGTTTTGCTTTAGCACTTAGAGCAAATTCTAATCTTGGTACATTGTTTGTATTACTAAACATACATTTTTGGTTGGTGACATCAAAACATGTTTACTGCTTTTTTAAAACCACAGATAAACCCAATGGATTATGAAGTAATTCTGGGAATTAATAATCATCACAACCACTGGACATTAGTGGTAAGAATTTGTTTTTATATTTTAAAAATATCTTATATAATAGTTATGTTATAAGTAAAAACCACATGAAGACTGTTGATTGCACACCTATTAGGTGATCTACCCACAAGACAAAAGATCTTTGTTCTTGGATCCACTGGGGGAGTCAAAGCAAGACATCCAGACATGTTTGCAAATCACAAGGTATGGGTAGATATTAAACGTTAACTTAAGCATTAAATTCAGATGACGGTTCTTGTCATTGATATACCTATATTAACAGGGCATTTATGAGAAAGAAGCGATGCACTGTGTCAAGGTGGACATGTGATACTGTCAAACATCCCAAACAACAGGACAGTACATCATGTGAAGTATTTGCATTGAAGGTCCATACAAATTTTCACACAATGTATGATTAAGATGTATATTTTGAAACATTTAAACTTTGTTATTAATTTAAAGCCATTAAATAAAGCTTTATATGTCAGTTTGCAGAAAGACTCCTTGCAAAAGAGGCTGTGGAATTCCCTGTTTCCACAGAGGCGGTCAACAGCCTCAGGTTTGACATTGCTGTGAGACTTCTCCTTAACAGTGGTGAGAAATCTAATATTGTTCTAGCAAAATTTTCTTATTTTAAAGTTTGCATTAATTGTTATCACGATTACAATTGTTTGAAGCTGTCGCTACAAAGATAGGAATACTTAGCCAAAAAAAACTACATTGACAATAGGGTCTACAATAACATTTGTTTAAGAAAATTTTTCCTCTTTGTCCACAAATAAATAAATACAATCATTATATATTTTCTGTTGTTATTAAACTTCATAATTCATTTCAATTCAGTTTTATTTATATAGCGCCATTTCACAACATATGTTGTCTCAAGGCACTTCACAAAAGTCAGGTACATAAATTCCAATTAATCTTAACCATTGAACAGTGCAGTCAGAGTTAGTTATTTATTCAAATTTGATAAAAAGTTTTTCTATCTAAGGAAACCCAACAGATTGCATCGAGTCAGAGATTTGTAGCATTCCCTCCTCCTGGATGAGCATGTAGAGACAGTGGACAGTCACTGGCGTTGACTTTGCAGCAATTCCTCATACTGAGCATGCATGTAGCGACAATGGAGAGGAAAAACTCCCTTTTAACAGGAAGAAACCTCCAGCAGAACCAGGCTCAGTGTGAGCGGCCATCTGCCACGACCGACTGGGGTTTGAGAGAACAGAGCAGAGACACAAAGAGAACAAAGAAGCACTGATCCAGGAGTACTTTCTATGGGAAGGAAAAGTAAATGTTAGTGGATGTAGCTCCTTTAGTCGTTTCACCTAGAAAGAAAGAACATATAAACTCTGAGCCAGTTTTCAAGATTAGAGTCTGAAAGAGAGCACATAGAGTTAGTTACAGTAAAAGCTCAGTCAGTAGCCATGTCTGGGAGAGAGAAAGGGTTAAACACTGAAAGACAGGGCCATGTGGATCATCGGTAGAGGGTGAGCATTAAGTTGTTGCCAGCAGAAGCTCGGACGATGCCCCTCTCCAGAAAGGTGTCACAGGTAGACACAGAGTCAGGCCAGGTGTAGCTTCTAGGAAGAGAAAAGAGAGAGAACAAAGTTAAAAGCTGAAATAACAGCAAATAATGCCAAATTGAAGAGTAGTGTGAGAATGTAGCGAAGAGGGTGAAAGTGGTCATCATGTCCTCCAGCAGCCTAAGCCTATAGCACCATAACTACAGAGATAGCTCAGGATAACCTAAGCCACTCTAACTATAAGCTTGATCAAAAAGGAAAGTTTTAAGCCTAGCCTTAAAAGTAGACAGGGTTTCTGCCTCACGGACTAAAACTGGCAGCTGGTTCCACAGGAGAGGAGCCTGATAACTAAAGGATCTGCCTCCCATTCTACTTCTAGAGACTCTAGGAACAAGCAGTAAACCTGCAGTCTGAGAACGAAGTGCTCTGTTAGGAACATATGGAACAATCAGATCTCTGATGTATGATGGAGCTAGATCATTAAGGGCTTTATATGTGAGGAGGATAATTTTTAATTCTATTCTGGATTTAACAGGGAGCCAATGAATGGAAGCTAAAGTAGGGGAAATATGATCTCTCTTTTTAATTTTCATCAGAACTCTTGCTGCAGCATTTTGAATAAGCTGAACGCTTTTAACTGCATTTTGTGGACATCCTGATAGTAAAGAATTCCAATAGTCCAGCCTTGAAGTAACAAATGCATGGACTAGTTTTTCAGCGTCACTCCTGGACAGGATATTTCTAATTTTGGCAATGTTCCGGAGGTGAAATTAGGAAATCCTAGAAACCTGTTTAATATGGGATTTAAATGACATGTCCTGGTCAAAAGTAACACCAAGGTTTTTTACTTCATTACCGGAGGTCAATTTAATGCCATCCAGGTTAAGTGATTGACTAAGCAGTTTCTTTTTTAAAGACTCCGGTCCAAAGACGACAACTTCTGTATTGTCTGAATTTAGAAGCAGAAAATTTAAGGTCATCCAAGTTTTTATGTCTTCAAGACATGCTTGTAGTCTATCTAACTGGTTGGGCTCATCAGGATTTATGGATAAGTAAAGCTGAGTATCATCAGCGTAACAGTGAAAATTTATTCTATGCTGCCTGATAATTTGACCTATTGGAAGCATATATATAGTAAAGAGAATTGGCCCAAGTACTGAACCCTGTGGTACTCCACAATTAACCCTGGAGTTTAAAGATGATTTATCATTTACATGAACAAACTGGAATCTGTCAGACAGATAAGATTTAAACCAGCCTAGCGCTGTTCCCCTGATCCCTACAGCATATTCCAGCCTTTCTAAGAGAATATTGTGATCGACTGTGTAAATGCAGCACTGAGATCTAACAGAACCAGTACAGACACAAGTCCATTATCTGAGGCTAGAAGAATATCATTAGTGACTTTCAGCAGAGCTGTTTCAGTGCTATAATGAGCTCAGAAACCTGACTGAAACTCTTCAAACAGGTCATTGCTGTGTAAATGCTCACACATTTGATTAGCAACTATTTTCTCAAGAATTTTAGATAAGAATGGAAGATTGGATATAGGTCTGTAATTTATTAAGTCGTCTCGATCAAGCGAAGGTTTAATTACAGCTACCTTAAACGCCTGTGGTACATATTAATTTACTAAGGATTAATTAATCATATCTAAAATGGGGCTGGTAATCAGAGGGAACATTTTCTTAAATAATTTGGTTGGGATTGGGTCTAACAATAATGTTATAATAATAGTTATATTATTGTTATAATAATAACAATAATGCTACTTTTATCACTAATTATGTCCGAACGTGGTACATTCTCATAGACGGCTCGTGAATAAATTGTGTTTGTGCTTACCACAGCCTGTTTAATAGTTACCAGATAGTAACCAGATTTGCATCTTGAAGCAAGTCACTGACCTCCACAGACAAACTTTGAATCACAAAAGATTTGCAGAGTGAATATGCAAAAACAAGAAAAACTGTATATATAGGTATATTTTTATACTTCACATTTATTCTTATCAGATGACTTGGAAGACTTGTGCCACTTCTGCGGAGAGATGGAAAAAGAGAAGGACTTGATCTGGGTAACAAAATTTTAGAATTATTAAAACATGTGTTGTTAGGAGGTTAAATGGAGAGGACCTAAACTGTAATTTTAACTTGCATAAGCAAGCTTTGATAGGATCCTGCCCTCCCGCAGACCGAAGTTGGAATAAGAAGGAATAGAAAATGAATGGATGTTATAATTATAAACAGATGTTTTTGCCGAAAATGCCTTGTATTATTTGTCCTTTTTCTAGATCCAATGTGAGATGTGCCTGAGGTGGTTTCATCAAGCATGTGTGGGAAGCCCACCTACAGAAAAAATATTTAAGTGCTTTGCATGTTCTTTTTAGTTTTGTGTGTCTGCTGTGGTGTGGTTGTTTGTTTAGACTTTCTCTAAAAGTCAATAAATTACATTTTGAAAAATAAGCGTGATATTTTTCTTCACAAAACTTTTGTATTAGGTTACTATGGGAAGAAAACACCCAAAGTCTCAAAATCCACTAGATGTAACATCCATAAATGCTTAAGTTATTTTGTTCCCATGTTTAGAGGGGGAACTGATTATTTCAGCTGTCTGAAATATTCTGTTCCCCCTTTAACTCTGGCATATAAAGAGCAAATGTTTCCAAATTCACAGGACTTGTTGTCCATGATGAGAGGAATAAACACAGTGAAGGACTTGTTGAAAATATAATTTGTTCCCATGTTATAGAGGGGGAACTGATTATTTCAGCTGTATGTTTGATATAGGAATATGTAAAATACTTGATACTTGATGATACTAGAGCTGATTATTTTTAACAAAACAACATCAGACATTACCATTATCAAAAATTATCATTAACTAGCAAGTAGAAATATCTTTTATTTTGTCATATTTTACATTAGAACGCGATATACCAGAAAAATAAGCTACACTCTCATCTATTCAGGAAGCCTGACTTTTCGTCAGCATCCATTGTTTTATATCAGTAATAAAAAAGTATAAATAAACACGACGTGTTGGAAAACAGTGTTTGGTGGCTGACTGATGTCCGTCAGGTTAAAGTGAACATGACACAAGTTGGAAAAGACATGGATTCTTTCGGTGAAACAACACGAAACTCACAAGACCAGTTTCATTTTGTATTTATTTATTTTTTCTAGGAGCTGTTGATTAAAAATAAAGTAACAACATTGACATGACTACGTTTCATCGTTTTACCGACAAATCAATCAGAAAAGCTGTGAAGATGGGATCAGCCTCTCTGGCTGCAGTGCGCGCTCCCGACACAGGGGGAACAGAATATTTCAGGGGAACAGAATTTCGCACAACACCGGGTTAAATTGGTTTAATGAGATAGACAGTTGTAGGCATCACACCACCTCAGAATATTAGCTTTTCATGTATCAAAATAAAATACTTTATACAGTCACTGGCCACTTTATTAGGTACACAATGCTAATACTAGGGTTTGCCTTTAGAACTACCTTAATTTATCATGGCACACACTGAATAACTTTTGAGCTACTTTTATCTTTCTATTATCTGAAATCAGTCTGCCATTTCCAACCACACAACTGTGATTCATTTTCCTCTTTCTAAGAATATTCTCTATAAACAGGAGAGATGGCTGTGTGTGAAAATGCCAGTAGATTAGCAATTTCTGAAATATTTTAAATAAAGTGTACAGTATTTGTAAATACAACCTGTCTGGCACCAACGAAAACCATGCCACATTCAAAGTCAATTCAATTTCCTTTCATCCCAACTCTGATGCTAAGTTCAAACTTTAAAAAGTCTTTTTCACTACATCTAGATGCATAAATGGATTGAGCTGCTGCCTTTTAATTGGCTGATTTGCTATTATATTTGACTGCTGTGCATTCATAGTCTTAGAATCATTTCCCTAAAGGAAACGGTAGAGAACCTGCTCTCTAAAATCTGACCTTTTTTTTTCAAACCACTCCCTTTACTGTGGTCACAGTTCCTGCTGATCAAATCCCAGACTCCAGTGTCTCACATTCCTTTTGTGTCCACTGGTTCTGCAGGGGAGATGACCTCTCTTTTAGGAAGAACATTACATTAGCTTCATGAGACGAAAGATCTAGCTGTCCCACATTTCAAGAAGCCATTGCAAGCCTTCAGTTCCATAAAATGATTTCACTAACCAAGGTTTGCCTGTAAAAGTCTAATTTGTTTCTTTTTCACCAGAAGCACAAGTTAGGGTTACATTCCCTTGGAAGCTAGGCAACTCCAGTTATGAGTGGTTGTGGGAAACAAAGTGCAGAATTAGCCATTCAAGAACAAAAATGAGCAGAACCAACCAGGTTTCTGCTTCAAAAAAGAAACAAACTAACCGGATACACACTGGACAACGAAAGTTGGATCTTTTCCCTTTTACAAGGAAAATGAGTTTGTACCAGGAGAAAAACACAGACGTGTAACAAAGGAACTAACTGGGTATTACATAGCATTAACACTAAATTGGCTAAGATATAACTGAGTCTGGCAATCTTTCTCAAATTATTTCCAGCATGGTTGTGCTTTGATTTATTTTATATATTTGTGATTTATCCTAAGGGTTATTTTCTATGACAATAGCTGTGTTAAGACAACATCTTAAAGCCAACTAACCCTCAGGCACGCGCCAGAACTAAGGACTAAGTCCCACAGAGAGAGATTTATACATCACGGTCTTCCAAACATTCACTGTCTTCTGTAAAACCAACTGGTACAGAGCAGTCATTCTTAGGTGCAACATGTGATCAACCAGATCTGGCAATTTGTTACTCATTCTTGTGTTTTAGCCACGGCGGCCATCTTGTTACAAGACCAGCCATTAAGGAAATTATACTTCACTTTTGTTCCTGTGTTACACCTACCCTTACACACAGATGTACACACACAAACCCATAAGCTTACGTTCAAGATTATTTGTAAGCTTGTAAGTAAAAGGGTTGCTGGTAGTCAACAGTGTTTAAGTTTAGTACCACAGTCATTGTGGCTTTACTGTCATGAAGTTCTACCATACTTTTTGAGGTTAAGTGGTTTGTCATCATTTTTTATGCATCGTGTTTTAGTTATTGGTTAAAAGGCCTCTGAATTAATATTTTCTGTAGTATTGGTACAGACTGAAAAAGGCAAACAGAGTCGTGTGACTGATTAAATTATTGTTAGGTATTAGTTCTTGGTTTCCGGAAGGTGGCAGAGTAATTAATAACTATCTTTAGAAATTAATTAATATTAGCTAATAATTACACCAGTTCCTGAGGTGTACAGCTTAGACCCGCTCTATAAAAGCTAATGAAGTGAGCACTGACTGTTTACTGGTGTAGAACTGGTGGATTTCATAGTTGTGTACCTCATCATGGCTCCCACTGAGGCCAAAGCGTTGAGCAATCATACTGCGAATATTTCTTTGATGGTCCTCCTTCCGTACGCTCTCATAAGAGGGCAGCCGTGGCAGTGGGCCCGTCAGGTGGTAGTCATTTGGCTTCCCGATGATAAACAGCGTCCCTGGAAGCTGAGGTCCCTGCAGAGACACAAGCATGATCAGAGAAGAAGCCTCCAGGAACATTTTAATTTTCAGCTCTTGTGCACAGTGTATGTTTTTGAGAATCCTGACCGACACATCTTACCTGTGGCCCAATTGCTCTCTGATTTAAAGGGCCTCTGTGAGCATTTTGGGCAATGCCGATAAGAGAATGTCTGCTGTTGTAATGGGGCAGGTCATTCTGGGAATGAAGATCATAACCACAGTGAGGTTACAGTAAGTTAATAGATGCAAGTGACTCATCTGTTCTTTATGTATATTTATACTGAGGTCAGCATCTACAGCATGCATACATGAGATAAATTAAACACACTTCAACAGCACTTTTAAAGCCAGACAAAGATAACCCAAGTAAATACAAAAGGTAGTTTTCAAATGATGATCTCTTTCTTATGCAATTGTAGCCTTGACATGTGGTGTCCAAGACCCCGAGACCCTGCTTCCAGGATATCAAACCACTATACCTTTACTATTGCAGTTTTGTTTGTCTTCCTGTTGGATTTAACTTCATGTCTCATTGTAGATCCAAACTCAGTGTTATGTGTAGTCAATGTTAATTCTTACTGTATATTCCTCTGTCCTGTAGGACCTGAATCTGCAGCAAAGTGGATCCTTTCTGTAGAGTGTCACCACCAGCGTCAGTATCACTAAAAAGAACACTGCAAATGACCCTGAGATCAAGGAGAAACACAGTGTGATAGCTTCTGCAGAACCACAGCGAGACGCAGACAGTACAAGTGTGATGCTAAGCTTAACTTAACTGTGACTGTAATTATTGTTTGTAGAATTCACAGACATGTCAGAGGTTTTTCACATCCTTTGTGCTTTAGGTGTGCTCAATGTTCACAACTCATATAGCACTAAATACATGTAGATGCAAACACTCCAAGAGCAGAAGATAGAGGTCATAGTTGAGTTTTCTTTAGCTACAAGCAAAGCAAGTACAAAACGGATCAAAATATTTTCAAATAGAAAAGTACTCACAAGATCAATTCACCTTTTAAAACTTTAGGAACATAGGACTGTATCAGGGAGGAATCACTTTTAAATAACCTTTTGTAAATACATGTTTTTATTGCACTGCTGTAGATTCTAAGATGGAGGAATGTTTCCTCTATTTAACTGGTTCATTCAAAGAAGATAAGGAAGAGTTCAAATGTATTTGACTGTAAAAGATTACAGGTCTGTAAAACACTGAACTAATTTGTTACATATTAGAATTAAAAATAAAGATTTGTGCTCTCTTGCCTCAATGCAATTTAGCCATGATGTGCAACAAGGATATAACTTCTTAAAAGAGCTAATTAATGTAAGTCCTGTTCATTCATATCTGCAGTTTATTGTTTGTGTTTAGTTTCTTACTTAATACTTGTGTTTCTGTTGTCTGTTTGTTATTGTATAGACCCCTGTGTTAGTGTTAGGTTTTGGGTTTACAGATCGTTTGTATTTAATTTAGCTCCTTCTGTGTTCTCTGTATTCATTTGTCTCCTTTTTCATTTTCCTTGCTGGTTTCTTTTGTAGTTCTCATCTCATATTAATGTCCTGTTCTCCTGTAATTTTCCTTTGTTTATCATTAAAACCTCTTCATCACTGTGCTGCTCCAGAGTTCCTCTCTGTGGTCCTGCTCCTACACTTAAATGTATGACAGCAAAACAATCTGCACCAACTGTTATAAAAATTAAAATCATAAATATAGGCAGATTTTTGCTACGTTGTAAGCAAATTGTGTCAGTGTTACAAGTTCTTATTTTTCTGTTATTGCTATTTATGTACTTGTTATGAGCAAATCATGTTGCCCAGGTAGGTTGATAATTAAAAGACTGAATCCTGGTTTGACCATGCATATAACTTCATCAGTTCAGGATTGGTCATAGATCCAACTTTTTGTTGTTTATATCCAAATAAAGGTTTAGCTCTGATGTTTTTTAAGTGTTTTTCTCTTGACAGTTTTTGAGCAGCTGATACTGAAAAGTAGTTGATCATTTTTTTCCCGTCTTCATTTTGTATAAATTCAGATTAGCTAAAACGTACTGCTGGTCCAACCAGGGCCAGGACCAAAGCAGATTTCTAGCATCGTAAAACAACTCCAATCCCAAAAACGTGATTGCCACTTCTGTGATCAATATTTTAAAAACCTTTTAAATGTAATTAAAGTTATTATGAACAGCAGAAATCTGCAGTTATTTACAAAACAGGAAGTTACACTGTGCAGATCATTACCAGTGATCTTCCATGTAAAACAGCTACAGTAAAATGATCCCTGTCAAAGCCAAAGTAGCTTTTTAATGAAAGAGAAAGGTAGTTTAAAAATAAAACAAAATTCACTTGAACCACTATAATATTTTACATTTTTATAATGCGTCACTTTTACCTTTACACAGTCAATCTGGTCATAATAGGCTAAACAAGTTTGTGTTTCGCAAATATGAGCAACAAATTCTCTATCTTAAAAGCAGTACGCTTGAAGACAAACTGCATTATTTTAAGGAATTTTAAACCCTCCTTTGCATGATTAAAAACAAATGTTGGCCAGTAAACCCTTATATGGATAAATAAAATTACTTCCATGGTTTAAAGAAACTTTAAAAACAAAGTGAACAAAAAGATGATAAAATAAACATTGGAGATGCATATTATAACCCTGCTAATTTAGAGATCTTACCTTTATTGTTTTAGTTTTTTGTTGTCCTATATAGAGCAAATTATGTCAACTATTAAAGCATGGTTGGAAACTAAACAAATAAAATAAATAATTGGGTACCATACCAGGTGGTCAAACAGGGTTGCAAGATAATTAGTCACCAGCAAATGTATATGAGTGATGGTCCCACCAACAAAAACAAAGCACTATAAAATCTTATTTATCCCCTCAGCTGAGTACATTCTGAACAAGGAATACCTTAAAGAGACACATATCGATCATTGTTTTTAATGATACAAGGCAATATATTATTCTAAATCTCCATCTCAAATAGTGTTAAGTAAGATAAGATAAGATAACATTACTGTCCATCACCGTTTGAGATTTAGAATAATATATTGTATTGTATCATTAAAATCTCCATCTCCATTTGAGATGGAAATGATATTGTTCTCCCTTCACATTTATCCTGTCCACATGTGTTAAAGATTCCATGAACAACACAAATGACTTACCTGAAGCCAAAATGACAGTCAGCAGATCTGAATTCATGGCAGAAGTCTCTGTTGGAGCCAGAATTGAGCAAAAATGAACCTACCCCCAGTTTCTACATTCAGTTAGTGTTTTTCCCTGCATTCATCATCTACTCTTTCAAACAAGCCCGTGCTTTCAAGTTGATCTACAAGGACACAGTCTTTGTTTTTTTTAAACCATTCTTCCTTGTAGATTAACCAGGGAGTAAATATTAACGCCATGTAGAGAGAGATGGTGAGTCTCCTGTCCCAATTCTGGAAAAGAACATAAGGGTACATTGACATTAAGTCTTTGGCAAACTCTAGTGGAAGTTGCTGGAAGTGCACAAACAAAGAGGGCAGTTATGGAGTAATAATCCCATTAACAGATCCCACAGACCTTTTGAATTACTTTAGAAATATATAACAGATTATTTAGGATTAGTTGTGGGTTTTCTTGTGTTCTACAAATTTTTCATTATAATTATACCACAGTATGGTATTCTTTATGTTTAGCAGTAGAACTGAAAGGAGACCTTAGAGTGGAATGATACTGACGTGCTTAGAAGCATGCAGACACTACAGTAAAAACCATTTAGGTGAACTAATGTGGCTTTTAGCTGGTTTTCTGAAAGTCTGTACATCTGTATGTGAATATGTCAACTAAAACTGCCTATAGTCAGCTGTTGTGGTTTTCTTTTTTTTCTTAATTTTATTTTTTAGGAAAACTCCTTGAATTTGCTGAGTTGTTGCATCAGGCAGCGTTAACACAAATATTTCAGACAATCAGTAACTCTGCCTAACAAGTTGAGAGAGATCACCACCCCAGCATCAGCCTATGTTAAACCTCCAGCACCCTCAGCCAGATTCAGACCCTCATCTCTTGCAAAAGCATCAGTTTCGCCGCAACGTTGTGTTATGGAAATTCTTCTATTTAGTGCTACAAAGTATTCAAAAGTGCTGTGAACTTTCATTAACCTCTCTCCTCTGACCTCAGTGTTTTTATTAGTGTTCTGGTATTTAGAGTAGATGGACTCTAAACCATTACCAGAAGGGCTTCTGGTAATGTTCGGGGCTTCTGTTTCACTGATTCGTCAGTGACAGGGTCTTCAAGCGCAGAAATGCCTGTGAATAAAACTCTTAGTGTGAGTTAATTTCTCTCCCACTTTGATAAGAAAAATTCTAATATAATTTGGCGTCACGAACAGGATCCGACATGCAAGAGAAACGCAGGAGGGGGCAAGGACGTCTTGCCAGCCTGGAGACGTTGTCTTCAGTCCCTCCATTTCACGGAGGGGGTCCTGGTGCATAACTGCGGCTTCTGGCTGATCGGATTCGAACTATTTGTCTTTAAATGTATCTGGGTGAGAAGTTGCTCTGTATGATATAATGTATATAATTTTTTATTACACATTAACCATCATCTCCTAATTAATTGATTAGGTTCCGGAGTTGGGAGAAGGAGGGCATCGGCTGAGCGCCAGTTTACCCTGTAAAGGTATACAGGGAGGGTTTTATTGGTAACAGTAAGACAAGCAAAACAACGGGTTTTGCGGGTGGTTTTTAGCAATTTTCTACACCTTATAAAGGAGAAAAGCCAGTGGGCAGACGTGCCACTGAACAGGTAAAAAGGCTATAGCAAAATGGGTTCCGGAACCAAAGGCATCAGAAGCTGCCCATAAGAGGTTAGTTCTGCCTGACTCTGCCTCTATCAGGTTTGTTCATGCTTTGCTTCATGGTGACGCTCAGCACCTCCCTTCCTGAGTTTTAACACTGTTTAAGAGACAATAGAATCAAAATGCTTGTAGTGATTGTTGCCTTAACATGTTTTTTGTATAATAATTAAGGATGTAGCATGAAATTTTGATTTATGTGTTTTACTATTAAAAGGGTAATGAAATAGTTTAAACTAATTTGAAGAATTAGTTTTGCATGAAGGATCATTGGTGATTTATTAGGTTGAAAGTTTTCCCTGGTGCCATTAAGCTAGCTGACAGTTTACGATATGCTAAAAGTAAGGAATATTTTTGATAAAGAATCTGAGTCATGATTTCATATTTGGTGAGAATTATTTATTAGATTAACTTTGTAGAGTTTATGCATCGAAATTACATTAGATGTCCATTAATCTAATACTCATCTTCACACAAGACAAATCAGGATGATATGTGACTTATTTCTAAGTGAGACATTGATGTACTGCACAACAACTGAAGTTTGCATTTTGTTGTTAATGGAACTGAATTACAGTTAGAAACATCTGGATATTTATTTATGTTGCGTTTGGTAATTTCATAGTGTCACCTTTTGTCAGAATTCATTTCTGTGGTTTTATGTAATGTGATCCTGGTGACTAGAAGTTTTTCATACTTTTTGCTGGATTGTCGCATGGGTTGGACCCTGCGCCAGAAGAGAGGAATGTCAGAATGAATTACAAAAGTTTTAGCACTCATGGGAAAAAGGGTAGCTCATACCTCCAGTGAGGACTTAGTGACAATGCGAAAGAGACGTTGTACTTTGTTTATATAAATGGTGCATAGCTCCCTAAGATCACATTCTGAAAACCTGTCTGAAAGTATGGTGTTGATTCTTTTGTAAAATTTTACATCTCCACAGATTAGACCATTTTTGAAATTTTCTTTGGGTATTCTGAAACTATGGAAATAATGACCTGTAATCAGGCCTTCCTTAAACATCATATGTCACATTTTTTAATATTCAGAATATTTAGCTGATGATCACTGCTAGTATGCTAGGTGGAGTGAGAAGATTAATTCTTTTTGATTTTGCTGGATGTTTTGATGAAGTTCATGTAAATAAGCACCTAGGCTTGAGAATGGGACTTTGAAATTAAAAATAGCCAAGGGTTGTGAAGGTTCTGCTTATTGTTTTCATTTACAATCGAGACTTTTGAAGTGCTGTTTGACAGGTCTCCTAGTTTGGGCATGGGGATATTGCTAAAATTTCTACCTTCCACATCTTTGTGTGAAGAGAGGATGTTGTTTTACTGTCAAAACCTGTCCACTGTGCTTTTTCAAGTTTCACAGATTGCGAAAACTGCACTGCTGAAAACAACCACTTCCAAAGTCCACTCCTTGATTCCAGGAGAACAAAGTTGAAGTCCAGATGCTGGGATGGCCCATATCAAATCCTACACTGTTGTCAAGGTAGCAGAACGTGACACCTGGGTCTATGCTACACTGGAAGGTGTTCATGGGAACACCACCTGAGCAGCATCCTGGTTCTGAACCTCCTGCCTAGAGGGGCTTCCAACGACCGCCCACCTGTACTATCTTGGTAACAGGGCAGCTTGAAGCGCAGAAGCCACTCTGGGAGAGGCAGCAGGATTTTTAAATTTTGTTTATGACTTGTTTTCTTTGGAAAAAAAACTGTTTGATTTCAGTACCAGAAGAAAGGACATTCCACTTTAAGGTCACGATGCAGCTATATGGAAGATGATCTGTTCTGATGCTGATGATTGGTATTGCAAGTTTTTATTACTCCTCTGTTTATTTGGGAAAAGGTACAGCTAAGACAATTTGTGACTAATCTGAGTAATAACGCCAATAATACTCATCAGCTGATTCGAAGAGGGATTCATCACTTGATGCATCCAACTGTGAGGAAGATAAGAAATGACACTTATGTGCTGCTACAGGAATTATTCATAGATTTTGGGGTAATAGGAATTAATAAGATCTAGATATTTGTATTGAGGAGGAAAACACACCTTATTTCCTTGGGAAGACAGAGGGTTGTAAAACTATTATACCAGTTTCATGTGCGTTAATCAACAGACATAAATTTGGGTCATGTCCTATCAGAACTGCTCCTGATATCATTTCAGGATCTTTGTGTTAACTCTTAATCTTACAGCCTTACAGAATGGAAGTGAATTGTATGGCCAGGCAGGTAAATTAACCATGGTTCTTGTTACTTTTCCTGGTAGAGATGGGTACTCGTGTCCTAAGAACATGGCTTGTATGTGTGGAAATAAATCATATCTGTATCTGCCTGCTAATTGGTCTGGAGAATGTTATTCAGCTACTACTTATCATTCGATCAGTCCATTATTAGAAAGGAAGACAATGTTCAAACGGAAAAAAAAAGAGAGAGCTATTGGCAATAGGATGACTTTGGATTACCTCTTAGCTGAGAGGGGTGGTGTTTGTCATTTATTTGGAGAAAAGTGTTGTATTTTTTATTCCTGATGTGTCTAATAACATGATAAGTATCCATGATAAATTGGGAGTTGCTGACGGCTCCACAGAATGAAAACATGGGTTCTTCTTGGAATTTGGTCCTGGTTCATTACTGGTGGTTGGACATCCTGGGTAATAAAGATTGGAGTAATTTTATTTTTCTTTTTGATTTTGATGTTTATTTTAAAGTGATGTCTTTGTTTTTTTGGTTTTACTTTGATTATAATCTTGGGTGATGGTTTTGAAGAATTTTCCTTTTAGTTGTGATTATCTTGTAATCAGAAGAAAGGAGTTGTTATGGAAATTATTTTATTTAGTGCTACAAAGTATTCAAAAGTGCTGTGAACTTTCATTAACCTCTCTCCTCTGACCTCAGTGTTTTTATTAGTGTTCTGGTATTTAGAGTAGATGGACTCTAAACCATTACCAGAAGTTTAATGGTTAAAACACATCCTGGAGGGTTGTGCCTGAGGAAGAGCAGATGGTTGTCCTCATTAATAATTGTTTTATCTCTGTCCTGGAAGGGTTTAGGGGCCATAAAGTTAAACTCTTTGATGTTGAGATTACACCCTCATTCTGCTATAAATGCTGTCTGTAAACTGTGTTCGGGGCCTCTGTTTCACTGATTCGTCAGTGACAGGGTCTTCAAACGCAGAAATGCCTTTGAATAAAACTTATAAAGACAAAGATTTTCTCTTATTGTGAGTTAATTTCTCTCCCACTTTGATAAGAAAATTTCTATTATAGTTGCTACACCAAACATCTTCAGCCCAAGAGTTTCCTGCTGCCGGCCAATACTCTTTAGGCCCTTTGGTCCAGCTGTCAATACTGCCACTTGTTTTTCCCCTATAGTCCCGTTGATCCCTGCTTCAGCAGTTTCCACATCCTCAGCCATCATCCTGCTTTCAGCCATTTTATTCATACTGCTGCCACCTCTCCTCCTGAGCTGCATTCTCTGGAGGAGAGGTGGCCTGTAGCTCTTCATCTTCTCCATCTTCTCCCCTATCTCATTCATCATCTCATCCCCTTGAGCTACCATCGGCAGAACCTTTTAAGCCATTGTTTGCAAAGCTACATTTATCCTTGTCTCCAGCTCCATCACCACCATTATCCTCATCTTCTGTATAGCCTCCTAAAGCATCCTGGTTGTAACAGGCATCACACTGGTTTTCATAGGCATGTCATCTCCTCCATCTCCAGAGTCAATCCAGAGTCAACACCATCTCCTCTACCATCATCATCATTGTCAGTATCTCCATTGTCAGGACCTTGAGTGACAGTGTTGGGTGCTGGATGGAGATGTCACTGTCTCCACATGAACAGTTGTCTTTATTATTATTCCCATCTCAACCATCCATGTCTATATCCTCATCTCCTTCATTTCTGATGTCACAGACATCAGAACCTTCTCCATCATCCTTCCCATCTCCTTCGTTTCCAGTGACTCTATCATTATCTTTGTCATCAAGAGTGCCATCATATTCTACAGAAAAATTATCAGGAGCCCCAGCCTCTTTCGAGTCTCCAGAGTCCTGGTCTCTGCTTGAGGCTTCAGAGCACACTTCGTTCTCTGACAGGTTTACTGGTGTCCAGTAAACACTGAGTGTATATATACAGTACAGACCAAAAGTTTGGACACACCTTCTCATTCAAAGAGTTTTCTTTATTTTCATGACTATGAATATTGTAGCTTCACACTGAAGGCATCAAAACTATGAATTAACACCTGTGGAATTATATAATGAACAAAAAAGTGTGAAACAACTGAAAATATGTCTTATATTCTACGTTCCTCAAAGTAGCCACCTTTTTCTTTGTTACTGCTACGCACACTCTTGGCATTCTGTTGATGAGCATCAAGAGGTAGTCACCTGAAATGGTTTTCCAGCAGTCTTGAAGGAGTTCCCAGAGATGCTTAGCACTTGTTGGCCCTTTTGCCTTCACTCTGCGGTCCAGCTCACCCCAAAACATCTCGATTGGGTTCAGGTCCGGTGACTGTGGAGGCCAGGTCATCTGGCGCAGCACCCCATCACTCTTCTTCTTGGTCAAATTGTCCTTACACAGCCTGGAGGTGTGTTTGGGGTAATTTTCCTGTTGAAAAATAAATGATGGTCCAACTAAACGCAAACCGGATGGAATAGCATATCTCATTCATCATCTCATCCCCTTGAGCTACCATCGGCAGAACCTTTTAAGCCATTGTTTGCAAAGCTACATTTATCCTTGTCTCCAGCTCCATCACCACCATTAACCTCATCTTCTGTATAGCCTCCTAAAGCATCCTGGTTGTAACAGGCATCACACTGGTTTTCATAGGCATGTCATCTCCTCCATCTCCAGAGTCAATCCAGAGTCAACACCATCTCCTCTACCATCATCATCATTGTCAGTATCTCCATTGTCAAGACCTTGAGTGACATTGTTGGGTGCTGGATGGAGATGTCACTGTCTCCACATGAACAGTTGTCTTTATTATTATTCCCATCTCAACCATCCATGTCTATATCCTCATCTCCTTCATTTCTGATGTCACAGACATCAGAACCTTCTCCATCATCCTTCCCATCTCCTTCGTTTCCAGTGACTCTATCATTATCTTTGTCATCAAGAGTGCCATCATATTCTACAGAAAAATTATCAGGAGCCCCAGCCTCTTTCGAGTCTCCAGAGTCCTGGTCTCTGCTTGAGGCTTCAGAGCACACTTCGTTCTCTGACAGGTTTACTGGTGTCCAGTAAACACTGAGTGTATATATACAGTACAGACCAAAAGTTTGGACGCACCTTCTCATTCAAAGAGTTTCCTTTATTTTCATGACTATGAATATTGTAGCTTCACACTGAAGGCATCAAAACTATGAATTAACACCTGTGGAATTATATAATGAAAAAAAAAAGTGTGAAACAACTGAAAATATGTCTATATTCTACGTTCCTCAAAGTAGCCACCTTTTCTTTGTTACTGCTACGCACACTCTTGGCATTCTGTTGATGAGCATCAAGAGGTAGTCACCTGAAATGGTTTTCCAGCAGTCTTGAAGGAGTTCCCAGAGATGCTTAGCACTTGTTGGCCCTTTTGCCTTTACTCTGCGGTCCAGCTCACCCCAAACCATCTCGATTGGGTTCAGGTCCGGTGACTGTGGAGGCCAGGTCATCTGGCGCAGCACCCCATCACTCTTCTTCTTGGTCAAATGGTCCTTACACAGCCTGGAGGTGTGTTTGGGGTAATTTTTCCTGTTGAAAAATAAATGATGGTCCAACTAAACGCAAACCGGATGGAATAGCATATCTCATTCATCATCTCATCCCCTTGAGCTACCATCGGCAGAACCTTTTAAGCCATTGTTTGCAAAGCTACATTTATCCTTGTCTCCAGCTCCATCACCACCATTAACCTCATCTTCTGTATAGCCTCCTAAAGCATCCTGGTTGTAACAGGCATCACACTGGTTTTCATAGGCATGTCATCTCCTCCATCTCCAGAGTCAATCCAGAGTCAACACCATCTCCTCTACCATCATCATCATTGTCAGTATCTCCATTGTCAGGACCTTGAGTGACATTGTTGGGTGCTGGATGGAGATGTCACTGTCTCCACATGAACAGTTGTCTTTATTATTATTCCCATCTCAACCATCCATGTCTATATCCTCATCTCCTTCATTTCTGATGTCACAGACATCAGAACCTTCTCCATCATCCTTCCCATCTCCTTCGTTTCCAGTGACTCTATCATTATCTTTGTCATCAAGAGTGCCATCATATTCTACAGAAAAATTATCAGGAGCCCCAGCCTCTTTCGAGTCTCCAGAGTCCTGGTCTCTGCTTGAGGCTTCAGAGCACACTTCGTTCTCTGACAGGTTTACTGGTGTCCAGTAAACACTGAGTGTATATATACAGTACAGACCAAAAGTTTGGACGCACCTTCTCATTCAAAGAGTTTCCTTTATTTTCATGACTATGAATATTGTAGCTTCACACTGAAGGCATCAAAACTATGAATTAACACCTGTGGAATTATATAATGAACAAAAAAGTGTGAAACAACTGAAAATATGTCTTATATTCTACGTTCCTCAAAGTAGCCACCTTTTTCTTTGTTACTGCTACGCACACTCTTGGCATTCTGTTGATGAGCATCAAGAGGTAGTCACCTGAAATGGTTTTCCAGCAGTCTTGAAGGAGTTCCCAGAGATGCTTAGCACTTGTTGGCCCTTTTGCCTTTACTCTGCGGTCCAGCTCACCCCAAACCATCTCGATTGGGTTCAGGTCCGGTGACTGTGGAGGCCAGGTCATCTGGCGCAGCACCCCATCACTCTTCTTCTTGGTCAAATGGTCCTTACACAGCCTGGAGGTGTGTTTGGGGTAATTTTCCTGTTGAAAAATAAATGATGGTCCAACTAAACGCAAACCGGATGGAATAGCATATCTCATTCATCATCTCATCCCCTTGAGCTACCATCGGCAGAACCTTTTAAGCCATTGTTTGCAAAGCTACATTTATCCTTGTCTCCAGCTCCATCACCACCATTATCCTCATCTTCTGTATAGCCTCCTAAAGCATCCTGGTTGTAACAGGCATCACACTGGTTTTCATAGGCATGTCATCTCCTCCATCTCCAGAGTCAATCCAGAGTCAACACCATCTCCTCTACCATCATCATCATTGTCAGTATCTCCATTGTCAGGACCTTGAGTGACAGTGTTGGGTGCTGGATGGAGATGTCACTGTCTCCACATGAACAGTTGTCTTTATTATTATTCCCATCTCAACCATCCATGTCTATATCCTCATCTCCTTCATTTCTGATGTCACAGACATCAGAACCTTCTCCATCATCCTTCCCATCTCCTTCGTTTCCAGTGACTCTATCATTATCTTTGTCATCAAGAGTGCCATCATATTCTACAGAAAAATTATCAGGAGCCCCAGCCTCTTTCGAGTCTCCAGAGTCCTGGTCTCTGCTTGAGGCTTCAGAGCACACTTCGTTCTCTGACAGGTTTACTGGTGTCCAGTAAACACTGAGTGTATATATACAGTACAGACCAAAAGTTTGGACGCACCTTCTCATTCAAAGAGTTTCCTTTATTTTCATGACTATGAATATTGTAGCTTCACACTGAAGGCATCAAAACTATGAATTAACATGTGGAATTATATACTGAACAAAAAAGTGTGAAACAACTGAAAATATGTCTTATATTCTAGGTTCTTCAAAGTAGCCACCTTTTGCTTTGATTACACTTGAAGCTCATCAACAGAATGCCAAGAGTGTGTGTAGCAGTAATCAAAGCGAAAGGTGGCTACTTTGAAGAACCTAGAATATAAGACATAGTTTCAGTTGTTTCACACTTTTTTGTTCAGTATATAATTCCACATGTGTTAATTCATAGTCCTGATGCCTTCAGTGTGAATCTACAATATTCATAGTCATGAAAATAAAGACAACTCTTTAAATGATAAGGTGTGTCCAAACTTTTGGTCTGTACTGTAATGGACAATCCTCAGGTTTATGTATTTAGTATTAATAAAGTATAAATACTCTAAATTTCCTCAATTTTCTTCTCATAACTTTTAGGAAAACCAATCACAAAATTTCAAATAGCATAATCTTGTTTGTTGCACATCTTTGGTTATTTAAACCATGTTCATATGTATTAACTAAATAAATTTAATAACTTTTTGGAAATTATTAAATTATGTAGATTATAATTAATTTTAATTCATACATTTACAAATTTTTTAAATAAAATCAAATGGATGTAAATGCATAAAAATGTACTCTGCCATGAATTATATTTAACTTCATCATTTAGAAGGTATATTACTATATACACATATATATATTTTTTTTCATATTATGTAATGGGACATTTAATTGTGCATTTTTTTTTTCATTTGTACATTTATTTATTTCAATATACATTTATGGCCCTTTTGGCCAACATTAAATGATAAGGAAAAGCTTATTCATAAGCTGAATGCTGAAAGAGGTAAAGAAGAGATAAAGAACAGGAGCCACTTACAACAAAAACATGTTGTAACAGCTGTTGTTTGTGTTGGTGTTTTCATTGCGATCCAACTTATTCAATTGCTTGAATAAGTTGGGCTCACATGTCCCTTTCAATGTAATTCTGGTGGTTCTAAAGAGAAAAAGTGAGGGAACTACTGATAAAGAGAATATATTATTTATATCGAATAAGTACTCAAAGTTGTTTCCATGGCTTGTACTCCATTCATCCTGACGTCCACCTCATCCACACAATCTCTGTTCCTCTCTCCATCCTCCGGCAAGCTGTTACATCGCGTCAAACGTCGTGCGTGTGAACCATCACGACACGTCTTTTTTAAAATGTTAAGTGATGTCAACTGTGATTCACCCTCAGGGAGGAGCTTATTTAGGAGAGTGGAGAGTCCGGAGGTGGAGAGCGCTGAGCGGTGCGTGGGGAGGGCTGATCGGTGCGTAGTTTCCCAGCTCTGTCTTTCTTCCTCTGCTGGGTTCGAGGATCTGTCTTTTTAAAGGCGCGCACTGGGAGAACACGTTCAGGATGGAGCGGATGGAGTCAATGGAGCCGATCCCGGCGTGCTACACAACGGCATACCCGGAGATCAATCCTGACAGCGGCTACGGCTCCGGAGAAAACACGGAGAACCAGGCAAAGACCCCACCAGCCCCGACCTATGACGAAGACCTGGTGCACAAGGTAAACAAAGCTGATGGAGACAATGTTTCTCCTTCGCTTTAAAAAAAAAAAAATCTTATTAGTTTTTATTTTTTGTATTGTTGTTTCTTTGTTTGTTTGTTTTCTCTTCATTTTTCCGTGGTCAGTTTTGCCGACCTGCCACTAGCTCGCTTCTAGCTCGGCGCTCTCCATGGTGCTGATTTTTACGTTGCAGTTGCTCTGGAATTGGTCTCCTTCCAGGCTCATTCACGCCTTAGATCTGCACCGGCACTGCCCTCCTTCTGGAGTGGAGCTGTCAGCTTAATGTTCCACGCTGCTACAGAATAAAAAGAGGCTTTAAATGTGGTCCCTTCTATCAAAATCAAGAAGGTTTTTTTTTTTTTTTTTTTTTTTTACAAATGTGAGCAAATACGAAAACTTCACCGGAACCATGAGAATGTGGGAAAATGACTGCAACAAGTGACAAAAATCTGCTTAAATAAGCTAAATATTACATTTTTGTGCTTTCTTACTCATTTAAACTCTTACAGAACTATGTTAGTTGTATTGGTCTGTGGTTTCAATGTGCAGAAGTACAATGAATCTCCTCCCTCCAGCTGGCTCAGGGGCCTCACTGTCAGTGGAGCAAAAAGAGAAAAAGTCCCTTTAGGCTTCAGTCAAATGTCACATTGAGTTATGATGCTGTGTTGCAGAAACAGTTCTCTCTGTGAGCCTTTAGCTGGCTTTTTTAAAGGCCTTTAGCTGGCTTCAGTCTGCACTGCCCTACTTCCTTTTTAACTATCATCCTTCGAACAAGATGCCCCTCAACTGACTGTGTGGATGTCGTGTCATTCCACTTAATGTGATCTTTCTGAGAGATGATCATGTTTCTCAGAGGGAGACTGTTGTATAAAGTGGGCTGTCTCAAAAGCTAGTGGTCAGATTAGATATGAAATGGGTTTTGCTGTATGTTAACTAAATGCACTTTGACTAAATGCTTCTAACAACCTTCGAAGCTGTGTGTGTAGGAGTGTGTTTGTACATAATTCCCTGTATTTTTCTTCTGGCCCAAAATGAACAGCTAACTGCATAACAGTTTAGTCATGTTATCAGCAAAAGTGAAGCTGTTAAAAGGCCTGGCTCAAATCGCTTTATCTCATTTTCAGCAGACTAATTGCAAAAAAACAAGTCCGGGTGTGCTTGAAGTCATCGTCTTCTCATGTTAGCAATGGTTACCTTCAGAACCAAGCATACAGCAATCGTCGTTTTGCATCTAACTGCCACACATTCAGTTTAATTCAGTTTATTCATATAGTGCCAATTCACAACACATGGCATCTCAAATCAATTCAATCAAATTATAGAGACAGACATATTCCAAGTCAATTACATACATTATAATTGATCCCATTTATGAAACAATGCAGACAAGTTCAGTTTATTATTCAAATTGATTAAGAGGTTTTCTATCTAAGGAAACCATGTAGTGACAGTTGACAATCGCATGCATTGTGACTTTGCAGCAATCCCTCATACTGAGCATGCATGAAGCGACAGTGGAAAAGAAAACCTTCAGCAGGACCATGCACAGTATCTGCCAAGACCAACTGGGGGTTTAAAAAGACAAACCATAAACACAAAAACACAGAGGCACTGATCTATGTGAAAGAATGAATGCAACTAACACATGCAGGTACATTGCTGCTAACAATACTGCACTTTGAAGAACAGTTTTCTGGATCATCCAGAACCTCATGGTAAGAGGTTTAACTGCATTGAATACGTTTTGATGACAAATAAGGGTGTCCAAGAAGGGCATGTGCTTCTTCTTAAGGAATGCGCTATAGAATCATGTTGCCACCAGTACAGAACTTGCTCAGCATTGACACAGGTGTGTGGGAGTGCATCTGTACCCAGAGTGAGGAAAAGACTTTCAGACAATGGCCTTGGGTCAAGAAAGGCAGCAAAAAACGTCCATGTGTGAAATAAAAACATCAAGGAGAGACTGAAATTCTGCAAGAAGTACAAGGATGGAGAACAGAGTTATTTTCTCTGATGAGTTTTCCATCTGGTTGTTTGGGTCATCTGAAAAAAAAACTTTTTTTGGACAATGAAAGCTAAAAGTCCCTTGAGTGCTGTGTGGTGCAGGAAGAACCATGATATAATCCGTGTGTGGATTTGCTTCTCATCTAAGGTTTGTGGTCTCCAGGTTCTGCCAAGGAACGCAGCAAGAACACTTAACAAAAAAACACCTTTAAAAAGACATTTTTTAACTGGGTTTTGAAATAGACCACAGAGTAAACCTATACCAAGTCCAAAGAGTTCTGCAGGGCCAATGACCAGAAGACTGTTTTCTTTTTGTTTTCAGCTTAGGGAAACCTTCAGCAGGCCATTGTCACAGGACCTCAAAAACCTACCAGGAACATATTGGTGCAGAAGTCCTCTGAGATAAACTGGTACCTGTCCACGAAGAGCTCCTCAAGTCAGTAAACCGGAATAAACCGGAAGCCAATGTAGTTGCATCAAGATTGGAGTCACATGTAAAACTGTCAGAAGAAGCCTGGCAGCAGCATCTAGAATGAATCACAACTGTTCTAAGGAGGTTTTGCTTAGACATGTGTTTAGTTCATTGAAATAATCCAAATATGAGGAAACAAAACTGGGAATAATTATTTCCAGTCAAGGATGTGACACAATGGAGATTAGTTTGGCAATATTTCTCAGATGACAAAAACAGAAATGAACCAGAGACTTAACATGTGCATCCAAACTAAAACCAGAATAAAAGTTTATGCCAAAGTTCCTAACAGAGGATGTTCCCAATTAACCAAGAGGTCCAAATGTCTCCTTTATCCCAGACATGCATTTTTCTGGTTATTATATTGAATTATTTCAGTTTTGTCTTTTTTTAATTGAAGAAAACTGCCTGCCATCCACTGTTTAGGAGTGTAAGCTCTTTAACAAACAGTGGAGTTTAGAAGTTTCATTTAAGAAGAGGTTTGGAATACAACTGAACAACTCAAATATGAACTTTTATCTTAAATTTTTATGTTACATGTATGTGTGGTTATTAACGTAAGTAATGTGTAATTATAGTCAAATCAATGTATTGCTATTTTAATGTATACCAAACAGTATATAACAAAACAAGACCCTCTAGGATTCACACACATGAAAAAGATGAAACAGATAAAACATATAGAATTAGTTCAATACCGTAATTCAGCATTTTAATAGCTCGAGGCAGAAAGCTGTGCAGCAGTCTAATGGTTGTGCTTTAGATTTCAGGGTACCATTTGTCTGAAGGCAGCAGTTCAGAAACATTACGAAGGGGGTTTAGGGGTCTCTAACAATGTTCAGAGCCCTGTTCCTGCAGCAGAGCTGAAACAAATCCAGACAAACAGCTGGGACCCACCAATGATCCTTTCTGCTCCCCTCACTATTCTCTGCAGGGGCTGTAGAATCATGTGAAAATCTTGGAGGTCAGTGATGTATGTTTAAGTTGTTCACAAAGTGCTGTCTCTGGAAACATGATCCTAGAAAATTCTAAGGAATATGTATTTTAGAATGACTAAAAATACAGTATATGTCATGGGTAACATGTCTTGGTTTGATTGTGTGGTTGAGACCATGACTCCACAAATGAAAAACAAAATACCTTATGACCTGTTTGATTTCATACACAATTATTGGATTGATCTCAGGAATTTAATAGGATCTTACCTAGAGGAACTTTGAAAGGCAGATGGATCAACATTTCTGATACATGAGAAGAGGTGGCAAAATGAAGAGCTAATTGCTGAAGTAGATGAAGGAGATGAGGGGGAGAAAAAGTGGGAGAAACTGGATCAGGAGTTTCACACCGAAAGTCCAAATGTGTGGGTTGGAGGAACTGGAAGTGCTTAATCACATCCTGGTACACTTTTTGAAGACCTGTCATCATGTTTAATATTCATGTACTATAATTCAAAAAACTATTATTTTCACAGGCTGACAGGTTGTCAGAGAATTCATAGGTTACAAGAAATACAAACATAATCAGGAAGCTGATTTGTTGAGGTACTCCATGAAGAGACGTTTGTATTAAGGAATAGGTTAATTTTAGAAAATCGCTGTAAGTCAATGAAACCATTGTGTCAAAGTACCTCTACAGCTTATACAGACTTTGGTTGTAAAGATTAGTTTTTATTAGCATTTTGTTCTTCAAAATGCTGTCTGAAGGCTACAGGATTAAAGCTAAAATGCAGTCGCATGGCAGTAAGGATCCGTATCCTTGTCCGTACAAAAATATGCAAATCACAGTCATTTCCTTTGCAGCATCAGCAGATACATTTCATGGTGAATTATAGTAAAGCAAGCTGTTCTTTCTCTGAAGAGACAGGGACAGTAATTACAAGTGAGCTGCACAGATGTATTAGTCTAAACATGTTGGCCTGCTTCTCTTAGTCAGTCCTCTTTCTGGATGTGCTGACTTTTCTCGGGAAGCTACCTTCTCTGTCAGATGGAAAGTGTTTACTCAATGTAAAATGGAATTTAAAAATATTTTTTGATTAAGGAATATGTTTGATATAAAGGAGAAATTTTAAATATTTCCTAAAGACTGTGTTTGTTTGTAAATATTGAAGTTCGCTTTCTTTCTGTTGCATATATACAACTGCAGTTAAACATGATACACTGCAATGTTAAGGAAGCTCCTATTTATTTTCCATACCTGCTTAAACCTGTTCATCATTACAGACATGCTTGAGGCTACAGGTGCATCTTAATAATTTAGAATATTAACAAAAAGTTATTTTTTTTATTTACTCAATTCAACAAGTGAAACTATATTACTATATTACTATATTACGCAAATTCATTTACACAGAGCAATTTAATTCAAGCTTCTGAACTTGAATTTCTGTTTTCTGTTCTATTTTTTGTTCATTTTGATCGTTATGGCTTGCAGTTAATAAAAAATCCAAAAATCTCTTTCTCAAACAAATTTAATTTTACAACATATGATTAAAACAAATGATTTAGTTTTTTTTATTCGGAAACGTTATATTATGTCCATCTTATGGATCTGGCTGTTAATGGAGTACTGTATCCAAACATAATAATGGAAAGTTGAGGGGAAGGAAAAAGTATGGTAAAAAAAAAAAGGAGCACAAACAAAAGGGATAACCATAATTTTTAGAGAACTGGGAAGAAAAGTACAGTAAAGAGTTTGTGGGGGATTCTCAAGGATGCACTACAATGTCCAAAAGGTCTTAGTTGGGCTCTGAAGAAAAAGGACTGAAATGTTGTGTAGAGGTCCAAAGTTGTCTTTTCAGATGAAAGTAAATTTTGCGTTTGGTTTGGAAATCAAAGACTCAGAGTCTGGAAGTCTGGGTGTTTGTGTTTTTTTTCTGGGTTTGTTTATTATTGTTAGGTCTTTCTGTATTGATGTCATTCCTTTGTATTAAGTTTCCTTCATTTTTATTAGGCTTTTTCCCATTTCAGTTGAAGGTCCTTTGTGTTTGTTCTGTGTTAATTAGTCTCTTTCCCCTAGTCTTCCTTGTCTTCACTTATCACCAGCTGTTCCACATCCGTCTGATTATGCTCGTCTGGTTCCTAGGTCATGCCTCACTCATCATTATTTAGGCTCATTGGTTTTCGTTGTTTATTACTAAAATCTTCTGTTGAGTTCACAGTTTAATATCCTGTTCCCCTTGTGCCATATTTGTACGTTTGTTTTTTCCTCATTAAACCTTTCCATTCCCCCTCTCTACTTCTGATCTGTCTGTATTTGAGTCCCACTAACAACAATTATGACAGGTCCATTGCAACGTTTTCACAGTCAGTGATTATTTGGGGAGCCATATCATCTGCTGCTACTGTCGGTCCACTGTGTTCTATCAAGTCCAAAGTCAACGCAGCCATCCCCCAGGAAACTTTAGAGCACCTCATTCTTCATTCTGCTGACATACTTTGTGGAATTTTTGGTTTCATTTTCCAGCAGGTTGTGGCACCTGCCTACACTGACAAAGGTACAAATACCAGCTTAAATGACCATGATATCGCTCTGCTTTTTTGGCCAGCAAACTAACCTGACCTAAACCCCACAGTGAATCTCCAGAGTTCTGTCAACAGGAAGCTGAGAGACTTCAGAGCCACTAATACAGATGAGCTGAAGGCCCCTATTAAAGCAACCTGTGCTTACTTAACATCTCAGTAGTGCCACAAGCTGATCGCCTTCATGCCACACCAGAGATGCAATAATTTTTGGAAAAGGAACCACAATGAAGTACTGAGTACATATACTGTACAGTACATACATTTTCAATATCTAAAGTTAACCAAATAAAGCCTACCTAAACCTAAAGTGTTGATAGCATAGGAAGCTGTCAACGTTAAGCTCCTGTAGACAATTAAAGACTAAATCTGTGTCTTATCTGGAAATCTAGGCTTGTTCGAGCTCAGAAGCAACAAGAATTTTTGAGTATTCTGTCAAAAATATTAAGAGCTGGCTTCTGATAACCTCACTCTGGCATATTAGCTGGTGGTATAATATAGAAAATGGGAAGAAAAATAATACAGATAGTGTAATAAATGTGTTTTTGTGGATCTTGGAAAAATAGTTTTATTGCTGAAAGAACTTATTTTAGGATCCCTCCATCTGTGTTACATAAACAGTACTGTTAGCACTTGTCTTGAAGGTTCTCACAGTTTGGGTTTAATTATATAAATCACAGTTGACAAAAAAAACATCTAAAACATAAGCATGATACCCACATTGCCACAGCTGTGCAATTGACAGATATTCAGGTTGTAAAAGTAGGAACTGTAGTATTATCTGGTTTCAAATCCCATCTTTTCTGCACATCAGCAGTGAGAAATTGAAGCAATATGCAAACTCTCATCCTGTGACATGTTTCAGGAGCTGAAATTTGAAGTTTCGGACATGTGCCTCTAGATTTATCAAACTAAGGAGCAAAAACCCTTGTTAAGTAGCATGAAAATGAGACTTACTCCACTCTTGATTTTGGTCTAGGAAAAAGAAACTTCACAGGAATTTAATCTCCCTCTGAACCCTGAGGCTAAGTAAAATCTAACTTCCTCTTTCTTCCTCTCTGACTCATAAATGTAAAATCAGTGTCTTATTCCAGAACATCTGTGGAACTTCTGCCTAATTGCCTCCAGTCCCCTTGGGGGACTACAGACTAATTTCCCATCTATTGTCTATTAGCACAGTCATATGCATTATGCTGCTTTTGCCAAAGATACACAGACTGTGGACGTAAAGAATCATCACATGTATTGCATGTTTGAGTACATGAACTATTAAGTGAAGCTGGGAGTGAGATTACGGTTCGGGTGTGGTCAGTATTAAAAAAAGCAGGGTGGTACTAATGCCTAAAGGACTAGAACTTTTTTGATCTATGATACTTTTTCATGCTACTTTTTCATGCTACTTTTTAATGCTACTGTTGAAATGCATCTCTTTAATTGAGCTCTAACATCAGAAGTCTTCCTGGGCCACGAGGTGTCCTTTGAACACTGTTAACAAATGCCTGTGCTGAAACACATATGGACGACATCATCCTTAAATATTCTGATGGAACAGGGACTGATAACTAATGGAAGCACTATTTTAGATGAATAAAAACAAGGACAGTATTTGAACAGGACATGTAGGACACAAAATCACATGTTATCCATCAGGGGTCTGAAATAGAGAGGACCAACAGTTTTAAAAAGACTGTAAATAAGGTCATGATCTATGACCTGGGCCAATAATGCAGAGGAGCTGAAGGCTGCTAATAAAGCAACCTAAGCACCTCAGCTGTACCAGAGGTGGAATGATACCATGACATGCTGCATTGATGCAGTAATTCATAAAAAAGGAGCTCCGACCAGTACATGACCATACTTTTCAGTGGCCTAACATTTCAGCCATAATTATCAAAATTATCATAAAGTAACACTCTGCGTGTAAGGAATTTATAGATTCTATGAGTTTCACTTAGTCACAATTAGTGAATTACATTAACGTTTTTATGATTTTCTAATTATGACCTGTATATACAAAGATCTTTCTAAAGGTAACAGCCATCTAGCTAACTGTAATGTAGTAAGCTAACTACCCAAAAGGTACAAAGGCAGAAAGCCGTGTATCTTCGGTGGAAGTTACCTTGCTACATTAGTGTTAACACGCCCACCTAGCTGTAATACATGTTGCCAACTTGTGGAATTTTAAATGAGTAACAAAATTACACCATGCAATGCTCCGAGAAAGAAATCAAGAACTACATCTCAAACTGTATAGGTCTCAGTTAGCATTTTAGCATATGCTAATGTGCATCGCAGGACATTTACAAAAAAGACTGAACAACTTTGCCTTGTTTTGGGAGATTTGCAAAATCAAAGTATCCTCTCTATAAAGAATATGATAGCATGACTTAGGTTTGCAAAGTTGCTTTTGGACAAACCACAACACTAGTGGAACAATGTCGTTTGGACAGATGAGATCCCAAGTAGATACATTTGGCAATAATGAACAATGTCATGTTCAGTGAAAAGTACATACCCCATACCCACTGTTGAGCATGGTGGTGGAAGGGTGGTGATTTGGACTTGTTTTTGCAACAGGTCCTGTGCTCCGTGCAGTTCTGTCCAACAGCTAAAGAATGAGCCAAACTGGGTCATCAAGAGGACAATGATCTCAAACACAGCATGGCCCAGTCAACGTCCAGACCTCAATCTAGTTAAAATGCTGATAAAAAATTAATTGATTAACAAATTATGTATGTATCAACCCAACATTAACAAATACCCTAAAGCTGGAACTGAAATGGAGATCATGATTGTTTGGTTGATGCTGTAACCCCACTGATCTTCACATCCCGTCACATTCCCTTTGTTCCTTCTGGCCTTCCAATATTTCTGAATACTTGTAATCTTGAAATCTCTTTTAACTTACACAAAACTTTCAAAGTTTGCAACCTCTTGATGTATGCCTGCATAAACTAAATTGTTTTGTTGGTGCTTAAATTAAGTTGAATCTATGTTCAATTATCCATTCAATTAGGATTTTGCAAAATTCTTCCTAGTACCAACATCAAAGGGAAGCTTAGAACCCCCTGGTTGTTAAGGAAATCTCAAAAACCTTCAGCATACAATTATTCTTTTTTCCAAACAACCTCTGATCGTTATCATAAGTTATCTTGGGTAAAGTGTTTGAGGTCAAATTCTTGGATATTCCTATGATGGACTTTCAACCTATCCAGGGTGTACCCCACATTTCACCACATAGCTGCTGGATATATCTTTATAGAAGAATAAATGTTTGTATTAAGCCATCAAAAGGGAATAGATTATCTGCATTGTTGGAATCTAAATCTAAATGCCTGCTTTAAGGAGACAGAGCAGCTTGGTTGTATTTTTGTTATTGTTTGTGACTCAGTTGGACAGCACTATGCATGTGGGGGTGGGCGTGGCAGGACCTCAATGTGACTCAACAAATGAAAGGCACAAATAAAGATGAAGTATTGACTGATGACCCTGGTGACTAACTTGGATGTTTCTGAAAACTGTCTTTCAGTGATTTTATTGTCTTGAAGGTTATCTCCCCCAACTTATGAGTCATACTGTGAGAGTGGTGCACAGCTAGGCTATTAGAAAAGACATTGCTATTTGTACAGCTTGGAAAAAGACATGTCTGGAATGACGCAGATATTTATTTAAAAATGAATTATTCATAGATTAAAAGTGTTAAAGCAGTAAAAGTCGCTGCATTATTTTGTTACCAAGAAGGTAAACAGAATAATTCAATGTTTGTCACCCAAATGCACTTTGTAAATGGGTTAAATTCATATGCAGTTATGCCTTCAACCATGTGTACTTTGTTCCAGTGGCCCACTTCTTATCAGAATGTCCTCGTTCCCCAACACAGAGCTTTTAATTCAGGCAACATCCAAACTAACATTGGATCATTTGTATGTCTGTCACTCATTTTTTCCGGAGGTTACTCGAGGTTGCCATAAACAGGTTTGAATTCATGACTATCATGTGCAAAGCTTTAACCAATGCATCAACTGACAAGCTACAGGCCGCTAAAGGAGATCCTTCCTGCCCACAGCCATCAGCATCTACAATGGCTCTTTGAAGAAACCTGCATAATATGAGCTACAACAACAATTAATTTCCCTTTGGAATTAATAAAGTATTTTTGAATTGAAATTAATTGAATGGAATTGAATGAGCAGGCATCTGCTGCGATCTATCCCTGGATAGAAATACAAAGAGGTTAACATAGTTAGTGGCAGTAAGGAAAGGGGTTTAATATATATAGCTTAACGATTCAAGGTTGGGTTACTGTTGGTTGTAAAAATCTTCATATGTGTGTTTGTTTTTGCTTTTTTGCAGACAATTTTGGTCGGGGACAGTGGAGTAGGGAAGACATCTCTTCTGGTTCAGTTTGACCAGGGCAAGTTCATCCCGGGCTCCTTTTCTGCTACAGTCGGAATTGGATTTACGGTATGTATGGGATAAACCTGCTGCTTATTCCTGTAGACAGGAGAATCCATTCGTTTAACAAGTTTTTATTGTCTAGATTAATAGATACAACAAAACATTTATGTTAGCTAACAAAAACACATGAGGAATAGTTGGATTTGGGTGTAATTTGGTGATGTTTTGATTTGCAAGGAGTAATAGTGTTACAGGCAGTTGCTGGAGTGTCTGGCAGCCAGTCAAAACAGGGAGTAAAGGTCTGCAGACACAGAGCATGGCTTGAAGAAGCACCTGACACTGTAACCAGTACTGGTTAGAGTTTGAGGTAATAACTTATCCTGTGTTTGTCTGGTTGAATATACTCACTGAATAAATCAGCAGCTACAGGACCATTGCTCCTTTCACGATGCCATCGCTCATGCTCTCTAGAGACTTTTCTAGGTGTGTCAGCTCAAGCATATCAAATAATTTACATGCCCAAAACTATTCTCCACATGCACATTTTTTTCTTGAAATCCTTTTGTTATTGTCTTTCTCATTTATCATTTTTCTCAGAATAAAGAGGTAACTGTTGACAACGTAAAGGTCAAACTACAGGTCAGTGTGCACGTCAGTTTTAACGAGAGGTTGGTTTACTTCATGAATAACAGATTCTTTGTAGATGTTTTTTTATTTCCATTTCCTTTGCTATGAAAGTGAAGATAAGAGCTGATTAAAAACAGATCAGTGTGGGTTTTGTTTCAGATTTGGGACACAGCAGGACAGGAACGGTTCAGAAGTGTGACTCATGCATATTACAGAGATGCACATGGTGAGAACGAATGAATCACAACAAAAATTACAAAGTTTCACTTGTACTTTATATACAGGATGTGATGCACTTGACATATATGTCAAGCCGTAATTTGTCTTTTCTTTTCTTTCCAAAGCTTTGCTACTTTTGTATGACATCACCAATAAATCATCGTTCGACAATATCAGAGTAAGTCTCACATTCTCCATAACCTGGAAAATAAAGAAATCTTACATGTTGTACATGTGTCAGTCTATCAGTAAGGTCAGCAGTGCATGACTCAAGGTGGTTTGAATACATTTCAGCTGTTCCTAAGCGACTGCATAGAACATGCTATATGTGAGAAGCCTACACAGTTGATCCCCAAATGCAGCCTTCTGCAGGATGAAACTCAGCAGAGGGCAGCAGGACGTAACACAACTAACAGTGTTTTTGCATGTTTTTTCTTCTCTTGGTCCAGGCATGGTTATCAGAAATTCATGAGTATGCACAGACTGATGTAGTCATCATGTTGCTGGGCAACAAGGTGAGAAGGCATTGTTTGTGGAGCTCAGTATGTGACTGAAAAGTGAGTAGATGCTGACTTAGCCTCCAGAAGGTGATATGGTATTTAGACATGCTAATAATCAAGACTGTTGTGGGCAACAACTTCATTTTATTTCATATCATTATTTCATATTTCATATTGTCTTTGTATGTATAAAATGTAGAGGTCTGGGAACTTAAATAAGGATTTCATGTTTAGTTCAACCCTGAACAAAATTCCGCGGGTACATGAATAGATGGTGTTTAGACCAACAACGGACTATTTAAACCAAATTTTAGAACTTGAGCTTCTCTAAAAAAAAGACATACAGTACAGACCAAAAGTTTGGACACACCTTCTCATTCAAAGAGTTCAAGAGATTCAAGAGATTCTTTATTTTCATGACAATGAATATTGTAGCTTCACACTGAAGGCATCAAAACTATGAATTAACATGTGGAATTATATACTGAACAAAAAAGTGTGAAACAACTGAAAATATGTCTTATATTCTAGGTTCTTCAAAGTAACCACCTTTCGCTTTGATTACTGCTACGCACACTCTTGGCATTCTGTTGATGAGCTTCAAGTGTAATCAAAGCAAAAGGTGGCTACTTTGAAGAACCTAGAATATAAGACATATTTTCAGTTGTTTCACACTTTTTTGTTCAGTATATAATTCCACATGTGTTAATTCATAGTTTTGATGCCTTCAGTGTGAAGCTACAATATTCATTGTCATGAAAATAAAGAAAACTCTTTGAATGAGAAGGTGTGTCCAAACTTTTGGTCTGTACTGTATATTGTGTGGCAATATGATGTAAACTTATACTGAGAACATATGTAAACAAAAGGTAGAAGAAAGTGCATGAACTTATCCAGTTTTTAACAAGAAAAGTTTATACAGTGAAAGTACTGTGGCATACCTAAAATAAACATTTAGCATTGATGGGATCCTACAATTCGGTACAGAAGCTGAGACCAGCTGTACAGTACATGCCGTGAATACGTTTGACATCATTTTCCCAAGATTTCTAACTTACTATTTTGTTATATTAAGATATCTACGCTGGTTTTATCTTTTATCTCGAGAATTGTTTGTTTTGTTAAGAAAATTAGCCATGGTAAAAATGGCAATGATAAAGAGCCTATGATAATGACATGATTGTGAGGTCAAACATTTGGGGTTTTTGTATTACACCAGTTTCATTGTTGCTCATAATCTGCTACAGTACGTGAAATCATACACGTGTGACCTAGTTGCCAGATCGTTCTTTGGTGTACATTTTTTAGCTTGAATCAAAGGCTAGCATGACTGATCTCAGCTAATGACTGAACCAGATGTTTTCCTGTGATGAAATAATTTCTAAATAGCTTTTCTGGCTCAGGAAAATGAAATTATAGGTTATCACAAAAATAAAACACTCGCTCACAACAATGTGGTTAAAATACATTTCTTGGCTTTTAAATACAAAAACATTGACATCTGTGTTTGGAACAGTTAGCATGTCTGTTCCTGAACTTTCTTCCTTAACACTAGAACCACCAAGACTCCAAAACCTTCGACAACCACCAGAGGGAGTCATTTTGACCCCGAGTCAGGTGCCTTACAAATTACAAAAAGACTGTTTACAATAAGAGGGTCCAATAAGAGGGAACCAGAAATATAAAAATTAATTTCACCCTAAAGTAGCTCATATTGAGATCAAAATTATCCATACAATCAGCTTTAAATTTTACCAACATGTTTCTTCTGAATTAAAGTACTTTTTTTGAAGTGGCCCACATGGAGGCCTGACTTGTATCTGAAACTAAGAGTGATGGCGTAGAGGCCTTCCAAGCTCCAAGACTTGGAGCTCTTCACAAAAGAAAAATCATCAAAAAATAAGTGGAATGATACAGCATGCTGGTCAGCAATAATAAGAAAATATGGATAATTTTTAACATGCCATTTGTGATACAATGTAAATTATTTTTTTTTAATTGATACTCATTTTACACTGTTTCAGTGTGCTTAGAGCAGGGTTGTCCAAACTTTTTGTCATGTGGGTCAAAATAGTCTAGTCCGAAGTGCTCAAGTGCCAAGAAAATGTTATATTTTAAAAACTAAAATCACAATTAATTATATTGTTATTTTTTTATTTACCTGCTTAACAATAAACTAAGCTAATATTTTAATTAAACCAATAAAGTAGTCAGAATCCTTGTAGTAAAGGGATGAGTGAATCATTGTAGATCCGAAATTCGAAAAGGTTTTAAAAGAGTGGCATCCAGTTCGCTAATTCTTTTTGGCTCGAACGAAAAGAAAAAAAAAGCATTTTAGTCTATTTTCAGCAATAAGAACAGGATATGTGTCTTTATTTGAAATGGATTCCTGTATTAATTAATTAAAAGCAGATTTGGTTGCACCAAACTCTGCTTCTTAGTAAAATTCACTGCATAGATGGGGTTCCATTTCTCTGAAATAACAGTTATTAAAAGACGAATACTTTGTTTGGTTCCTAACATTTTACATTGTAAAAAGATTTTAGTTATCAGAAACAATTCTGCCCTTTTGCATCAACCACCTTCACTGGTGAACGAAATCAGTCTTAAACTGCATTAGAGGGCCGCACATAATCAGTTCAGGGCCGGCAAATAGCCCTCAGGCCGCTCTTTGGACACCCCTGGCCTAAAGGAATGTCTGTCTCAGTTCACTGACCTCTTGGTCATTGAAAAATAAGGAATAATTTTGGCTTAACCATACTTCAGTCTCAAAGATTTTGATATTTACATGCATAACTCTGATAGTATATATTACACATTACCCATAATAAAAGACATGTTTAACAGACCTGGTTTAGGAAAACTATTGAATTATGAGCCACATGTAGAGGATTCAGTTGAAAAGGGTTTGGCAGTGTTGACAATTATCAGGCAGTCATGCTGGAAACCTGTACAATTCAGACCAAAGTGGTGCTGTGATGCACAAAGGACCACTGTCACTAGCTAGCTATTGCACATTTACTGTCATTGCGACACATAACTTAAATGCTAATTTGTTTTTGATCCCTTTTTACTAAATATACTGCAAGGATGAATAAATGTCTTTCTTCTGATAGTTTCCATTAGGCTTATTTCACATATAATGTGATCCTATATGTGACCTACAGTACATGTATACATGTTCATGTTCAATGTACTGTATATAAAAGCAGTAATCTAACTTTAATTAAACTGTATATACCAAGTGAAATGTGCACATTATATTTAGTCTAATCTGAATCTCTCTGTACTGCGTTGATATTTCAGGCTGATATGAGCAGTGAACGAGCGATCAGGAGAGATGAAGGAGAAAGACTGGCCAGAGTGAGTATGCAAACAACTATATAAACACAACTAACAAGGTGCGTTCTGTTACTTTCTGATGTTCGCTCCTCTTCATACATCTAGGAATATTCAGTCCCCTTCATGGAGACGAGTGCCAAGACGGGAGTCAACGTAGAGCTTGCCTTCACAGCTGTAGCCAAGTATGATACAATTTTCCCTAAATAAACACTTCACCGCTGACACCCAACATCTGTTGGTTGGTATGCAGTGCTCTTAAAAAGTATTTACACATTTCTTCTGCTTTTGCTTTTTTCCCACTTCAGTGTTTCAGATCACCAAGCAAATGTTAATATCAGGCCAATATAAAATTAGTAAATACAAAATGCAGCTTTACAATGAAATGAAAAACCTATCCATCCCACCCTGGCCCTATCTGAAAAAGTGATTGCTTGTGAAACGTAATATTTGGTTGTGTCATGACCTGTAGGTTTCAATATTTGGGAAGTTACTTTAGATTTGTATTTGAATCGTCCTGGGTTGTTACTCCCAGTGTCCGTTACATGAATCAGTCCTTTGTGTTAAGATTCTTAGTTTCTTCTTGTGCTCTGTTCTTTGTGTATTGGTTTAGATTCCTACTTCAGTTTTAGTCTTTAGCTTTTGGTTTTAGTAACATCTCCCTGTTTTAATTTATGTGGTAGTCATTTTCCCTCAGCTGCACTGTGCTGGTTTCTTCTTACTGCCTTCCTCTTCTCTGGATTTAACTACTTTTCATCCTCTTAACACAACAGGTTGTGTTAACCGTTTTGGTAACAAATACCATGAAACATCTGTGATAACTGGCAAAGAACAAATGTTTCAAACTTTTCACTAGTCAGATTCTTTGATTAAAAGCAGCTGGAAACAAAAATGTTTTCATTCCTGATTTAAAGGAGCAAATATTTTCTGCACGCTCAGGTTTTCAGGGAGTTTGTTCCAAAGCTGAGGATCATAAAAACCAAACATTGCCTCCTCAGTTTTCTGAAGACCTGAGGGGTCTACATGGTTCATACTTTACAAGCAATTCCAGAGACCATGTTTTATAGATCAATAGCAGAATTTTAATATCGATTTTTTTGACAAACAAGCAACCAGAGCATTGATTTAAGATCTGGTGTAGTGTCAGGGTTTCCTTGGAATCTTAAAATACCTTAAATTTAACTTGATTTTACTTAATTGCAGACGCCCTGGATATGTTCCAACCTAAAGTTGCAAAGTTGCAAAACCTGACGTACATCTTAAAGATAAATCCCCATAAGGTTTTGATATTTTCTGTCCTGTTTTCTTAGATGAAATGGTACTTTGTAGATGGAAAAGCTTCTCAGTATTTAAATCCAATCAAAAATACTATATCTACGATGATGTGATGGCTTTTTAAGATTTCAAACACCATATTGAAATTATTTTGTTAGGGTTGACAAAATATTAATTTTATTATGATTATTTCTATTGTCACTCTATAACTTCCTGCACAGAAGTGAGTGTATATCTATCCTTTCCTTCCACTGTATTTCTCAAAATTCTGGGTGAACATTCATGGAATAATTGTCTGACAACATATGCATGTGTATCTTTGCTTTTAAAGATGCTTTAGCTGAGACATGAATGTTTCCTCCTCTTTGTTCTGTCCTTCAGGGAACTGAAGCACCGGGCTGTCCAGCACCCCAGTGAACCCAAGTTCCAAATTCATGAATACATTGAGTCACAGAAAGAGAAGTCCGGCTGCTGCAGTTACTTCTGAATCTCACATTTAAAACCAGGCTGCCACGGACACGCAGAGAGATGAGTGGGAGGACCCACTCACCACTGTTACCAAAATACAACGCTGCCATTCATGGGGGGAAGAGTTGAGGAAAATGAAACCAGGTATTAGCTCGGACGATCCATAGTTTAATGTTGCCAAGCAAAGATTCTCCAAACTCTTAAGACTTTGTTGTCAGAAACAGATACTTTATGATGTACAAACTGCATTTTAAAGCTACGGGAATATTGCCTTATGAGGATCTGTACTCAACTGCTGAGTATTGTATTTTTATGAGTGTGGGCACAACTTTAGACAATTTCTTTTGAAGGTTTAATGATATGCATTTTAACAGCTGCAAAACGAACATATAAAGTGCTATGCAGAAGTGTTCATACCCCTTACAACGACAAACTTCACTGTATTTTATTGGCACTTTATGTGATAGACCAACACAAAGACGGGCATAATTATGATATGGAAGAAAAATGACGAATCCATTTCTAATACTTTACAAATAAAAATCTGAAAAGTGTGGTGTATATTTGCCCTTGATTTTGACTGGCCCAGTCTAACACATGAATATGCTTTGATCTAAACCAGTCCATTGTTGCTCTGGCTGTATGTTTAGGGTCGTTTTCCTGCTTCATGGTGAGCCTTTGTTCCAGTCTCAAGTCTTTTGCAGCCTCTAACAGCTTTTTCTTCAGGATTGTTCTGCATGTAGCTCCTTCCATATTACCTTCCATTTCAACTCTGACCAGCTTCACAGCCCTTGCTGAAGAAAAGCATCCCACAGCATGATGCTGCTACCACCATGTTTCACCATTTTTGGGGGGTATGAGCAGTGTTAGTTTCCCACCACAAATTTTTAATGTATACCAAAAAGTTCAAATTCTACTCTCATCGGACCAGAGCACCTTCTTTCACACTTTCGCTGAGCTACGTGGCGTGTAGCAAACTGTAAACAGGGTTTCTTATGGCTTTCTTTCAACAGGAGATTTCTTCACGCTACTGTTCCATGAAGGCCAAATTTGTGGCGTGGCTTACTATCAGTTGTCCACTCTTCAGATTCTCCAACCTGAGCTGGGGATCTTTGCTGCACTCCCCGGAGCCACTATGGACCTCTAGGCTGCTTCTTTGTTTAAAGTTTTTCTTGTTCAGCTCAGTTTAGGTTATATTAGGACCTATAGTAGGTCCTAGTAGGTTTCCAGTACCACCAAGCTCTTTCCATGTTTTCGTGTAATAGATTGAATAGTCCTCCATGAGATGTACTAGGTTTGGGGTATTTTTTTCTAAGCTGACCACAATGCTGTGTCCATGGGCAGCATGATGCTGTTTGTTCACTGATGTTCTCTAACAAACCTCTGAGGCCAGAAACTAAACTAGCTGGATTTATAGCAGGATTAAATTACAAACAGCTGGGCTTTAATTATCATTAGGTTGGTTTCTGAACACAGTTGGTTGCATTAAATTTTATTTAGGCATAACAGAGTAAAGGAGTCTAAGTTCAACCGCATATAGCACAAGAGAAAACCATGCATAATTTTCCTTTCACTTCACAATTACTCACTTGTTTGTTTTGATTCTTCACATAAAATCCCATTAAACTAAAGGGACATTTTGTGGCTGCAATGTTATAAATGGAGGGAAGTTGAAGGGGTATTGCAACTTTTGCAAGATGCTGCACACAGCCAGAAATCTAACATTTGGCACACTAGTAGTGATGGGAGGATGTACAGTAACACCAGCCTGTGTGGATCGCAAGACTCAAGTCTAACTCCCAGTTATCCAAACCTGTTCTTTTCATTGGAAAGCCATGACAGAAATGAAGCATTTCATGCACTTGTAGGTTAATATGATACTAATATTACTATGGATCACCATGTATTAGAAATCTGTAATATACCCGGTTTTCAGGTGTCTTCTTTTAATGGTCGTCTATGTAGACAATGTTTTGGTGTATTTTTGTTGTTGTTTTAAATGCTGCTAGTTATATTGCACGACCTTGACAGTGAGACTCTTTTTGCCAACTTTATGTTATTTTATGTGTTTAAAAATGCAAATACATTAAGAGCTAAGAGAAACCAGCTTCTTGCTGTGAATTTCAGACAGAGAAAAACGGAATGTTTAGACAGGGACACATTAAATTTAAAAAGCATATATGCAGAATAATTTATAAAAATGCCTGTTTAATCTTGAAAGAATTTTTATGAGCATATTCTTTAAAAAAATTTAAAATGTCTTGAAATTAATTAAGTTAAATGACCTAATCCAAGACTTTTATATTGTCGTTTTTTCTAACATTCATATCCATCTCTTACTTAAATCCATTTTGTTCTAAAGACAACGCTTTTTCTAAAACCAGCTGGAAAACTTATGGAAATATGGATTTTCACAGCTGCATAAAAATTCAAAGCAAAGTCCCAAAACACTGTTTGTGACTTGGACTAAATCATTTTTACGTATTGTTCTACACAATTGACATTCAGTCACTCTTATAAGAACAGTTTAGGAGAGTAAAGAAGAGTAAATTGTCTCTATTCAAAACAAAACAGGAAAGTAACCATACTTCTGCATGTTCTAGACATGACAGAATTGGAAGATATAATACATTAGAAGGCTCTTGACATTGATCAGCTATTGGAATTCATTTTGAGTGTCCTCTGCTGAGACCTTTTGTACATACTGTATGTATTTGTTCTATAAGTGCAGCGAACATACTTTTGAAAATGGTCTGGACATGCTAACTGCAACAAACCTCCAAACACCTCTGGCGCAATCACTGAATTCTCTCGAAGCATATGTATTGTACTTTTATAGCTAAATTTGAGGTTTGATCCTTCTGCATGTAGGGGGGATTGCATGGGGCCATGTCTGTGGGATATCTCTTTAAAATGTACTGTATGTCACCCAAAAAATGTTTTCGTTGAAAATGAAAATAAAGATAGATAATTTTCATATTTTTGAGTAAAAGCTCAGGGTAAAGATGTGTTTTAAAATACATGACTTAAATTATAGGTCCAGTGAACATAAAATTATAACTTTTCCTTACTTGTGATATAGCAGTGATATAAAGCTACCTAACAAACATTTGTATGTGGTACCCATGTGAGTTTCTAATAGGCTGAAATGTAGGTTTCATACGGCATTATCCACATGTTCATTATGGTGTGTGGTTAGTTTACATTACAAAACCATGCACAGATAAATGGATTACAGATAGCTTTAGGTTTTTAGAAGTTTCTGCTTCCACACATACATATACAAAGTGTTGGATAAACACTTGTCTCACTTATGGGCTGAACGGTGGTCCAGTTGTTACCACTGTTGTCTTGCAGCAAGCAGGTCCTGTGGTCACATCCCGGTCCGGGATCTTTCTGCGTAGAGAGTGCATGTTCTCCCTGTGCATGGGTAGGTAACTGGCTTCTTTAAATTGTGAATAACTTTTGGTATTCTCATGTGGATGAAGATATTCCTAGAAACAAAACCATGTTTACAAGAAACCTTTTAGAAATTAAAACTACATTTTTTGGGGGGAAAAAAAGGTTTTTTGTGTGGATTAGCCTTCAATTTATGATGTATTTGTAAAGTTCCCTAGAAGTATAGAACAGCTTTATTCAGATTTTCTCTTAAATAAAAACTTGATCAAGTATGTGTACTAAAGCAAATGTTTGCTGCAAGCTTCTGTCCAACATAGTTGAATTAAAACACAGTCCGGTCCATGCAATGCTGACAACACCTAACCCTGCCTTGGTTTGCTCATATGGGTGAATCAATTGGGCTCTAGAAAAGAAACACATAATTTTTTTCTGTTACAAGCCGTACTTCTTTTTAGCCCATTTATAACACACATCGATGCCACATACAGATGATGATAAAGCTACATAGCGGCATGTATGGTCAGAGAGGTATTACCAACTCTCACACTCAGAATTAAGCTCAGCAATGCCACCCTGGGAAATTCACCCAGGGAATATTACCCATTGTTTATTAGGACCCTTGGTCTCAAATGAGATGAAAGGAGATAAACTGCTGTACAGGAATCTTTGCATCAACTTCATATTTCAATGTGATGATAAGTAAAGCCTTAAAGAAACAGTGATGTCAAAACAACACCTCTGTGATACTGCATTACAACGTTTATGCAATTGTTTTCTCCTACAATGATATGCAAATCATTTTGCTTATTATTTCAAATTATTCAGTGAATGTCTGAATGCGTTGGCTTCGTGGATGCTTCAGATCTGATGTGATGTGTGCAGATTTCTTTCTTATGTCTCGCTCATACAGCCAAAAGTTGTGTTTGATGTGTTGTTTGCTGCATCAAAAAATAAATTATTATTTTTAACCAAACTTCCGTCTGCCCAATAGTCTTTTACGATCTGGTTGTTAATCCTCTCTCTCGCTCTGGTTTGCAATGACAGTCATGCATTTGTGGCAATCCAGAACGAAAGTGAGGATTGTGGTTAGTTTTCATCAGTCAAAATTTCCTCAGAACATCTGATCAAGTAGCAGATCTGTTATACTTTGGATGAGTTGTACAATCATCTTTTTCTTTTCTTATACTAAGGGTATCAACCTAATTACAAAGTCAGAAGCAGCATACAGCTCTGAAAATGATCTTTATAAAGTCAGAAAAGTGAGCAGAATTAAAAGAAGAACAAAACTTCCTGTTTATCACCTGAGCCTTCAAGATAAATGTTTTGGTCGGGATAACATGACACCTGATGGCAAATATTTCTTAAAACTCATTTGGTTTTGCTGTGCAACCAAAGTCAATCTTCTCTATTAAAGTGCTTGTCAACATGCTTTTATGTTACTTTAAGCTCTGACAAAATCCCATCTGTCACTATATGTCAACATTTCGAGGGAAAAAGAATGTGCTGGATACTTTGGAGACCTTTGTTGGTATTGTGTCATCATTTGTAATAGGAAACCATTTCTATTGTAAATGTGCAAAATATGGGACCCTTATGGATTCGAGAATAGAGCCATTGATTATGATTGTGTACATGGGATTTGATTATAAGGGGCCCAAAAGTTGGTATTTCATTGAGGTCCAATTTGACCCACTTACATTAAACCCCAATGTTAATTAAACAAAGATGTACGACCGTATAGTAGAAAAAAAAAGGTTTGTTTTTTCCGCATTGGGAGCATTTAAACTCTTGATTATTGTTGATGACCACAAATGCGTGTATCCTATTAAAACACTGGTGTGTCTAAAGGCATATTTGGATAGGGAGATATAAAGATGGTCTCTTTTAATATTCGTGAACCCTTAATAGTCTTAAATCTCAGGAGGAATGCTAAGTGAGTGTCCAAAAGTAAATATGAAACTCAATTTGAAAATAATAACTCAAACTTTGCTGGATAGCAATTTATCATCAGTGATCAAAAACTGGATGAGGTAACCTCTAAAGTGATCCATAAACCAAATTTTACTAGACTTATTAAAAATATGACACAAATTTCTTATCTACCAACTACTTTCTGCTATTCTACGAAGATATTAGTCGGTAACTTTAACAAATATAACAAACCTCAAAATGTAACTTATAGCTTTAGTAGAAAAAACATTACCTTATTACTTTAACATAAAGATTAGAAAGTTAAGCCCAAAATTATTCCTGCCCCTGGCAGATTTAAGTTTTAAAAAAAATCTTTTAATTTTACCAACGTGTTTCTTCTGAGTGGAAGTAATATTAATGCTTTGGGGAGACCCGGTCAGATTCCTGTTTTGAACCTGGTTTGAATTTGTGGAGTGAGCTAAAGATTAGGGTGATAGATTGGAGGCTTTCCAAACTCAAAGCATTGGAACTTCTCACCAAACATAAATATCCAAAATACCAGTCAAAACATGCAAAAACCTCCTCAGCAAGTATAGAATATCTTTTATTGCTGCAATGTCAGAGAAGCTTCATTAATCATTGAAAGATGTAAAAATTCAAAATGTAAATAAGAACAGATAAATATTTTGCAGAACTCCATTGACATTGTTCTAATATATTTTGAGGATATGCCTTTATCATTTACAACAAGGAAAATACTTATTGGTTGCATGAAATAGGTTTGAAATCTAAATCTGCCATATACTGTAGTAATATATAAGTAATATAGTACCAGGGATCAACTGTGGTTTTAACTTGTAATACTTTTACTTTGTAAACGTCACTTCACGACCTCCTCTGAACTGTTTAGCTTGACTGCGGCACTTCCACCGCGGAGCCAACAGTGTCGGATTGGAGGCGAGACAACGCATTACAACACAGAGCAGAGGGGTGGATCTCAGTGGCAGTCTATAAAGGAGAAGGCACAACTTTTCTAGCGGCGGAACTTTTCCCTGACTCAGTTCTGCGGAAGTACAGCTTGACTCAAGTCTGCGAGCAACAGGTGTCACTTTTTTCTGTATGGTCGTTGTGTGAAAGCTCCCAACTTGTTTGGCTTGCCGGTGAAAAAAAAAGTCAGATTTAGCAGCAAAATGTCTCAGCTTAGACCCAGGCTGTGTGTTCTGGAGAAAGGGCCAAGTGGTTACGGGTTCCACCTGCACGGAGAGAAGGGCAAGACCGGGCAGTTCATCCGGCTCGTAGAGCCCGACTCCCCTGCCTCCTCGACCGGGTTGCTCGCCAGAGACCGGCTGATGTTCGTGAATGGAGAGAGTGTGGAGGGCGAGAGCCATCAGCAGGTGGTAGCGAGGATACGGGCAACCTCCGGGGCTCTGGAGCTTATCGTAGTGGACCCTGAAACGGCGGAGCTGCTGAGCAAACATAACCTTCAATGCCGGAAAGAATACGTCACTGAGGGTATTCCCCTGCCCGGAGGGGACAGCGACTCGGACCGCGAGGACAGGCGCAGCAACAGTACCCCTGTCCCGCGTGAGAATGGGGACACGTCCTCGGTGGAGTCAGGGAGTGTCGGCTCCAGCACGAAGGTACAGTTTAAACAACGTATAAAGAATTATATTATATTATATTATATTATATTATATTATATTATATTATATTATATTATATTATTCGTGTGACTTTTGACTTGGAGTTGTTTCTCCAGGTGTTATATTATGTAATATTCTGTATGTAATATTATGATTCTTCATAAATATGAAGATAATGGGTATTTCATTTAAAACTCATTTAAAAGTCCCTGAACAGCACTTTTAGCCATGACGTCCAAGGATGAGATCCAAATCGATTTTCAGCTTAAGACGATATTATGTGACCTCACTTGTTAGATAGTTAGATAGATGTCTATTTTTACCCAGTCTTACTCTGACTGTCAATGAAGTCATAGATTCAACTTAGTTCATCCTTGCTGCTTCATTGGAAAAGTGCTACGGATCAAACACACTATATTAATTCATCATCAGCAATCGTGGCCATTTCCATAAAAGCTGGAGTTTTGACTGACGGGAGGGTGATTATTTTGGCTTGTTTCGAAACCATAAGGTCCGGACATCTTGCAGTTCTTGGGTCAAGCTTATGCTCTCTGTCTGGCATCTAAAGCTTTCCAAACATTTGGTCATCAACAGGAAGATGACCCTAAACTCAGCCAAAGAAAATAAAACAGGATAGCTACAAAACAAAAGAAGGTGTTTCAGACCCTGATGAGCTGGAGGAATGTTATGAATGCATTAAGTCATACCTAATTCTTCCCATGACCCTGTTTTTACCATCACGGAAATCTTTTTTTCTTGTGACTGTATGCGGGGACATTTGAATTAAAGATTTGTAAAGCTACTTGTCACACGTCTTGTGATTGTCATTTAATTAGTCACCTGCGGAGATGTCACGCTGCTGATGGAAACCTGCCCAGATTCTTTCTGCTAGTATTCCTGTTTATCAGAATCTTTGTTTTCCAAATGTCAATAATTGCCCCTGCTTCCTGTCAAGGATTCTCCTCTGAGGTGTGGCCTGTCAGACGAGATCATTTGTCAGACCTGAAGAACAGCAGGTCTCATCAGTGTCTGTTCTCTTTTGTCATCTGAATGGATGTTTAGGCAGCTGAGTTTATATGAGGAAGGCCACTGAAAAGACGTTCATCCTTTTATAAATAAAACCTTATAATTTTGCAACTTAAAAGTAAAAGGTTTTTGTAGGCGGGTACTGAAATTATTTTTTAGGGGTTAATCTCTGAGAGGGTTTAGCAAGATGGCAGACATTTCTTGGCTGCGGAACCTCTTCCGCCAGTTCAAAGTCTGGGCCCCTGGTTTAAAGGTTATGTAACAGAACTGCAGAATGGTCTCATTGTGGAAGCGTTTAGCTCTCCAAATTGCAAGCTTTTTTTATTTACGAAACAATGAGATAATGTTATTTTTAGCCTGCCACTCATTTAATTAGAGCGGGTTCACGGCCAACTGGAAATTGTTGTAAACCAGCTTGTAGCATACGTAAAGTATAGAACGGCATGTGAAGGTATTAAGCAGGCATAAGCAGCAAAGTTTAAACAATCTGTATGGAGCATTTTGAGTTTCAGAGAGGATATTTTTCATTTCTCAAATTTAAAGTATAAAATCAATAACCCTCACAGTTTGTTCTGACGATTGTCCAAAAATCCAATTTAGATCTGAGAATAATGTAAACCCCAACTCAGTTTCAAGTTCTGAAAACCACTGCATTTTATGCATTCAAACACTGCAGTGGCATGTACACCTACCGAGGTTGTATAGCACTGGTTGTGACTGATTTTCTGATATATAAACTGTCCGAAGTGCAAATAAACCAGTTATTACTGCAGCTTTCATCATGTTTAATATGCAAAGCAGACATACAGAACTCTCAGGTAGAAGTCTGTGAGAAATCTCTGACTTTCCAAGTTCAAATGTACAATTTCAGGGGGGATTCTAGTTCATTTTTGTCCAACTTGGACTTTGTAAATTTAGCTTTCTGAGTATTTCTATATTTAGCCAATAAAACCATATTAATGAAAATATATTGCGCTCTTCTAGTTGTGGCTTATTTAATAAGATATAAACCATGAGTAGTGCAAATAAAAAGCTCATTACTCCAGTTATCACTAAGGTTTATCTGCGCAGCTGCCATATTTAATATTGAGGTGAAGGTTGGTGAGAAATCCCAGGTCAAAATTCCTACTCAAAACATCAACCCAGTAGATTTTTCTTTGGAGAACAACATGATTTATATCCAAATGCCTTCATGAGTTACTGTTGGTTTGTTGAGTTCACACTTTTTTCCCCAAAGGACATGCATTGCAAGCCAACATATGTTATGAAAATGATTCGCTTTTATTGGGGCTGCAAAATATTAGGAAAAAATGACATTGTGGCAGTATTGTTGAACATTGGGGCAACTCTATTGATAACAACTAACTCACATTTTGGTTTTTTTCTTTTTTTCATTCTCACACCTCCACCACTCAGCCTTAGTTTTCAGATTTTTGCACATTAAGATCTGTACCAGTTGTGGCCATAGAGGACAGTCAAAACCCTTCTAAATGATCAACATTATTGAATGGAATGGAAAGTTTTATTGCATAGCACCTGAAATATTGTATTCAAGCAGTCCTTTGCAGTTGCAATATTGCAGACATCGCCATTGCTATGATGACTGAAGCTCAATAGGTTGTATGGCTCTACTGTAATAAACATATTCTACTGATAAAAACATTATTTTTTGATGTTCGCCTTAACAGCAGCTGATGATATCAACAACTGGACAATTTAGAACTAATAGCTGTTGTAGTTTTTGTTTGTACATCCTTCCCTTTGCTAATTCCTTCATTTCTCATCAGTTGAGTGTATTAAAGTGGAGATGGTGGGAAAACATTCTGGTAGATATTATAGCCCATGTAGAGTGAAATCCAGCAAAATTCCTGCCTGATGGGGAAGTTGGCACAGCTTGAGCGCCTGAGTGGTGGTGTGATACTGGCCACTGATACCAGTGGTAACCCCACCCCCCACCAGTGGGCTAATCTTGAGTGGGCTGGCTGACAATGACGTGAAACTATCCCTGCTCGTTGTCGAACAAAAGTCCCTTTCACTTGATAATGGAGTCAGACGTAGCATAAGCAGATCAGCTAAGCTTTTCTTTTCTTCAAAAAATAAAAGACACTAGACTGATTTCTTTTTTCGGAAACTTAAACCAACCTAAGCATTTCAGTGAGTTTTGCTGCCCATCCTGGCCTTCAAAGACTAACTCCACCACCACACTGAGAGCTGGCTGTGGGTCACCATAGAGACCCCAAGTGGCAGAGAGAGGCTTTGTCCACAGTGTTTGCCTGTGGAGAAAAGCTTCTGGGCCAGAATGAAAAAGAGAAAGCACTCTCATGCCTCTCCATGATGACCCCTGACATCCCCCCCCCCCACGGCAATGAGACTGGAGTGAAATGGGAATATGTTTGTTAGGAGGAGGCTGGTCTGAGGATTTAGCAGCCACTTGTTCTGTGTTTGCCGATGTGAAATGTCAGTATCATTAGGTCTGTGGCCATGGTTCCACTTGCTGGATAATCCATCTCTCCCTCCTTCTTGTATCTTATCATGAACTCTGCTGATTTTGTCGGACGTAGGAAAAATGCTTAACCATTCCCAGCAGTAAGATCTAATGTTGATTTTGGTTTTATACTATCTAGATTAAACTTTTTGCTGAATATTGTAAAACTTGGCTGATAAAGGACATAAAGGTTTATTGCCAGCAGCCAACTCTGTGCATGCTGACTTTCTGTTGGCTCTTATCAGTGGGATCAGCCTCTGCATTTTTTGGCAAAATGTAAATCATTTACTGTTGTGTTGCAGTTCCAAGACCAGCGAATGCTGCAGAATGCACAAGAACATTGTCTTAGCCTCGTTTGACCTTAGTTGTTAAAGCCCTTTCAAGACAGCCCTTTTCGCATGAAAGAGTGTTTTGGCAAGTGCAGATTATTTGCCCTTTGCCCAAAAGCAAATACACTTGCTGATCTGTCTGCGATGAATACATTTTAAAATTTTGTGCACAGTGTTGTTGTTTAAAATTGCCATGTTTGGCCTTTCCTGTCAGATTTTGTACCGCTGCCTTCATAGTTTCATGTCAGAATACATGCTTATCCTACTTTCTTTCACATGGCAGCGCAAGATGCCATAGAGGTAATGTCAATGCCAACGGTGGTAAACAGTCTTCCATTATCTCTCGATTATCCACAGTCCTGGGTTCTCTGTTTTGCGCGCTTCTGTTCTGCTCCCTCCACAGGTTTTCTAAAGGACTGAGATATGGGGACTGGCGAAGTCATGGAAGGTTGATTTTGTGTGATGACACATTTTTAGTCTACAATACTATGCACTCTAATCGGTTCTCAGGGCTTTTGTAAGTGAAACAGGCCCACAGCATCACAACCACCTACTTTAGCACACTGCTGTGTACAGGGAGAGGGGTCCTTTTCTACAAATTGTTTGTTGTAAGCTCTGAACCTTAGTCTAATTCAACCAAAGCGCGTGGTTCCAGTCACAGTCCTACAGAGTTTAACTAACACCTCATTTTCGTTTATGATGGTAGGACAGAAAAACCTTTTTTCCAGCATTACTCCCAAACAACTGGTTGTCATGTAGGTAACATGAAATGTTTACCATGGAGACTTCTTAAAACTGGATTTTTTTTTCCCAGTCTGTTAAAATTAAACATTGGATTCCTCCTCAAATTCCAGTGTTATCAAGCTTATGCAAAAAAGCTTAATTAATTGTAAGGCTTTTTACACACTTGTACCAGGGGTGCTAATAATTGTAAGGGGAGGTTATGTTACAGACTTTCTACATTGAGGAACAGAGGTGTGAGATTGTGCCACAGAAGTGACTTCTTCGAAACCAGAAGCAGAATTAGTCACCAGTGTAGCTGTGTTGCTCAGTAGTCCAGCTTTAAGAACGAAGTTCCTCTTGCTGAAAACTATCAGCAAATTTGTTTATAGAATAAAGGAAGGAGAACTGCTGCCAAGTTGGTGTGTATGGATTCTAATTTTCCATCCACTATGACATCTTTGAACTCATTGGACTTCCCCTCACTAGAGATCAAAGGTCAAATCCAACTATGCAGTTACAGAACAACTTTGATCCTCACACTCAGTAAAGACCTGGAGGCATATCTGAACCTTTCATATATTTTTCAGTATTTCATATATCGAATCTACACAGTTCTAAGAGATCTGTGTGTGGGCTGTCTTCCTTGTAGAATGTGACCCAATCTTAACAAATATGAAGAGTTTTAATATCCCACATTGTTTGTGGTACACATGTGGATTTTAAACAGGTGTAGCAGCAAGAGGACTGAAAATAATCTCAATGATGCTGCATAAGAGAACAGTTTTCACTCTTATATATGGGCTGCTGTCCAAAACAAACACCATAAACGTAGTGTTGGCGTCAATTCGTTGAGGTCTACTATGCTTTCTCAGTAATAGAGTCTACTGTATGCAGCCAGCGGAGAGATGCAAAATGTCCTCTTCACCATCCAAGTAGAGTTTACAATCACACAGCGACTTGGAGGCTCCAATTTAATTTCGATCCCTCTTTAAACACCAACGAAACAGAGATGAGAGGAGGCGGTGAACCGTAACTGCTGCCATCTTTTGTTCCCTGCAGCTCTGACTGAACTTGAGCTGCAAATTCATTGGGACATAATCAGGAAATTTAGCATGGCAGGGATCATAACTTAATTTGTTGCAGTAATTAGGAACATGTCTTTAAAGTCTGCTTTAAGCTCTACTTAAAAGCGACTAAGATGAAAATTCAGCATCACTAAACTGATTGAGGAGCCTATTTGTTCTCATAAAAATGTGTGGGAAAGTGCACATACAGTATATGACTGTAGACTAAGCTCCTTTGTCACTTTTGGCTTCCCACACACTAAGTCACAGTGTCAAGCACGCTCTCGTGTCTCCTCTGTCAAGTCAATAAAACATAATTTGATCAAATTTAGGCATAATTATTGGCTGTTTGCCCGATGCATGTTTTGTATATTTTTCCAATATGCAAACATTTGCAGTGGACTGATTCGTACAAAACGTCAAATAATGGGTTAGAATCAAAATCAGTCAACATCAAATGGATGGAAATCACTGCGATGGGTGTAAAAAGACATTTCCACTGATACCTGCTCATCTACGTTTCACAGCTGAGAAAGATGCAAAGAAAATAGCCCCTTACAGCTAATTATTGTGTGGGAAATTTGGCTGAAATAAAAAGCTACAAAATTTATGTCCTACCTAAAAAAATTGAAATTTTTGGCAGACAAGCAACATTTTCCACGCTTCTACAGGTGAGGCAGAAAAATAAGGTGCTGATTGCTTTCATGCATTTGCAACAAAACGGAGCCATCTCTATGTCTTGTGACCATGTACCTAAACACTGGGTTATATTTTTATGTGTTTATGTCCTGGATAAACAGAAAGTTAGTGTAGGAGTGAAAAGGTCAGATGTTTAAGAAGCACTAATGGCTTAATCTTACAGTACACACTCTCACACGCTACACACTCATAACCAGCAGTTTCCTCTGTCAACATAGTGATGGGGTGGAACTAGAGATGAAACCACTTCCTGTTCATTCCGCTTGTTGATATATGCTGAAACTCCTTGGTACTTCTGATGCAATTCTTTTTTATTTGTTTTTGAAAAGTGAGAGCTGTCTCTAGCAAAGACATTAGCATTTTACCTTGTGACTGATTCGATTCTTGTTATTTTTTGTCATGATCATTACATGAAGTAACCATAACACAAAAAAATAGACAATGACAAGAAAAATTAAAAGCTAATTTAATGTTGGTCATTTCAGAATCAGGATCATGTGTAGTGGGTAGTCAGTTATACTGACTAGGAATTTGTGTTGGTCATTGGTGCAGGTGGCAGGAAACATATACAGTGGGGAGAGCAAGTATTTGATACACTGCAGATTTTGCAGGTTTTCCCACTTGTAGAAATCTTTAATTTTTATCATAGGTACTCTTCGGCTGTGAGCGATGGAATCTAAAACAGAAATCCACAAATTCACATTATGTGTTTTTTAAGTAATTAATTTGCATTTTATTAAGAATGTGTGCAGAGCAATAGAGGATTGTGTATTAAATAGGTTTGTACAGTGCAGTTGATTTCTTTATCTGAAGGACATGTCAATTTACAATTTACCCTGTTTAATATTGAACAGAAAGATTACTCAAAAAAATTGTTATTAAAAGTATTAGACCTAGGTTAAAAATAACATAATTAATTCGGATTGGTAACACAGAGTAAATATACCATTGCATTTACACAAAAATCCATTGGCCTTTATTTAAAACAGAACAGCATGAATTATTTCTCCTGCTGCAAAACCAATATAACATACATATTTATTACAGTATTAAATAATGTTAAATAATGTTCACTGTTATTATCATTTGTAGTATGTACAATTTAGCTACAATTTAGAACTAATACCTGCTACATTTCAATTCAATTCAATTCAGTTTTATTTATATGGCGCCAATTCACAACACATGTTGTCTCAAGGCACTTCACAAAAGTCAGGTACATACATTCCAATTAGTCCTAACCATTGAACAGTGCAGTCAGAGTTAGTTATTTATTCAAATTGGATAAAAAGTTTGTCTATCTAAGGAAACCCAGCAGATTGCATCCAGTCAGTGACTTGCAGCATTCACTCCTCCTGGATGAGCATGTAGAGACAGTGGACAGTCACTGGCGTTGACTTTGCAGCAATCCCTCATACTGAGCATGCATGTAGCGACAGTGGAGAGCAAAAACTCCCTTTTAACAGGAAGAAACCTCCAGCAGAACCAGGCTCAGTGTGAGCAGCCATCTTCCACGACCGACTGGGGGTTAGAGAGAACAGAGCAGAGACACAAAGAGAACAAAGAAGCACTGATCCAGGAGTACTTTCTATGGGAAGGAAAAGTAAATGTTAATGGATGTAGCTCCTTTAGTCGTTTCACCTAGAAAGAAGGAACAGATAAACTCTGAGCCAGTTTTCAAGTTTAGAGTCTGAAGAGAGCACATAGAGTTAGTTACAGTAAAAGCTCAGTCAATCGCTATGTCTAGGAGAGAGAAAGGGTTAAACACTGAGAGACAGGGCCATGTGGATCATCGGTAGAGGGTGAGCATTAAGTTGTTGCCAGCAGAAGTTTGGACGATGCCCCTCTCCAGAAAGGTGTCACAGGTAGACACAGAGTCAGGCCAGGTGTAGCTTTTAGGAAGAGAAAAGAGAGAGAACAAAGTTAAAAGCTGAAATAACAGCAAATAATGCTAAATTGGAGAGTAGTGTGAGAATGTAGCAAAGAGGGTGAAAGTGGTCATTATGTCCTCCAGCAGCCTAAGCCTATAGCAGCACAACTACACAGAAAGTTTCAGTTCAGATTATTTAGTTAAACAGCGCTTATTTTCAACAATGTCATTTAGTGGTAGTTTTTAAGTAGCTTTGCTTCATGCCATATTATACTATTTAGCCAGTCAGCTCTTTATAGACTAAAAGTGAAAAACAAAAATATATATTAGTAAAATAGTTGGTTAATTAGCTAGGCTATCTGCCTTGGTATTGAACCCTTAACAGTCACGGCATCTGTAGCTTGCCAAAAGTAGATTTTAAACAGTATTACCTTGAATAAAGCCTCTCTAACATCATAGTTCTTTAATAAATATGCGACCACCAACCCCCATTGTGGTTTACTTCTTCCTTTCATGCTTTACAATGTGATCTGTTAAGACCACGAGTGGAAGCTTTGAAAATGTGTAGCTGTGACTGCAGAATCAAAGGAGCCTGGCTTACAAGGGGCCGGAGTTTCCCCTTAGGGATAACCCCAGACCTGAGCTCTGTGTCGCATCCTCATGCACACTGTCCAAATGCATTCATCGCTTTAACTACTAGCAGTGTGTTGCGCATCATCCTCAGTATGGTGTCTTAATCAGATTCTGCTGATCAACATATTGATCGGATAGACACTGGAGGATGATACGATGTTTCTGGTCTGTGCACAGAACAGCGGCTTCTGTCTTTGTTTTGTACTATTTCAAAAGTTACAGGTTTATTACTGCCTGTGTCAGGTGCGTAATAATGGTGGGTTAATTTCGATTCCCCTTGTTGATCACGGAATGAAAGAACGATCAGAAAGGGGCTTTAGGATGATGGGTGGCTCTCCTATAGTTTTCACATGCTGATTTTCATGTTTTTCACGATCAGAAATATTTACAAAGAGATGAAGTCGTCGTTCTTGTAAGAAAATTAAGGTGAAGGAGCTTTGTTTGACCCAGATGGCTGACGTTGAGCAGCAACAGGTGACGGTGTACACTATGCTCCACACAGCCAATGAAAACTGTAATCATATCAGGATTTTTAAGTTGTAGTAACGGTAAGACAGAAATTTTGGGGGGTTAAAAATCTGAACTTTTTAAAACTTCTGTGTGTATTGATTAAGTGGTCCATGGCTACTTTGAATGAAGGATAAAACGTAATATCTAAAAGACATAAGAAAATAAATCTGACCCAACACTTGACCGCTAAAATATCTCAGGATCACAAACTATGAAATGTCAGTACTGTACAGTTGGTAACAAGCCACAGGTGGCTGTTGTCCTGAATTCAGCGAGAAACTGCTTCTGGGACTTAAGCTTATTATTTCAAAATCTTGTTCTCCAAAAGAAAGATGGCTTTTGGAGAACATCTTCCAACCTGTGAAAGACTCTTATTTTGTTTTGCATAAAAAAACCTTAGATGAACCTTATTATGAAACACAAGTTTGAAAAGTTCTCACTCTCTTGGATAAATTGATTGCAGAAGGTGCAGGTGTTGTAGTAGCAGGCCCTTATCTCAAATACAGAAATAGAAAAATGTTGGTTTTACATGCTCAAAAGATGTTGACAGTCATTTGGCCTAAAAGAATCTAACTGAAATCTCTTCTTTGTTGTTTGCCATCTTTCATAAGAGTGATTTTAAATGTTTTGGTGGGTAGCTGGCCAAACTGAGACATTTAATGTCATGAGATCACCATGAAATCTATAGAATATAGCCACTGGTAGATCTTCAGCCTTTTCTGAAACCATATCGTGCAAATTATTCACGTCTATTGAGCACAGATGAAAAAATGTATTTGACATTGAAAATAGAACCTTAGTTGCTGTAGCAACAAACTGTCCTGGACTTTACCCTCAGTGCTGCTGTATTTTAGCAAAACCCTCATAATATTACTATGTGTAGGCTGCTCTGCCGAGGCTGTGGTTTTCCTGTTCATCTTATATGTTACCGGATTTCAAAAGGCAGCACCTAACAGCTCTGAAGACCTTAGAAACAACATACTAATCATCATATGAGATTGACTGCGTCACATATTTATGCTTCATTTGAGTTGTTAGAAGCAATATGCGGTCAGCTTTGACATAGTAGCTCTTCATGCGACTTTGTCAGGAAGACTTCTAATATAGCACACAGGAAGTAACGCAGTGTGCTGCATTTAAGTGTGCTCAGATAGGCACATTTAGCAACATTTTCAAATTAGTTTATGAAAGCCAGGAGATTAAAACATTTCATATCTTGCCAGGAGAAATTACATATTAAGAAATATCTTTGAAAGAAGTGTCTTATATATCTTGGAGTTAAGTTTACTCAAAACAGCAGGCTTGATTTTGATCACAAATCACAGTCTTAGGAGAGTAGTCCTAGGTAAATGGTGGCTAAGGTATAAGCCAGGAATTGGAGGTACCATGTAACAGATTCTCTGTCTCCAAGATGTTTCGCTTTCATATGCAAATGTATTGGTGGAGATGTTGCCAGATAGTTCTGGACTCCTCCTGAGCCACAGCTACCCTGGTGAGAAGTAAGTGGATGATAGGGTGCCAGCTGAACTTGGATGACATACTCATCAGCAACTAGAAAGTGTTTCTTGCCGATCTGTCTGAGCTCTAAGGCCTGCAAGGCTTACTTATAAGGAGAAGAAATCTCATTTCCGGCTGGAGGAATGAAGATTTAAGTGGATTTGAAAAGTTGTCAACACTGTATGTGAGTGAGACTTTATGCCCTGTGGCTGTGGGTGAAAAGTTTTTAGTTGTTGTTACTGTAGCTATGTTACTGATGCTTCATTGTTTAGCAAAGTATTACATGAATCTAACAGAAAATCTTACATCTCATTCTTTCCTTCACTTAATCACAAGATAGAATGACAATCATACATACACTCAGTCACTGCTGCAATACTGATTATTAGCGTAGAATGTTGTAATCTGGATTTGCTCTCTATATATTGTGAGTTTTTTTTGTGCTTTCACAAATAGGATATAACTTTAAAAAGATCTTGGCATGTTTTTGAGAATGTCTGTTCAGTATCGAATTATCCAGTTCCGGTTTGATCGGAATTCACTCATCAGACAGTCACATGCATGAGAGCAACTAGATGATGCTTTGAAAGGCACTCTTCACTCTTCAATTTTCACATAGCAAAATCTCATGCTACACAGTTAAGATTCACTAATTAACAGAACATGCACATTTTTAAAATGTGTAAAGAAACTGGAGTACCCAGAGAAAACCTTTGCATGCATGGGAAGAACGTGCAAACTCCACACAGAAAAATTCCAGCTGAGATTTGAACCAACAGACAGCTAAGCTGTAAGGGAACTGTGCTAACCACAAGAGCCACCATGCTGGATCACCAGTGAGCCCATGACCTTGTCACCGACTGGTTACTTGGGAACACTTTTCATACATGAGGACTGCTTTTTGACTACTAAATTCCGCCCACTTACAAGTGACACCACAATGAACAGATTGTGGTATTCACTTCACAAGTCTGTCGTCATAATTTTATGCCTTTTTTATGCCTGGTCAATATATGGTTTGGAAGAAAATACATATATGTAGGTCTGCCTCTGCATATAATCTTATCATACAGAGTTCCTGCATGGTGATCTCTACCTTGCTATGTAATTCTTATCTGTACAAAGAACTTTGTCAGCCTTGTTATAAAAGCGTAATTCCAACCAAATGTTCTGCTGTCACCACACCCTCAAGTCCTCCTAAGATCACTCAGTTTCTTAGTCCAAATGTTTCAACAATCATCAGCCAACCTCACTCTTATGTAAGCATGTGGATCAATACATAATCTTTCTTATGAGCCACCCATAATGGGAATTTAACTTGAGGCGAAGCTGTGGTTGATCTTAAATAGTCTGTTGGAAGGGAATCATTTACAGATAGGTGCAGATAACTGATGGTTGTACCGATAGTTTTAGTTTCAACAAATACGACAAGTGTGGCAACCCTTTGTCTTGTCAGCTACATAATTAGTAAAACTTCATTTCTTAAGGGTTGCATCAGCTTATTGTGCCAAACTACACTGAACTTGTTTAAAAGCCTGCTCTTGTGCTTGTGTAAATTTTGTAATAGATTCACTAAATAACAGAAAGTTAAAGTGCCTAATACTTTCTTCATTGACTGTTTGGCTGCATGTAAGCACCTTAAGCCAGGTTCAAACGTCAAAGGGTTAAAGGTTGATTTTTAGGTTGAACAGACATGTCCGACGTTTCAGACAAACGGTTGTCCCTTGATTGGGTGCAAATCTTTGGGTAGTCCTCTAGACTTCTTGGCCTTATCACAAATGTTAGGTTAAGTGTATTTCATTATTTTTACATGGCTACAAGAATCTACTGGGTACCTCAGCAGAAAAACCAATGCAGATTTCTGTAAATCCAACACACCCAAAAGGTGGTGACAAACGTAGATTTCTGCTGCTCATTTGTCTGTACTCATTACTGTAGACTTCTAGGTTGAACCTCATGTCTAACTGACCCGTAACTAGTCTGAACCCAGGTGCTTGCTCGGCAGATAGTCATAGGGTAGTTTGCTTTCTGCTTACCTTACCATGTTGAAGCTGTAAAATCTTTCATTTCATGGTTTCTTAGAAATGTCTTAGATTTGGCTAAATAATAAGCCACTCAAATTGTTGAGGGTCAAATCGTTGATAGTATCCACAAGTATCTTGTCTTGTTAATGAGTATTATATCAGAACGCAGGGTAAGATCGGTAGACTGATTGGGGCTTCCTCTGCAGTAATGGGGATAGAGATTCAGTCTGTCACCGTGATCAGAGTGTTAAGTAGAAAATCTTTCCTCATATTGGTCCACCTACATCCCAACTCTCACCTGCGGTTGAGTTATGGATGATATTCAAAAGAAGAATTTGTAGGTACAATCAGCTGAAATTAGCTTTTGCTGTTGGACTGCTGGCTTAAGGACTGCAAGCTTAAGAGAAAGAGCAAAGAGCATCATAGTCCAAGAAGCGAGTAGAGCCAGTGCTCTACTATATTGTAAAAAGACATCTTAGGTGTATCTCAACAGGATTCCTCTTGAACAAATGATGTTAGGAAAAGATTTCTAAGAAGTCCCAAAGGCAGCTAAATGTTCCTTCTGCTCTCGGTATCCTTTGTTGTGTGCCATCCTTCAACAGAAGATGTTTTTGTAGCAAACAACTTCTAGAGCTTCAGACTTCCCCATCTAAAGAAAGTCCATGCCACATAGTGTAAACAGCAGAACTATTTGATGCCAGAGCGAATCTCATTGTTTGGACTTACTAAGATGTTTGGTCAAAGTTAGACTGAACATTGAAGAGAACAACAAATGGCATATTTTTAAAGGACATTAATTGGCTCGTAATGATTCATCCTGTTCAAGAGACAGGATGCCTGATAGTAGTGTTACTCGAACAAGAAAAGACGAGGTTTTAACAAAGGTTTTGGGAAAAGCCAAGAATCCAAATTCTATGTTGACATTTGACAAATCCCAAACTTCGTTTTAAAGAATCTGTAAGCAGTGTAGAATATAACTGCCTACTTTTAACTAGTCAATATATTGTATTTGATCTTGTGTTTAAACAACTAAAATAAAGGTTTCATAAAACTTATACTATTTTTATAAAATCTCTTTTTGGTGTAGAATAATCCAGTTCAGATTTGGTCAATCTAAGTATTTTAGATTTTACGGCAGATATCATCAACTGCAGTCCAGACTTATTATGTAACTGTGAAATAACTCCTAATGTTTAACCCTGAATAGAAGCTACAAAGCAGATGCTAACTTTAGTGTCATTGGCAGCTAACGCAGAGCCTGTTCTTAAGCCTGTATCAATGTTTGTATATAGTTAGGAGTAGGTTTAAGCATTAGGGCACGAAAGTGAAAAATTTATGAAACTCCATCTCAATCTCTTAGCCTGATACTTCTTACAATTTACGCTATTTGTTCGTCACCATTTGGTTTTCTGCCAGGTTCCTTCAGTGCTGTCACGCAAATGTCACAGTCGTATTGGAGACTTCCTCAATGTTTATGTGGCGGAGTGTTGTCAGCTGCCAGCATAACAGAGCACCTCAAGAGCTACTTCATTTTTTTCAAAATAACAATGGACACGGTGTCAAGCTTAAAGCACTCAGGTTCTTACCTGATTACTTCACCAGACAAAGTCATGCTGACATGTCAGGCTGCAGGGCAGCATTCTCAATACAGACTCCACGGTGATTATAAATATTGAGTCATTTTAATTCTTGTCAAATCTTATGGCTTACTTCCTTTAAATTATTCCGATCCAAACTTAAAGCAAATTCATTCTACTTATTTTCTTTGATGCTTTTATACCTGTGCAATGAACTTCACCCACTCTGACTACATACATTATATTGCCAAAAGTGTTTGTCTACTTTTATATGTTTACTTTGCATAAGGTCCAACTCGTTGATGGACCCACCGTTGACAGCAATAGCAACTTCAACTGTTCTGTTGACATCTTTCACAAGGTTTAGGAGTGTATTCATAGTTAGATGAGAAAACCAGAATTGTAGCCTCCACCCTAACACAAAGGTTAGAACACAAAGGTGTTCAAGAAGGTTAAGGTCAGGACTCCACGCCAACTTTATACACCTGCAACCATGGAAGTGATTGTAACACTGGAATTCATTGATTTGGTGGTGTGACCCAATACTTTTGGCAAAGTGACTTGTGGCACAAGTGCTGCATCTGTCTTAATTCATGTCTGATTATTGTTAAAATGAACGGAACAGCTCCACACCTGCATGTGAGATTCGACATGTATCTTAGCACAGGCCTTCGGATGATTAATCTCTGCAGCAGGGCACAGATGCTGCTTCATTTCGGTTCTAATCTGATCCAATTACGCCGGAACGTTTTTGAAGGTGCCGCATGTTTCTGATTGTACAAGTGTCCAGATTTGTCCACATCAGCAGAGTATCCACAGGGTATATACAAAACCATGAGCCTTAAACACACAAAGTCTTTGTTGTTAGAGTTGAAGCTCAAGCCTGAAACGTTATTACCTAATCACAGAACAGAGGGGGGCTCCACTGGCAATCATCAGAAAGAGTTAAGGAGAAAGTTCTGATGTTCAAAGAAACTGTTTTGTGATGCTGACTTCTCATATGTGTGTGTGTGTGTGTGTGTGTGTTTCTGTGTTTGTAGGTGGAGAGGGACGGACCGCGCCCTCGCCTCTGCCACATGAAGAAAGGCTCCGGTGGCTATGGCTTCAACCTGCACAGTGAGAAGAACAAGCCAGGCCAGTACATCCGAGCCGTGGACGATTACTCCCCAGCGCATAAAGCTGGCCTTCGACCACAGGACAAGATTATCCAGGTCTACCTCTTGCTTATTTACCCACATGCTCCCTGTTTGGGAGTTTAACTGTGTTTGTGCTGCATGTGTGTCAGCTGTATTGCATCAGTGAAGAAAAGGGAAATCCCATATTAGCAGATGGAGAGTGTGCAAAGCACTGACTACATGTTTGTGGACTGCATTGCAGACTGCTCAAAAGGTCAGCTTGGCTTTTTAAATACTCAGCCATAGATACATTTTAACCTCACAAACCTACATCCAAGATTCATGTGCTGATCGTGGGGAATGTGCTGAATGTTCAGTTCAGGCAGGGAGTTTATTACCAGTAGATTGTTCTGTACCACCTGCTGACGTTCACAGTCCGTGTGGGAGCTGGTGAGACTGAAAGATGTCCCGTACATGTTCCCACCTCCGGCCTAACTCCCACAAGAATTCCTCAGTCTTATCTGCCTGGTGCTTGATACATCTGAGCTCTGGGAGTGTGTTTGTGCAACATGCTCCATAATCACAGAACTACCACCAAACAGTCTCCATCCATGGTGCCCTTCTTCTGGCATCAGGGATCCTTCCACATTTGACTCCTCTCTGCAGCCAAAGATTCTCTGAATGAGTTGTACCATATACACTATGTTGCCAGAAGTATTTGCTCATCCACCTTCATAGACGTAGGAACTTGAGTGACATCCTGTTCTTAATCCATATGGTTTATTTGTAATGTTAGTTTACCCTTTCGTGCTATTATAGCCTCAGCTCTTCTGTGTGGGCTTTCTACAATGTTTGGGAGCATGCTTTGAGGATTTTTTGACCATTCTTTTAGAACCACTTTTGTAAGGTCAGACACTGATATTGGACAGGAAGGCTTGGCTCACAATCACCTTCAAATTCATGCCAAAGGGGTTCTGTTAGGTTGAGCTCAGGACAGAGGAGGTCTGTCAAGTTCTACCTTACCAAACTCACTGATCCATGTCTTTGGCGTGCAGACTGTTGCAGGACAGGACATGACCATTCCTTGAGTGTTCCCATTCAATTGGGAGCATAATAACTCAAAAATGTCTTGGTTTACTGGTGCATTAAAAGTATTTTTAACTGGAAGCAAGAGACCAGATCCAACTTCTGAAAAACAGACCCACACCATCATCCCACCTCTCCCTTTCTTCAGAACCCAGTGGCAGCATTCTTTACACCATGACATCTGATGCTTTTTACTGTACTTGGAGATATAAGGCTTGGATCAGTTTGTCAGTAAAGCAAAAATCCTACATATGTAGACCCAAAATATCGGAGATTCTTAGTTTTGATGCATTTGATGAATAGGGAAAAACATCTAATTTAAGGATCTCTAAAACGTGATCTCTAAAGGTCTTGGAGTGGCTCAAGACCTTTGCATAGTCATGCAGATATCTGAAATGTTTTCTTGAAATTTAAAAATAAATGTCATTAGGTGTTTTCTGCTTTTAATACGGATATCTTTATATGAATCATTGAAATAAATTCCTCTAACAGAGGTTTAAGCTGCATGTTGGTTACAAAGTAATACCTGTTCAGACAGGGTACTGCGTGGACTTTATCCTGCCTGCTGCCTGGTACAAAGTACATGTGTTTATTGAGCCAAGCAGTTAAGTGTGCAACAGAGCACATGTTATATGTGTTCTTGCTTCCTGGCTGAATGTCCCTTTCAGCTGTGCTGCAGATATGCACAGAAACATGTGGTGCTGATATCTGCTTGAAACCTGTCATTATTAGCCTGGTCCACCCTCATTTGGTCTTTAAAGATCAACCATGATGCAATTTCTACAGCAAACTTTTTGTGTTGTCATTTTATTGCCCTGTCTTTTATGATTTTGTTACACCATTTATCTCTTCATTTGGAGGTTATATTTATTTACTGCCCCTGTTATGTATCTCCCAACATGTTAAACATTTACTGAATATCAAACACCACCTCACTGCTGTAAATCTGCAGAGAGGCCTTGATGCTGGTCCGCTTGCCACCATGGTCCGTTCCTTTCAGGGACCTGTTCCATTCTCATGAGCACTCGTTTTTTCTGTAATTAGAGAGATGTCAGATTAAACTGTAACTTCTCCACTCAGGTTTAATCCTGCTTCTCCTGCTCTGTTGGTGAACTGAAATGGGGATTGTTTTATGCTACAAGTTGGGTCCTTATTATAATACAATGCAGTGAAATTCAGCTTAAAATTCCAACTGGTAAAAGGGGTATCTATCTAAGGAATTACAGATGATTGCATCTAGTATTTTATTGACTTTGCAACAATCATTCTGAGCAAGCATGAGGCGACAGTAGAGAGGTATACTCAAACAAAACCAGGCTCAGTATGAGGGAATATCTGCTGCAACGACTGGGGACTGAGAGAAAAAAACCCCACAGAGAATACAGAGACACTTGTCCAGGAGTACTTTTTATGTTGCAGACAAACTGAGCACAGTTTATGAGTTAATGGCAGCAGGTGCCCTGTTAGTGACTTTCTCTTGGAAAGAAACACAGCTACATAAGACTGTTGTTGAGTCAGTAGTACTATCTATGGCATGAAAGACAGATTACATTTAGTTAGTCACAGCAATCACCCCATCGGTGGCATTATCCAGGAAAAAGGCTGAACACATAATTGCAGGGCAAAGTATACCTACTACAGAAAGAAGATACACTGTGCTTTCAATGTATGCATTATTTGCAATAAATGCAAATAATGTAGAAATGAAGAGTAGTAGGAGAAAGCAGCAGAGGGAGGAAAATGGTCAGTATGTCCTCCAGCAGCAGCTGAAGCCTGCAGGATAAATATAGAGAACCCTCAGGAGCATTCTAACTATAAACTGCTTCAAAAAGTTTTAATCCCAGTCTTAAAAGTAGATCTGTGAGGATGGCTGCCCCACAGAGAATTGGGAGCTGGTTCCACTGGAGAGGAGCCTGATAACTAAAACATCTGATTCCCATTCTATCTTTAGAAACTGTAACAACTGCAATCTGAGAGGAAAGTGTTCTTTAGGGAACGCATTGAATAATCAGATATTTAACATAAGATGGAGCTTGATTCGGGTCCTTATATGTAAGTAGATAAATTTTAGGTTTTAGTCTGGATTTATCATGGAGCCAGTTCAAAGAATATACAATTGGAGAGCCATGATCTCTCTTTTTAATTTTCATCAAAACTCTAGCTGCAGCAGTTTGGGTCCTGCTTTGTTTTGTCTCAGGTTCTGCTGTGCATACAAATGCAACAAGTGCAAACATGTAGCACAGTTGAATCCGAGCTTAGATCAGCCAATGTAGATAAACTGGAACTTTCAGATTATTAGCATCGGTTTGATGTCACGGTGTCTGCATTTAAAGGTGTTGTTGAGCAAAGTGCCATCGGTCGCTGCTAAAAGTAGGAATGTAAACATGCAAAGCACTATGTTTTGTGCTGGACAACATCACACGCTGGGACATATTTGGAACTTTGCCATAAGACACAAGACACAGTTAATAAAGGGGAAATGAAAAGAAAATGGAAACAAGATTTTAATATTCTTGTGTTTTTGTTGGGACATTGCCAGCCTTGTACTGTATTATATACAGTCAGTTATAGCAGGGGGCGCATTTTATGTCAATAATCAATTTATAATCAAATCATCAGCCTTCTGAATCACAATCCAGTAGTGAAGTGATATAAGTTTTCCAGCCCTACTGATTGGTATAAAAGAGGGCTGATCTGTTTGAAATCATTGTCTCCTTGGTGGTGTAAGCAGACTGGAATTCTGAAGGAATGCAAAGATAGACTGCAGAAGACTGGCGCAAGGTTAATTCATGTAATGAATCCTTCTTTTAATTGTTTAGGACATCTGGAAAATTATTAATGTGGAGAACAAAAGGTGAGAGATAGCATGAGTCCTACCAGGTGACAAAGCTGAGGGATCCTGATCCAATCCATGTGTGGGGTTGTTTGTGATCCAAGAAAGTGGGCTCACTCCCACTCCTGTACAAAAACACTGGCATGAACAAAACGTTGGATGAAAGCAACTTCTTTCAATATCCCGGACAATTTACCAAGATCCTAACTCCACTGACAACCTAAGACCAGCTCTCAAAAAGCGAATAGAGAAATGGAGGCAGACGAACTGGGATCAACTTTATGTCCCAAGAAGACAAGTTGTGTTGCCCTCAGTCAGGATTTGGCCTAGATGTTAAGATCTAGCATGTTGGAGAGAATTATATATAGAAAGGTAGATCAAAACTGTAAATACTAACCTTTTCACAGAAATCTGATGTATTCGCTACTAAAAGCTTTATCAATTGATTGTTATCCATTGTTAATTGTAGCTGAGTGTCCCCTGCTTATATCTTCTCAGGTCAATGGTGTGTCGGTGGCTGGGAAGCAGCACTCGGAGGTGGTGGCGGCCATCAAAGCCGGGGGAGACCAAACCAAGCTGCTTGTGGTCGATGCAGAGGCCGAGGAATTCTTTAACAAGTGTAACGTCCAGCCCACCGAGGAGCACATCACTGGTAAAATGACACCCTGCTGCAGTGGTCTGAGGGTGAAGATGGCGTTAGAGATGACTAATGGAGACTGCTATGACTTTTCTGTGTTTGTAGGACCACTTCCTGAGCCCGTGTCAGAGAGAGGATCAGACGAGGAGGTAAATGAAACACACAGAGTACCGTGACAAAGTGCTTGCCACCTTAGAGATTTCTTTTGTTTTTGCCTTTTTCACATTTTTCAGATCATAAAGCAAATTTTAATATCAAACAAAGATATGCTTAGTAAATATAAAAATCTGCTTTTCTTTTATTCTGAGAAAAAGCCATCCACACCTATCTGGCCCCTATGTAAATGTCAGCCACATCCGGGGGGGTTTCGGCATGAGCTGCTTGTTTAAAGTCATGCCAGGACATCTCAATCAGATTTAAACCTGGACTTCGACTTGACCAACCAAAACCTTCATTTTGGTTTTTTTGAGGCTTTTTTTGAGGCTTTCAAACTTGCTGGTGTGCCTTGGATCATTGTCCTGCTGCATAACCCACAAACAAACTGATGGCCGGATATTCTTCAGACCTTTCCGCTAGAGAGCAGAATTTAAGGCTTCTTCAATTAGTGATCCAGGGCCTGAAGCAGCTAAGCAGACCCAGACCATCACACCACCACCACCGTGTTTGACTGTCGGTTTGATGTTTTTTTGTTAGGGTTAGGGTTACATCTTTCAAAAAGCTCCACTTTGATCCTGTCAGTCCAAATAATATTTTTCCAAAACATAAAGATGTTTTTTTGCACAAATGAAATGGGCATTCTTTTTTTTTCTTTTTTTTTTGTGTTCTTTTAGCTCAGCATTGGTTTTGGCCCGGGGAATATTTTTCCCAGTGTATTTTTAATCAATGAATAATTTATTCTGACCTTAAATGAGGCAAGTAAGGTCTGCAGTGCTTTAGATGTTGTTCTTGTGAACTCCTGGATTTTATCTTTGTATGATAAAATGTTTTTTTGATAATCTGAAACATTTAAGTGTGATAAAGAAAACAAACAAAAGAAATCTAAAAGGGACTCTGTAGACATTCCTACAGATAGTGGTTTGGGAAGAGCTACCTGACCTGTGGTTATCCTGGGAGTAGATTAGAAGTTCTCGACAGTGTTCTTAACCGTTTGAAGAGTTATTGTTTTAGCCAAATATGTTAGAAGATGGAGGCACCGGGGAAGTTTATTACGTCCAACTCACACAAACAACATAGGAGCAGCAGGTTGGCTTCTTTGCTGACACCGTAGCTGACCTCTCACCATGGCAACAACAGCTCACCACTCTGTGTCCCCTCTCTCACTGTGTCTTGAAGGATCATGGGATTGTGCCGGTTTTAAGTTGAGGATTATGCTAATAAGGTGACTAGCCGAGGCTCACATGTAGCTACTTTCTGTCTTCCTGCAGCAAAACAATCCCTCATTCAGCAGCCGTTACATAACGCAGCAACCTTTGACCACACCCCTTGTTTTATCATCATATGGCTCACATTTGGCTACATCTACAGAGGCCAGAAGCTGATCTCTTTGTGCACGCATTCTGATTCTTTTTCTGCTGTCGTGTAAGACAGCAAACAGCGGTGTTTATCCACCAACATGAGCTTCAAGTATGAGATCACCCAGTTCCATCCAGATCCATAAGAGATCAGCTGTGTCCAATTTAGAAGTCCTCGTCAATAGAGGGTCACATTCTGCAGGGCACACAGGAGCAGCATATGTGCCCTAATTAGTCAGTAATAAGGTGATTAAACCACTGGTTTTAGAGGTTTTGCAGGTCCTTGCTGCCCCCTGGTGGATAAGGCCTTTTGTCTATGCAGGTTTCTGTCATGTGGTGCAATGTATGACCCCAGGGCCAGAAGTGACCACCAGACTACCTCAGTACGATTTAATTGAGTTAATTTATAGAGCTCCAGTTTACAGCAAATGTTGATTCTTTGCACTTCACAAGACAAATGGGTCCAGTTCATTTCCAGGAAAATATACAGTGGAATTTCTAAGTATGAAAACATCCTATCATGAACTATTCTAAATGCAAAAAACATGAATGGCTGTGGCGGGGACAGCTGTACTGGGGACGAGTGTAGCGGGGAGGACTGTAGAGGTTGTGTTAGCCAGCTATCACCTCTTTAATAGCTCACTTCCTGAGCTATCAAAGAGGTGTGGGTCAAGCTTCTGTGCCTAGCCTAACCCCAACAAGATCACTGTCAACACTTTACCTGACATTTTCACACTCACACAGAATAAAGCATCTATGGGTTGATTTATTTTAAATTGCAAGCCTGGAGACGGTGAAACAAGTACTCCCAGCAATGATGCCAGTTATAATATAACTCTGCAGCAATCGCTGCTCCTCAGCAAGCATGTTGCGACAGGGGAAAGGAAAGGCTCCCTTTACACATTAAGAAACCTCCAGCAGCACCATGCTGAGTAGTGGTGAGCCAGTGATTCAATCCCTGGGATGAAGCAGTACATCCTTCAATGTTTTTTTTAAAGATTACCTAGACTGGAAACAAAGCTTCCTAATTTTCTTCCAGCAGAGGGCACTCTGTGTGTTTGGACTAAACCAGCCCCCAGTTTTCTTCTTTTTCCATACAGCCTTTGTTTGGGTTGTTAGATGTTAAAAAGTGTTGCATTTTTATCCCAGGGCTGTTGTCTAAATGTTTTTTCATGAGCGTTAGTTCAAAGACATTTTGTTCAGCATGTTAATGCAGGCATATTTAAACCATGCTCCAAATGTTTTATCAGCAGATATGAAAGAAAACCCCTGAAAGCAGCATTTCTGTCTGATGTCATGTATGATGTCATATAAGACAAACAACAAGAACAGCCTGTGATAGAGAAGAACGAACTCAGCTTTATGGAAAACAAGATGGAAGCAGTGGTAGAGCAGTTCTCTGGATGAATTAGTTCTTTGATTAAGAGGCAGATATGCAGCTAGGGAAGCGTGTTGCTGTTGCAGTCAGCGGGTTTGAAAACAAAATAATCTGATTTTTAGCATTATATTTGCACAACACAAATAAAACACTCAAGGAGTCTAAATTACTCAGACATCTGGGCAAGTAGATGCATGAACACTATGAAATTACTGTATTGTATATTACTTTAAGAAGTATTCAGAGATTCTTCTGGTTTTTGATGTTTCTTTTTGCACAGTGGCTTTAGAACCTGCAACACCTAGTCTGCAGAATATCAGGTGACTTTACTATCCATTAGCATTAGTTGTTTAGATCTGTCAGGCTGTAGTGCCATGATATCTCTATGTTGAAAGCCTGATTAATCAGCTTTGGTCAGCACATGTCGCAGCATGGAGACAAATACTGAAAAAAAAAACATGAAAGGTGTGGGGAGAGACAGAGGGAAAGTCTCTGATATATTTTAGATTTGGAGAGCTGGACCTCTTTCAGTACTTCATAAGATCTATATGTATCAGCCTTATTAAAGTCTCTTGACGATTTCTTGCTGTTTCTCAGTGTGTTCACCAGCTAACTTTTAAAGAAAATTTTGACACTGAAAAGAAAAGTTGAGAAGTTGAGTTCAGCTTAATTTGGTCCACATGCAGACTGATGACAGGTGTGGAAATAATGCAAAGGACAAGAACCTCCCACCTCTGCATGGGGAACCAGTGGGTATAAGTGGCATCGTTAGTAGAGTGATGGCATTTTCCGGCAGTTTTTGGAGCATCTGACAGCCAGTCTAAAGCTTAAAAGACGATCACCAGACACAGATGATTCCTTATAAATGTGTTAATTCAATTCAATTCAATTCAGTTTATTTGCAGCATTCACTCCTCCCGGATGAGCATGTAGAGACAGTGGACAGTCACTGGCGTTGACTTTGCAGCAATCCCTCATACTAAGCATGCATGTAGCGACAGTGGAGAGGAAAAACTCCCTTTTAACAGGAAGAAACCTCCAGCAGAACCAGGCTCAGTGTGGGCGGCCATCTGCCACGACCAACTGGGGGTTAGAGAGAACAGAGCAGAGACCACAAGAGAACAAAGAAGCACTGATCCAGGAGTCCTTTCTATGGGAAGGAAAAGTAAATGTTAATGGATGTAGCTCCTTTAGTCGTTTCACCTAGAAAGAAGGAACAGATAAACTCTGAGCCAGTTTTCAAGTTTAGCATCTGAAGAGAGCACATAGAGTTAGTTACAGTAAAAGCTCAGTCAGTAGCTATGTCTAGGAGAGAGAAAGGGTTAAACACTGAAAGACAGGGCCATGTGGATCATCGGTAGAGGGTGAGCATTAAGTTGTTGCCAGCAGAAGCTCGGAGGAATCCCCTCTCCAGAAAGGTGTCACAGGTAGACACAGAGCCAGGCCAGGTGTAGCTTCTAGGAAGAGAAAAGAGAGAGAACAAAGTTAAAAGCTGAAATAACAGCAAATAATACAAAATTGAAGAGTAGTGTGAGAAAGTAGTGAAGAGGGTGAAAGTGGTCATTATGTCCTCCAGCAGCCTAAGCCTATAGCAGCATAACTACAGAGATAGTTCAGGATAACCTAAGCCACTCTAACTATAAGCTTTATCAAAAAGGAACGTTTTAAACCTAGCCTTAAAAGTAGACAGTTTGTCCATCTAGAGCCCACTGATGGCCATTGTTATACTAAAAACCACAACGATTGGGATACCTCTCTCTGTCAGATTGACCATAACCATTGGAAAAGAGAGGGGGTCATACAGGTAGCAGAAATGGAGGGTGTGTTTGCACCTCAACCATAACTGAGCCGGTTAGACAGCAAAACAGGCTCTTGGGTTTAATACAAGGTCATATTGTGGGTTTGTATGAGGCTGAGAGGTGGTATCATCAAATTGCTCAGCAGATCGGGAATTCTCTCAAGGAGTGGATCTACTCAAGTAGTTATTCAACAGCGGGCCAGTGTGACATCTATACACTCCCTGCAATGATCCGAATGTGTTACAAATTACATCCAAGTCAGACTATTTGTAAGCCTAATTTACAGGTTAACTTGGTGCTTTTCTTTCCTCTGTTTTCTGCAAACTGTGTAAGTAAAATATGTGCCAAATGCCACCAAATATTTTTGAGTGCAAGGAGCAGCTGGGACCTCCAAGTCAAGAGACTGATATCATTCATTTATTTGACCTATGACCCGGCAGGGGGGAGGGGTGTCACTGTCCATGCTTTAACAGTCAGGTACCTGCAGCGCTTTTGAACCTCTGCTGTGCAGAGCAGGGTTTGGAAGATGCAATCAGTCCACTTCTTGATGGTATCCATCCAGGTCTTCCTCTGTCTTCCTCTTTTTCGCTTTTAATTAACTGTCACACCCAAGATGTTGATGTGGCCATACAATGTCATCCTCCTGTGTTGTACTATTAAGAGTAGTGTTTCTGGCTCCAGCGCGTGTGGCAAACAGCTGTCTTACATATTCTCCTCCTCCTGCTCTTGGTTTCAAAAGACTGTACCTTTAACTCAGTGTCTGCTGCAAGAGTCTAGCTCTCACATTGAGAGAGAAGGGTGGAGGGTACCAGTGATTTGTAAAATCCAACCTTCACAGGGAAGCTGATAGAGTTGCTTTTCCAGGCACTGGCAATTCCTGTCATAGCTGATGCTGCTCTGCTAAATCAGTGTTTTGTTTCTTTTGCTGGGCTGCTATCTTGACTACTTCAAGAGACAAGTCACTTGAAGTCTTTCTTCTTCCAGTGTATTCATTCTGAAGTCGCTTGGTGTTAGATGGTTGTTGCTGTTGACAACGATCGTAACTTTAATCCTCTGCCTATCTTCTTCAGTCGGTTATTGAGTTCCTGAACCTCTATTTCTCTAGCCAGATCAATTATTAATTACAGTTGGATTATGGCTATCTCCTGCCTGATGTGAGACCACATGATATTTCCCTGATTCAAAGATTGTGTTTTGTAATCTGTGTTTGACAGGTAGCCTCAAAGTCAAAGCCTAAGCTGTCTGTGAGCTCCCAATCATCCAGTTCCTCGTCTAACACCTCCCAGCCAGCAGCAGATCGCAGCTCCTCACCTCCACAGGTAAGATTTACCGGAAACCTGCAAGGTGTTAGTGCAGCTCTGCACCAGAACAACACTCAGTCCAAATGCATGTGTGCAGGTCGAGAGGACCCCGGAGCACGAGCCATCACAACCGGCCGAGACGTTGAGTCTGAACTTGTCTCTGGCCCAGGCCAAAGAACGAGCCCATCAGAAGCGAGCCGCTAAGAAAGCCCCGCAAATGGACTGGAGCAAGAGGAACGAACTATTCAGCAACCTATAAACTTCATCACCTCCATGGGGCTCTGTGCTGCCCTCCAGTGGAGAATTCAGAGACAATAAGCCTCTCATTATGTATGCATCTGCTGCTGTGAGGATCCTGCAGTCTGACGAATAAACTCATCTTAAACCCACGTTTAACAGTATTATATCATAATTTTATTGTTTTAATTAGAGATTTGCCACTTTTGTTTCATTCTTTCATGTTTTAATGACAACTGGACGGCCAGCATCTCACACAGATATAAATGTTTCTATAATATAAATAGTAGAAGTAGTTTTGCTCAGTTTCTCATGAGGAGCGGGTGCTGAATAGCAGGGCATCAACAAAATAAATTCTTCTCAGATTCTGCATAAAAATTTTCAGAGGTGAACAAATCAATATACATTTCTTTCAGTCAGTAACTACTGGGACCTTTCCATTTTATGTCTGATGTCGGATTCCAAGATATGAGATTACTGTTTTTGTTGTCTTTGATAAACATATACATACATGGATTAAGGAGACGATTTGGCTGGACTGACGAGGTCTGAAACCTTCCTGCATGTTCTGTTGATTCTGCTGAAATCGGTTCATGTTTAAAGCTGTACCTGTCGGTTCGAATGTGTACCACAGGAGGATTTTAGAAAAAAAAAACTGTATGTTCTTATGTTTCTGTGCTGTAGAATGTAATGATGAAAAATATAGCATTTGGATCAAACAGAGCTGAGTCTGTGTTGTGATGTGCATTAATGATACAAGAGCAAATGCTTTCTTGTGAAGCGTTTCACAGCTGGAGCATCCATTAAAAAAAATGAAAATAATTCAGTTTCATATTACTTCCTTTTTACGAGATATACTATTTCCAGGTGGATCCACCAAGAATACAACAGGTTGCTACTTTTGGTCTCTCAGACAGAACTCCTTAGGAAACATAAACAAACAAACAATTAAACAGAGAAAGCCAAACAGTGCAAAACCTTGTCCGATTGTCAACCTCTAGATCAAAAATAGAAATCGCCACAGCTCCAGGAAGTACTTAAGTACTAATAAATATAACAGAATTATTGTATTTTACTGCCGAACATTTTGGCTTTTAAACAAACCCTCCAAATTGTTGAAATCAATTGTAAATTGTTAGAGTTTTTAAACCTGCAGCAGTATAAATTTACAAAACAGTCTGCAGTCAAAACAAAGTGCTTTTAGCTGCCCACATATAGTAACGGTCAACATTTTTGCAAGTGCCACAAATGTGTTTTTTGCAAACTCTGCAGCTTCTGAGTTTTTTGAGAAATTGCATGCAGCCATCTTTCAGTGAATCAAATCATGTAATAACACATCTGAAATTACAACAAGATCTTTAAAATAAAATGTTCCATAGTGGTGAAGATTACAGGACACCCAATATTGGCCAGGAAACAACACAACCACCTCATCTAAGGAGTACAGACTTATGTTGCCACCAGTGCAGAGCCTGGTGAAAACTGGCAGCAACCGAGTGTGAGTGCACAGTGAGGTGAAGAGTTTACAACAATGGCCTTGTCACAAGATGGGTTAGTCCTAGAAAAACATCTAGGACGGACTGAAACTCTGCAGGAAGAGCAAGAATGTAATGGTTAGAATACAGGTGATATTGCTGTATACTCCAGCATGATGGAGCAATATGTCACATGGACAAAGAAACAAAGTGGCTTCAAGATTAAAACACGTAAATTTCGAATATGCAGCCAAGAAGACCGGGGTCAACTTCAAGCAGTAATGAAACAAGAATGGCTCGACATCAATCAGGATTCAAGTTGATAACAGGTCAAAGGGAATTACAGGATTTATGAAGAAAGGGCAGCACTGTAAATATCGACTCCTGGTAAAATATTGATGTATTTGCTAAATAAAGCCATTTCACCTCTAACGTGTTTTAATTGCTTTTTAGAAATATTTTTGAAAATCAAACAATATAACACCACAGAAGACGTGTCATACTCAGACATCTCTTAGCCATATGTGCCAATCACAAGCCGACTGTATCATTCTGATTAAAAAAATTTAAACAAATACCTTATGCAGCATTTCTGATCTGGAAAGTTCAACCTAAAATGGTAAAGAGTACGTTTTGGTCAGTTAAGTCAGTCCCAACGAGTATTATAAGCTTTGTCAGATGAGATTGACATGTTTTTTATTTGTTTAACTGTCCTTTAAAGAAGATGACTGCTTTTTAATGTTAGAAACAATAGGTTCCTGTTCCATGGTGAATATCTAAGGTGCTGGAATCTCAGTTAACCTAACACTGCTGATACTGATTTACTTCTCCTGAAGAGTACATTTTAACTACATAGGTTCAAACCATTCTTTCCTTGATACTGTATTTATTATATTACAGCAGTGTAAAACAAAAACACACCAAAATAAATAAATGCAACCACAGTTTACCATTAGAAGGTCAGCCGACAGCTTTGGTGAGATAATCCCTGTTAGTGCTAGTCGCAGTAAATGAACTGAAGCTAACAATTCTGCATGAAAAGAGTTATTCTGCTCTCCCTGTCATTTTGTTAAGGAATGACCACCCTAATATCCCCCATACTATTCCAACTCAAAGGTATCTGCAGCTTCAGCGCCACATGTTTGCAGGAATGTAAATGCTGAAAACTAAATGTTGAAGCAAGAAATTCATTTTGTGGTATTAAAATAACATGAAAAATCAGCTAACGGTTTGAGGAAACTATTTCATTTAAAAATCTTTTCAAAAGAATTTCAGAACACATAAATTCAATGTATTAAGACAGAGTAAGTCAAAACTGTTACTTCTAATTTCATTTTGTACTTTTAAATACCTTACTAGTTAGGAAAAAAATATTTGTTTAAACCTTTCTCTATTTCAATAATTTAGACACAATCCAGACATCCAAATGTACACAGAATCCTGGAGTGTGCTGTCCTTGTTAAACGCAGAACATTTCCAGCCTCCCAAGAAACATACTGACCTCAGCTGAAATGCAAGAAGTAAAATATGGGTGTTACTGTTCTTTGGAAGCAGCTTGTTTACCATGAGTTCTCCTCTTAGCACCCCGGGTGAGCTGAGAATAATCCCAGCTGTCAGTTCAGAGTAGCTGTGTGATTTGCTCACCGACTAGATGGAACGACTTTGATAAAAACATGGTAAAACTAGCTTCTTTTAATACATCAAACTTGTTACTGACATAAAGATGCAAAATATGCACATAACTATGTAAACTAATTCAGTCATCATTGTTAAAAAAATATTCTCTGTTTACATGTATGATGGACCCTTTTTCCTTAAGTCATTACATATTGAACAGATATCTGCAGGCTGATCTTTCAGCTACTGTCTGTTGTCCATCCAGGAACATTCCCAGGTGCGTGTCCTGAGGCCAAGTGCTTAAGTTTAAGGATAAAATAAAAAAATAAAAAACTGGCCAATATTGTGCAGGAAAATCCTCAGATGCACCTTTACTGATCCATCCAGATGGACAGAGGAGGAGCTGAGCTCTACAGTTTGTTGGTCCAAGGTGCATCAAAGGTGACGAGTCTCAGCTGTCCATCTGTAGCTGGCTTTGGAAAAAGCAGAACGCCTGTGGGTGTTACTCCAACATGGCATCCAACTGGTCAGCCAGGTCATCAAACATGTTGCCGATGTCATCCAGAATATTCCCCGCTGCCTTCACTGAACTGCGGCTGCTGGGAAACAAACAGCAAACAGTCAGAAAGATGTCATTAAGTTAACATTAACTGATTGTAAGTGAACATTAATTCAAGTGTCCTTTAACCCCTCACTTATTGAATGTATGTACAAATAAATACAAAAAAGTATTAGTTTTTTGCTGTCAGGCAGATGCTAAAACAAGCAGAGATTTTTCATTTGTATAAAGCAAATGCAATAAATTAGATATTGAGGCATGACTCAAACTGGAGAGGTTAGGCATAATTGGGCTTAATAGTAATTGAAAAAATGTTCAAGTCTCAGGTATGTCAATTATGTCATTAATGCTGCTATTGCGGAAACAGAACTTTTAAATTGAAGAACAATAGAAGTACAATCATGCACAGTCTATTAAAGCTGCAGTAGGAAACTTTTGTAAAACTTCATCTTTTATATTTTTCTTAAAACTGTTACTATGTCCTGACAGTAGAATATCAGACAGATGATCTGCGAAAAAATCAAGCTCCTCTGGCTCCTCCCAGTGGTCCTACTGCCATTTGCAAAAATACCACTCTGCCACTTTGGTGGCATTAAAATCAAAAGCAGTGTGACCCGATTTGGTGATTACAGTCGAAAAGTGGTTAAGAGCTGGTCTGCTTTTTGAGCCAAAGTTGATTAAATGTTGGCATTCCAGTCATCTGTACCTATACTACAATATAAACTGATGACATCTATTGAGTACTCTACATATTAGAAACCTGATGCTACTTGAATGTTTTACTAAGACGCATGTACTACAGAAAGTTTAGAGTGAGATCTTAAGGCTTCAAGTAGTAGCCTGTGAAGAAAGGAATGTGGGTCAACATGATGTAGCTGCTCTCATAACTGGTGTTTTTACACTGTTCACGACTCAGTTTAGACACACTTTCAAGTGTTTTAATATTAACAAGTGATGTTTATAGGTCCCGAGACAGCTTGTGTAAGTCATGTTTGTAGGATTGTTTAACAGAAATTCTAGTCAGCTTTGGAAAGAGTGTTTATAAACACTATATTTCCCACTGAGTCTAAGCTGCTCCAATGTAATAAAGTAGGGTGAAGATCAAAAATGATGTTTGGGCAAAACTAAAACAAACCAGTTATCTTTTTTTTAAACCAGTTAAGAATTGACTCTAGCACCAGCCCCGACCCACCTTTAGAAGTGCTTTGGTGAAAAAAAACCCATTGATATCGTTGAGGCTCCAGTTATCTATATGGTGGACCTTGGTTTAGATCCGAATGGAGTCTTATCCACACCCAGACTGGTTATTAGCTTCAGATAAGATTTTAATTGAATAATTTTACTTTAACCCCTCTATGTCCTTTAACATTAACTGTGATCCAGCTTAGAGATTTCCATTAAGGAGGTTCTTACCCATCCACACTGCTGCCTTGTGCGAGTTCATTTTCCACCACTTTGAGAGCAGCCTCCAGTGATGTACTGGTTTGCTCCAGTCTCTTCTGAGCCAGAACCTCCAGACCTGCTACACCAGACGGGGCTCCCACTGCCTTTCTTGCCTGACCTGATGAGGCCAAGTTAGGGGAGCAGGATGTCAGTGTCAGGGAAGATGGAGCAGCAAAACAGACACTTTGGACCATCTGGAGATTTACTCCTGAGGAAAAAACATGTTCCATGTTACATCTAAAATAAAAGAGCTGTAAGAATATGATAGACACAAAGACATTTCCGATGGTGCTAGTTACCTCCAGTTGAATTGGATGTTGCATTGGGCTGATGGAGCCTTGATCCGGGCAGAGCAGCAGCTTTCTGTTGACTGTCCGGCTTGGACCCCACTGTCTGTAAAGGTCTAACAGGTTTAGGGCTTTGCATACATGTCTGGGTGTGAAAGCTTCCATTCATGCTTGGAGAGACAGTGTGTATCTGCACACTGGTCAGTTTCGGAATGGCTGTTTGTGCACAAACTCGTGCTGTCGGATCAATGCCTTGAGGGCTCATTAGACTGCCATTAGGGGTTTGTTTTAGAGGACTGGAAGGTTTTGAGGACACAGGAGGTTTTGAGCCTTTCCCTACAGAGCCAACTCTATGGAAAACGTTTCCTGCTGCCTGAACTTCCCCAGTATTTGCAGCTCTGACTTCACTGTATGTGTGTGGGCTGGTACCCAGTAGGAGATTTTCATCTCCGTTGGGGGTGGTAGCCTCGTCTGGTGTGGAAGCACCTTTATCTTTGGGTTTGTGCCGTCTTTTCACAGTGTCAGACTCTTTCAGGTTGAACTCTGGAGGCTCCAAGCTGTTCTGTGTCTGGACTGGACCATCTAATGCGGACTTGGTGTCTGTGTCTGTCTGGGCAACAACTACAATCCTGGGTCGTTGTTTAATAGTAAGGTTACCCTCTTCAGCGAAAGGTAGATTCCCAGAAATGATCTTTGGTGATGCAGAAGCATTCCTAGATAGTTTTTCACTTTGCCTTGCTTTCAGTTTCTCTTCAGTTATCCCTTCTGTACTCCCACCTCTGTGTCTGTCAGGATCTCCTTCTGTTCTCTCACTTCCTACCCTCCTTAAGCCTCCCAAACCCAGGGCAGGGACAGGTTTGGAATGGTGTAGAATTATGTGTGATGGTAATCCATATGAAATTGGTGAGGAGACTGGGCTGGGACCAGGTGAAACATGGACAAAGTTTGGTGGTATATCTATCCTCCTCGATGGGCTACTGCAACTGCTGCTGCCTTCTAACTTGGCAGCAATGCTTCTCACACTGCCTGCACTGTCTGTCTCAACCCCGGCCTTCAACTCTTGCTCTACTGCTGTGCTGCTTCCCTGCTGTCTTGTACTACTGCCAGTCACTGAGCTCAATCTTTTGGGAGGCGGAGGAGGTGGACCTTTGTATCGAGAGCGCACAGCAAAGGAATGGCTGCGGTTGACTTGACGCTGGGGTCCTGAAGCACGTCCCGGCCTTCGAGATAGTGTGGCATAGGATGGCATTGTTACGGAGGAAGAAGAGGTAAAGGGAAGAGGGAGATCATTGTCTTCGTCAGGCTCTCCATCGGACAGAGCATAGCGAGTCAAGCTTTGGGCACGCTTCTGTTGTGACACCCTCTGAGTGTCATCACCTTGGGCTTGTGCTGGTGGAGGTCTAAGCACAGGGATGGCTCCAGGCAGAGGTTTAGAAAGTACTCGTTGAGGGCCGTTGACACCTCCTGCCTGAGCCTGCAGGTGATTGAAGTACTTCTTTGTGGGAGAGGGTTGTGGAGGTGGAGATGATGGAGAAGAGATAGGCTGGTGCTGGGGGTGGTACTGAGGCTGATAAAGGCGGCTGGGGGACTGGAGGTGTTTGGACTTAGGTGGGACTGCTGGGTAAGCAATGCGAGGTATTTTGTTTGATGTCAGCGGAGATGTCACGGTGGAGAAATGCTTATTCTCTGGGGTACCAGACAAACTCTGATGTTCCCACATCTCAATAGACACCTGCTTACTTCTGCCTCCAGGACTGCTTTGCCTAGATTTGGCCTCCTCCATTTCCCCGCTGCCCAGATTCTCCTCAGGCCTAGTAGATGTTTTGGCAGAACACGGTGTCGTTTGGTAATCATGGGAATTTCCCGAATTTGAATTTCCAGACTTCCCTGAGCCCCGCGAACGCCTGCTTATGCTTTCTTGACTGACAGACATGGCAGCTATAACAGCAGAGGAGGACATTCCCCTCATGCCGAAAGCCTCTAAAGCTGATCCCCCTACCTTGCCCATCATAGCACTCTGCAGCTCTGCGCTCAGTTCACAGTCCTGGAAGGAAAGGAGGGCTCTGGGGGTGCGAGGGGAGGGGCAGCAGTTTTCAGATGGGGCATCAGAGTGCACATGAGAGTGTGTTGGGGTGTGTTCGATAGCCACCACCTCTAGAGCCGCCGGTGGCTTTCTTCTAAGAGGACCCTCTCCCGTTCTGTCAGCCTGATTACGAGAGCGCATCAGATCACACAGTCGCTTCACTGCTAACATCAGCTTCTTCTGATGCCCTGAAAACCAGAGAGAACAGATTTTTTTTTAGCAATGATGATTTATCTTAACCAGAGCATAGATAAAGGAAGGATTCATTTTTGTCTTGATTTAGGTCCAAGTTATTTTTGTTTAATTTAAATGTGATCAAGATGCTCTGGTTGGTTTGGAAAATGTGCTTGAAGTCTTTAAATGGTGTTTACATTTAGCTAATAAGAAAAATATCAGGTCCATTGAAAATTCAGTAAAGTTATTCTGCAATGAGGATTCTACTCTATTGATTATGGCATGTACAGACATGACAGATATTAGACCTGAAAAAATCTGATCCATTTTCTCACCTAGTTTAGTGATCCCTATTTCTTGCAGGTCCTCCCAGGTGATGTCCTTAACAATCGCAATGGAGTCATAGCCATTGTCACATAATCGCTTTTGGTACTGAGGCAGCCCAATTACGCTAAGCCACTCCCCCAGGTCCGACTGAATTAACAAACACACAGGAGGTCATAGAAAAATAGTACTTTTTGTGAGCAGTTAAGTAAACATGTGGTCTTTAAAAGTAATTTCTCACAGGAATGTAATCTGGCAGCCACTCAGGGATGCTCAGTTTCCCAATCTCCAATGAGATCTTCTTCCTATGGCCTGGTTTGGTCACGCCGATGGCAGTGAGATCCTAAGGGCAGGGGTGGAAAAATTGTGAAAAATGTACTTTGATGTTAGAGTAAAAATGGAACATAGTCTACATAGCCCGGTAAAGTAAAACGCACACAAAAACAGCCTAAAGATATAAAAGGTTCCTGGAAGTTGAGTACCAGAGAAAAACTGTTCGGGAACCCATGGTCAAAACAGGCATAAATGTTGGTCAGAGGAATAACTAATCCTTTACTTTCTTGGTTTGGAATCATACATTTTTGGTACCAGAAAAGTCATGGAGACAGCATTTAGTAGCCTTATCCACATTTTTTCAACAGTTTACAAAGTAACTGCGGTATCAGTCTTTTATTCTGTAGATACTAACCATGTAGTTAGCTTCTTGCATTGTCTGTCTCTTTGTGCCAGTCACTGATAGTGGATCCCTAGACAAACATCAGAACTAATTTCAACTAATTCATGAATTAAACTTCATAAAGCTAATCACATACTGTACTATAGTTATCTTGCAAGTGTTCATTGACAAGAAATAAATGTGCCTTTTATTGTCATGTTTACTTGGCAACCAACTCGAATGTCAGTTTCTTGTCGGAACACCTGTCTCTTCCACTATGGGGCACTTTAGAGAACCCAGGCCATTGAGCAAAGGTCTTAAACTCCAGTCCCCTGTGGTTGGAGTTCAGTCCAACACACTTAAATCAAATGTCTAAATTACCTCTGCAGCATGGAATCAGATTTTACAGCAGATGCAGATCTAAACGGTAGCAGGACAAGAGTCTGAGACTGCTGCAATAAAACCACTGAGTTTACATGACTAAAAAATACTGAACATGAGCGACAGCATGTTTAGTAATTAAATGCTGTTAAAAATGGCAGAAAAAAACAGCTTTTTTTCTGATAGGGCATTCAAAAGGACGGAACATATACATTTAAGACCTTATAGTCAAACATACATTTTAAAGTTGCACCACATGTCTCCGGACACTCAACATCCAGTTAGTTTAATCTCTTTTGCCAAAGCAGTAACTCCTGTTAGAAAAGAGTTGACAGCAGTCTATGAATACTGAAATGTTACCACACCTCAGGGGTCATCCTGCTGATGGTGGGAACATCATATCCCGCTCTAATGAAGTTGGAAGTGTACTGCTCCAACTGGAACTCACACAACCATTGGTAGATGGCTTCAGAGTCCTAATGACACACAAGGGGATGTTTCTGGTACATTGTTTACCCATATACAAATTCAAAGGAGTCAAATGTCTTAAAAAAAAAGCACAGAGCACACCATACTGACAAGGATTTTGCTTAATAAGACTGGATGGAAAAAGTTGATGTGGATTACTGCAAAAGATACATCACAATCTTTTGGGGGCATAATGTTAAGAAATTATGGGTGGCTTAAATGGATCTGCATATGTCTATATACTCATTACTTACTAATTAACTCACCTTGCCCTCCAGAAGTTGTTCTGGTCTGATGAAGCCTTTCTGAAGAGTGTTGTTGGCCTGTCGGCGAGAACCACCTACAAAACACACATCAATCAGTCAAGCCTGGGGGATGCCAAACTCTGACCTGTTCAACTAAATAGACTAAAAAGACACCTAGAGGATGCAAAAAGACACAGTAATGAGTTGATATAAAATATTCAGCAGTGATGAGTGTTGTTTATGCATCTCAGCTTTATTAGCTAAACACAAGTGATCAGTTTGTATTGATCTAAGCCATGCAGCTGAGTGAGATGGTGTTCTAGGTCTCTCCAGGTGTGTAAAGGAATCTTATCTGATCTTGGGAAACACCTGACCACCTTTAACACATTAGCACAGATCTCTGAGGAATGAACCCTTTCCTCCCATTTTCTCTACTTTTAGCTCTTGTTGTGGTTTCAATTTTATCATTCCACAGTTTTCTTTGCTTTTGTTGAGTCAGGTCACCTGCAAGGACCCACCCGCCTTTTAATAATTACAGTTTGGATTAACCACACAGCAGCCTTACTCCGACAGATAAAGGAGTAAAGGAGTACATCATGGAAAAACCTGTGAAGTATTCTTCATTCATAGCTATTTGAATCATCTGTGTATTTTTCTCCAGCTGTGGCCACAGCAACAAAAGACTGAGGTCTGCATCCACCCACATTGAGCTGTGCCCAGTATTTCCACCTGCTATCTGCTTTGTCTCACCGTCTGATTCACAGAGCAAATAGCACCGATATGCTGCCATACCCATGCTGGTCAAGTTCAGCAGATGAAGGCAATTAGCGGTCTCTTTCAACAGGTTAAAATTATTTTTGCTTGACAGACAACAAATATTTGGCCTCCGACCACAAACACAGCAGGCAAAAAATTGACAGATAGAATGGAAAAAGATTAAGTATTGAACTAATTCCTTTTACCCAAAGCTAAAAAATGAAAAGGTTAGTAAAATAATGCATTACTTTAAGCACTTTATTAAAAAACAAACACTAATAATTAAGATTTCAAATGTATCAGATTAATGGTTACAAACAAAATATGTGATGTACTGAGGATGTCATGTACAAGCTTGTTGCAACAAATAAATACAGTGTTGTTTTATACCTGAACACATGCAGAATGTTTACGTGCAGCACTAAGGTTATGTTTACACTGCAGGTCCTGATGCTCAATTCCGATTTTTGCTCAAAAACAATTTTATTTGAGTGCTCATTCAAACTACTCATTGAATGCGACCGCCATCAGACTTCAATCTGAACTGTTCACGATCCCATGGAGAATGTAGATTTTGCACAGAAGCACACATTAGCAATAATGGATGCTGGTGTCTCTGTGTTATTAAGTTGAGGAATGGGAGCTGGCAATAATATGACCACATGATAGCAAGACGAAGAAAAGAAAAAAGAGAGTACAACTATTAACAACGGCCTTTTGTAGAGCAGTGACTGATGCTTCTGTAGGGAAGTCTTTGTGGATGCGTAGTCTGCTTTGAAACCCATCAGATACGTAACCGATTTACTACCACATAAGAAAGTGGCACAATTTGGATGTTTTTGGAGGTGAAAAGATCGGAACTGGCTTCCTGAAACCTCTGTATGTGAACAGGCATCAATTTGAACATACTCTCTACATGACTTTTGTATTCAAAAAACATAAAAAGAAAAAGAAAGAATGCATTGTCTTGACAATTAATTTGCAGATTACAGGGATCAGTTTCATCACTCACACATCACTGCAACAGATGTTTAAATACCCTCTGCGACACCCCTGCCTTCTTTCTGTAAGGCCAGGAGTTAAGCAGGTTGCTTTATTTCCTGGTTCTTCTCCTACCTAAAAAGCCATATCATTAACAAAACAGATTTTTGAACGGCACTGTTTTTAACATCTGAAAAACACTTTGTGTTACATTAAACTGTATGAAAAGTGCTCTTAATGCATAAACAAAATGAACGTTGTGAATCAGAGTGTGACATTTTTTGTACGAGGCTGAACATTTGTGAGATTTAAATGTTGGCAATTTGTAAGGACACAAAACGTTAGTTCTTTATCGTCTTCACCAGAAGCCATTGTGCTGTGTCATATTACTGAGACCACACATCAAAAAGCAACCCATTTTTGTTACCTAATCCCTAATTTTAGAAAGGTAAGAATATTAACCTACTAAAAAGTACATTTTAATGTCATTTGTTGAAAATATCTTGTTACTACACCCTTTGCAATATTTTTTCTCATATGACCACTTAAACAAAGACTGATGGTTGGTGCAGTATACCATAATAAAAGCTTGCACAATTCAGCAGTCTTTGCCACTAACGTCTTCACCTTTTATTTCAGCTTAATTGGGCTTTTCTTTACTTTGGTATATACATCAGGGCCTTGGTCTCCCAGGGAAGTAAAAAACACCTAGAGGAGAGGTATTTGGCCTCAGGCTAGAGTCAAAACATCATCCTCAGCTTTTGATCTTCACAAAGTCCAACAAAAGCAGATATTTTATTTAGCAGAGTATGAGAGAGAAAGAAATAAAGACATCATGTTTGTTTTTTCCACATTTGACATATTTTTTCCTCACATGATTTTTAATTGTCTTCTTGGACCATCTGACCTCTATTATTTCTCTGGCCACTCATAGAAAACCTTTGTTACAAGACATAACATAAAATCGCAGCCTGTTAAATCCAAATATGACCTCTTACCCTTAGGGAGGACATGGAGCTGCACGGCCCCTGACGTCTGGCTCTTCATCCTTCCTTCAGCTTATGTCTAAAGCTGCACAGCCACTTCTTTAAGTTAACTCAATTGCTTGATTCCCAACCTCACTTCTATTTGACTGATATGTTTTGCTCTCTCTGCTTTAGCTCCTGTCTCTTATCTCCAATCCCTCCCTCCCACTCCTCATCTCTCTTCTGCCTCACTTCTCCCTGCTCACTTCCCAGCCCTTGGTCGACAGAAATCCTCCCCAGCTTCAAAGTGTGACAGCTGAATATTTGCAAAAGAAGCTTGGGTTTGAACAACTCCTCCAGCCCATGCAAACCCCGATGATTTTGGTTCCACCTGATGGCAAAACAAGCCCTTACTTTGTGGAGAGATGTATGGGGTTTATGGACAGAGAGAAGAAAATAACTAATACTTTCAGAAGTGAGCTTCGGTAAGTCTTTATTCTGTCTGTTTCATTTCCCTTCAGACTGATAGTAATAACAGCTGATCGTATATAACAAATGAAAGGCTGCTCCCATGTACTGTGGTCACATTCCTGAGGTAGAAGAAAGCCCAGGGATCCTGGAGATGCAACCATCACAGTATCTGCAGATGTGATAGCATTAACTATCACATGTACCCTGCATTGTGGTTAATCTTTTCAATTAAGTTTACTTAGCTTCAGTTCTTGAATTGGGATGATAAAGAAAATTTAAACTATAATGTAGAAAGAAAATTTTACAATAAGTAATAAACAAACCATCACAGTCTGTAAGGTTTTTAGAGAAGGCCTTGAGTATATCAAAACATGTAAAAATCGGGAAATATGTTTATGTCAGTTATTCTTTTTTATTCAAACAGACCTGAGGGATGCTTCTGTGTAATTTACCTGTAGAAAAGTCAAAAACGGCATTTACAGTAGTTTTGTACTAAAAAACATTGCCAATCAAAACTTTCTGTATGAAGTTTTTTGCTGTTTGTTAGGGTTTTTTATGTAGAGAAACATAGGCCCTGAAGTTAGATTGTTTCCAAAATTGGCACATTCTTGAAGCATATATTTACATTATTTTCAGAACAACTGAACTCAAGTTTGCAGTGGCCTCTCTTGCTCTATGAAAAGTGAGCAAAAGTTCCTGTTTAAAGGTTGTCGGCCCTTTCCACTGTCGCCACTTGCTTGCTCTGGATGAGGGATTGCTGCTAAGTCAATAACTCGTTGCAATCAGCTGGGCTTCCTTAAGGCTCATTTCAACCAGTTTCTGTCAAGTTCAGATATAAACTGAATTTGGATGACTTTGTATTATAACATAGATTCAACTGGAATTCAATCTCCATCTGTCTATATGACAGAATTGTATTGGATATATTTGAATAAATATTTCTGGATACAGATTTATTGTGAATTGGAACTATATAAATAAATTGAATTGAATTATTACTACTCATGGGCCATTACAATATGACAGCTGGTTGCCATTAAGGCTGAATACAGCCATTGGTAATTATATGATAGAGCTTGTTTTTTATTGTTTTTACAGAAAAGCTGTAGCGAAGAAATAACTTCCATAATGGATGCACAAATTAGCCTCATGAAAATGACCTTAAACGGACTACTGCTGTTCAATTCAGTTCAAATTCAAAAATACTCTATTAATCCCAAAGGGAAATTAAATGTTGTTGTAGCTCATTATAAGTAACAGAGATACTCCAACCTGCTGCCACCTTGAGCGGCACAATTCTAGAAAGTTCTATTGTTGATCTACAATAAGCAGCACAAGTCAGATCAGAGCAAAAGAGAACTTAATGGCCCAGATAAAGGTCAGTGGGGTCCTGGAAATCCCTGGTCCAAACATAAAACCAACCATTTATGAGAAGTGATAAATAAAAACTTTTTCACAAGATCAAAATAAAAGACAACATTCTGCAACGGTTGGACAAGATTTGAACAGTTAGAAACTACAGAAATTCAGCTTATACTTCCAGAATAAAATGAAACCATCAAGGAAAGTTAAAAAGGTTTCACCTCAGACAATGAAAAGAAATAATTCCATGCAGATTCAAGGTCTAAATTCATAACTTGAATCAGGATGAGGAAAGCAACTAAAGAGCACCTTTGTGACTCACCATTGCTTTGGTCAGTTGCTGTACTGTGGATCTGATCTCCAGTTTCACCTGCAGAGGGAGCCATCTACACAGAAAAAGATGTCACTGCACAATTTGGCCTCAGGTTTGCTTACCTTAAGTGTTCTACTAAGTACTGTAAATACATTGTATAACAGAAGAAAGACAGAAATATTTCTGCCTAACCTTGACAGCGTCACTGTGGTGGCGGCTGTGAGTCCCATTCTGCTTGCGGCTGCTCTCTGAGCTCTGGCCGCTGCCGGCGCTGCGGCTGCTGTCCACACTGCCTGTGCTGCCAACACTGTTCCTGTCACCTGATGAAAGATAATGCAACAATGCAAAAGAGGCTAAGTGTTAAAAAAAGCTAGGTAAAATATGAGTGCTGGCAAATTGAGAGATACGCCATCTTGTAAATAATTTCCATTTGTCAAATCCAGCTGGTGTTAGTGAACAAGAAAAGGCTCAGCATGAATGTTGAGAGTATAAATGTTGTAAAAAAGTCTTTCAGCTTCTGAAAAAAGCTAAATCTGTATTACACACACCAACCTAATCATCTTAAATGGAAGTCCAGTGAATCCCACAGTTCCTACATCTGTAACTGTTTTCTTAACAAAGGCATTGCAGTCTCAAAAAATTCAATATCATCAGACAAAAGTACTGATTTGATTTTCCTGATGATTAAACTTTAAATGGAGTTAATCGAAGACTTAATGGGGATTAATTTTTTCATGAGAAAAACTTTTCAGTTAATTTACCCAAACCTTCCATGAAAATAATTCAACAGCCCTTTCAACTAACAAAAGCTGTGGTCAGAAGTTTACATACACTCATCATGGGCATTAATGTCATTATACTTTTGAAACCTTTTCCAGGGTAGACTGATCATACTATATATAACTGCAGTGAATCTTAAAAACAAGAACTGCATGCACAAGTTTGACTTATGGGGGATTTTCTCTACTCCACAAACAGGGAAAATTATAAATATAGACTTATATATGTGCATAAATTCATCACAATCAGTGGTGCTGAAGGTCATATAATGTATTGTATGTATTAACTTGGTAAGCGAAGAGACAATAATAATGACTGCAGTTTGTTTTTTCTCTTTGGCAGTTTAAATATGTGTTCTTTGACGGCACATTGGATAGTGCTATACTCAGAAAAATGGGAAGTTCCAAGAGACTTTGTGGAGTTCAGGCAGCTCCTTGAACTCCGGGAAGATCCAAGAAGGACACTTTTAGACCTTCACAAGTTCAGAAAGTCTTCTGGACCCACTTATAAATAGCTATCGATTCCAAGGTCATTAGTTCAAACAATTATACACTGCCTGTCAAAAATGTTGCCACCTGGATTTAACTAAGCAAACAGGTACGAGCCTCCCATGGGATATTTACTGCATGGGCGATCATGTTTCAGCTGGCAACAAGTTATTTAACCCCAAGTGGTGCAATGAGTTGCTTCTCATTTCTTAAACAACCATGTCGATAGGCACGGTTGAACGTGGAAAAGAAGTCAGTCTGTTTCAGAAGGGTCAAATCATTGGCATGCATCAAGCAGAGAAAACATCTAAGGAGATTGCAGAAACTACCAAAATTGGGTTAAGAACTGTCCAAAACTGGAAGGATAGTGGGGACCCATCATCTTCCAGGAAGAAATGTGTCCGGAAAAAAATCCCGAATGATCGTGATCGGCGATCACTTAAACATTTGGTGAAATCAAATTGAAGAAAAACAACAGTAGAACTCCGGGCTATGTGTAATAGTGAAAGTAAGAGCCTTTCCACAGACACAATGGGAATAAAACTCAAGGGACTGAACAGCTGTGTAGCCTTAAGAAAACCACTAATCAGTGAGACTTACCGAAAAAAAAAGCTTCAATCTGCTAGGGAGCATAAAGATTGGACTCTGGAGCAATGGAAAAAGGTCATTTGGTCTGATGAGTCCAGATTCAGTCAGGGTGCATCAGGGTAAGAAGAGAGGTAGGTGAAGTGATGCACCCATCATGCCTAGTACCAACTGTACAAGCCTGTGGGGGCAGTGCTATGATCTGGGGTTGCTGCAGTTGGTCAGGTCTGGGTTCAGCAACAGTATGTGTTCAAAGAATGAGGTCAGCTGACTACCTGAATATACTGAATGACCAGGTTATTCCATCAATGGATTTTTTTCTTCCCTGATGGCACGGGCATATTCCAAGATGACGATGCTAGGATTCATCAAATTATGAAAGAGTGGTTCAGGGAGCATGAGATATCATTCTCACACATAGATTGGCCACCACAGAGCCCAGGCCTTAACCCCATTGAGAATCTTTGGGATGTTCTGGAGAAGGCTTTGTGAAGTGGTCAGACTCTACCATCATCAATGCAAGATCTTAGTGAAAAATTAATGCAACACTGGGTGGAAATAAATCTTGTGACATTGCAGAAGCTTATCGAAACAATGCCACAGCGAATGTGTGCTGTAATCAAAGCTAAAGGCGGTCAAACGAAATATTAGAGTGTGTGACCTTTTTTTTTTGGTGGAGACTTTTTTTTTGGCCAGGCAGTGTGTGTACTTATAAGTTATGCAGATGTGTCAACACTTTTCCAAAGTCTGGAAGAAGACTCACACTATCACTCTTAGATGAAAGGTAACTGTTTGGGGTGTGTAGGAACAACCCAGGAACCACAAGGCTCAACTGTGCCATGAACTGAAAACTGCTGGAACACAAGTAGCTGTCCACATCATCCTGATGATCATAAAATAAATACCTGCTCCAAAATTGATACATTCTAGCATGACTGAATTTTGCACAGCTGCAAAATTCAGAAAGATTTAATGGTCAGACAAGTCAAAGATTGAACTGTTTAACCAAAATGACAAGAATCATGTTAGGAGGAGTAAAGCTTTAAAACCTAAGAACATGGTACAAACTGTCAAGCATGGTGAGAGTATCATCACTTTTCCTGCTCAGTGGTACTGGTGATGACAAAGTGGATGAAAGAAGGATGAGGTAGGACTACCCCTGAAATCAGTAACTCCACCTTAATGATCCCAAATATATATCAAAGTGTGTTTTACAATCAATACAGAAAGCTAATATTAAGCCTCTAGACTGGCCTTCCAAACCCAATCAAAACTTTGTTGGCCACAGCCAGATCTGTGCCAGAAAACCAACCAGCAAGAAGAGTGGTCAAACATGCCCCCAGAGTAAGCCAGAATCTTTATGTGGTCTATGGATAGTGTGCAACCTAGGTGCAATGTGTTAAAGGACATAAATACAAATTTGTGCATCTAGTTCTTATTTTTAAAAACCACTGAAGTAGAGAAAGAAAGGCTCAAAATAATCCAAAAAAGTCAGTCAGTCATTTTCTACCACTTATTCCATAGTGGGTCGCAGGGAAGCTGGTGCCTATCTCCAGCAGTCTATGGGTGAGAGGCAGGGTACACCCTGGACAGGTCGCCAGTCCATCTCAGGGCAACACACAAACAACCATGCACACACTCATTCATACACCTAAGGGCAATTTAGAGAGACCAATTAACCTAACAGGCATGTCTTTGGACTGTGGGAGGAAGCCGGAGTACCCGGTGAGAACCCACGCATGCACAGGGAGAACATGCAAACTCCATGCAGAAAGACCCCCGGCCAGGAATCGAACCACGGACCTTCTTGCTGTAAGGCAACAGTGCTACCAACTGCGCCACCGTGCAGCCCTAATCCAAAAAAGTTCAACATCAATTTGCCATTCATGTCTATAATGAATGAATGTGAGTACATACAGAAACTGTACGAAAACCCAAAAGCACATCGAAATCAGAGAATGATTGGAATGTATGGCAGAACCATAAAAAAGTTTTAAAACATCTAATGTCACGGGTTTATAGGAAAAACTATACTGTTTGACTTGGAAAGCTACCTACACACAGCAAGTCAGTATACAGACCATTCCTACTATGTGTTGACCAACTAGGTTTTCAACAGGAGAACATTTTGCCAATCAAATTATAGCAACTGGTCTTATCAATTCCAGATCCAGTTTGTTTTTAAGTAATAGACGCGGAAACAGGGTGGTGCACATGTCACTACATCCACCTACAGGGATTGGACAATGAAACTGAAACACCTGGTTTTAGACCACAGTAATTTATTAGTATGGTGTAGGGCCTCTTTTTGTGGCCAATACAGCGTCAATTCGTCTTGGGAATGACATATACAAGTCCTGCACAGTGGTCAGAAGGATTTTAAGCCATTCTTCTTGCAGGATAGTGGCCAGGTCACTACGTGATACTGGTGGAGGAAAACATTTCCTGATTCGTTCCTCCAAAACACCCGAAAGTGGCTCAATAATATTTAGATCTGGTGACTGTGCAGGCCATGGGAGATGTTCAACTTCACTTTCATGTTCATCAAACCAATCTTTCACCAGTCTTGATACTGGTGATACTGGTGGAGGAAAACGTTTCCTGACTCGCTCCTCCAAAACACCCCAAAGTGGCTCAATAATATTTAGATCTGGTGACTGTGCAGGCCATGGGAGATGTTCAACTTCACTTTCATGTTCATCAAACCAATCTTTCACCAGTCTTGCTGTGTGTATTGGTGCATTGTCATCCTGATACACGGCACCGCCTTCAGGATACACTGTTTGAACCATTGGATGCACATGGTCCTCAAGAATGGTTCGGTAGTCCTTGGAAGTGACGAGCCCATCTAGCACAAGTATTGGCCCAAGGGAATGCCATGATATGGCAGCCCAAAACGTAACTGATCCACCCCCATGTTACACTCTGGGCATGCAACAATCTGGGTGGTACGCTTCTTTGGGGCTTCTCCACACCGTAACTCTCTCGGATGTGGGGAAAACAGTAAAGGTGGACTCATTGGAGAACAATACATGTTTCACATTGTCCACAGCCCAAGATTTGCGCTCCTTGCACCATTGAAACCGACGTTTGGCATTGGCATGAGTGACCAAAGGTGTGGCTATAGCAGCCCGGCCGTGTATATTGACCCTGTGGAGCTCCCGACGGACAGTTCTGGTGGAAACAGGAGAGTTGAGGTGGCCGTGATTTGGGCAGCCGTGGTTTTATGTTTTTTGGATACAATCCGGGTTAGCACCTGAACATCCCTTTCAGACAGCTTCCTCTTGCGTCCACAGTTAATCCTGTTGGATGTGGTTCGTCCTTCTTGGTGGTATGCTGACATTACCCTGGATACCGTGGCTCTTGATACATCACAAAGACTTGCTGTCTTGGTCACAGATGCGCCAGCAAGACGTGCACCAACAATTTCTCCTCTTTTGAACTCTGGTATGTCACCCATAATGTTGTGTGCATTTCAATATTTTGAGCAAAACTGTACTCTTACCCTGCTAATTGAACCTTCACACTCTGCTCTTACTGGTGCAATGTGAAATCAGTGAAGAATGGCTACCAGGCTGGTCCAATTTAGACATGAAACCTCCCACACTAAAATGAGAGGTGTTTCAGTTTCATTGTCCAATCCCTGTACTTCACTCTATCAGGTAATCAACAATTAATTGAATAGTCAAGCAAGTAAATCAGACATAAAACCATGCTGACCACCTACCATTATGTTCTGCTGCAAGACAATTCTGAGTGTGGTTAGAGGATTACTGGGACAGAAGGGGAACAAGGGATTTGCAGGGTGGTTAGGGTAAGGCCAGGATGTAAGCCGGTACAGAAGTCTGGTTAAATGGCAGGGCTGTTGGATGTCTAAAGGTTCCCGCCGGGTTAGGGGCTTTGGTAGTTCAAGGCGTTAGATGGGGATGAGTTGACAGGTGTTTGGGGTCACACACTCTTACCAGTGGGAGAGCTCCTTAGGACCCAAATGTCCTGAGGGGGGGTTGCTGGGGCTGAGAACTGACTGGCCGGTGAAGCACCTAACAAACACACACACTTTAGACACACGCTATGTGCACTCCCTGCATCCTGCAGGGTTGTAACTGGACCTATGGAGTTGTCACTGAACACCAGAGGGACTGAGTGAGGGAGGGGAGTGGGACTGCGGACAGAGACATGTAAGACAGCCATCTGACATAAAAGCAGGACAAAGTTATAAAACAGAGGAAATGTGGATGTTTTCATAGATCTAATATCCTTGTATATCCTCTTTAGGACATCTGTATTGGCCCTTACATCTGTGTGTTTGTTAACTCCCCCAACGAGGTGTTTTTGTCTGCATTGGTTTGTCTGTCCATCTGTCCGTCTGTTTGAAAAATATCTCAAAAAGTTATTAATGAATTTGGATGAAAATTTCAGACAAGCTGCGTAAAAGGACAATGAACAGAAGATTAGATTCTGATGGTGATGGGGAGCACCATCTGGAGGCTGGATTTTTTTAATTCTTTGCCACTGCCTTACCATGGTTCAACATTTTGGAATTCCGAAATGGTTTGTCACCCTGTCAACAGCTGACATGCAGTGGCCAGAAGTCATCCAGAGTATGGCTCATCAGTACAGGAAAAAGCTGACATGCATCAGTGACCCTATTGCCTTGGCGGATGTCAGAACTCTGAGGGCTTTTCTAGTCTTCATGTGCTTTATGGCTGCTTTGTATTTGTATCTGCTTGTGGATTTTTTGTATATCTATGTGTTCCTCTATCTTACTCATTGGTCTTCAATTGCTGATGTCTTTGTTGTGTAGCCATGTACTCAGCCACCAGGGATCAGTTTGTATTTCTTGGAAGTGATCTATTTTATTGAATTATGAAGATAAATAATTAGAACTATAAAAGCATTCATAGAGTCCAGACCTCTGCCAACGCCGCTGCATGTCAGCTGCTGAAAAGGTTCACAAACCATGTAGGAATTCCAAGTTGTTGCCAAGGCAATGATAAAGAATCCTTCAAAAGAACACCTGGATCCAGATGGTGCTCTGCATCACCACCAAAATCTAATCATCTGTTCCTTATGCTAATATGCAACTCATCTGAAAATTTCCCCAAAATCTGTTGGTAACATTTTTAGTGATTCTGCAAACAGACGGACAGACAAACTTAGACAAAAATTTAACCTCAATGGCGGAGGTAGGAAAGCAAAATTTCAGAGTGAATTTTATTCAATCATACATTATTTCCTGAAGATTTATATAACAAACTTGTATGAAACCAAAACAGTTAGTTATGAAACAAACAAATCTAGAAAAGTGGAAAATGGCAAAAGGACAATTCCTAGTTTGGTTTGATTGTTTTCAGATATGTAACGGTAAATACATGGAGACAAAGGAGACAAACACGGAGCAGACAAAGTAGTGAACAGATCAGCACAAAATTGGAAATTAAAATAAAGAGGGTTGCAATAAAATGCTTACACCTAGGTGTAGAGGAAAAGGTGGTGAAGGAGCAAAATAAAAACTGTTTCGTATCTTTTTGTGATTGTTTTGGCTCTGGGTTACTTCATCGCCCTACTTTATTATCTCACTTGGTCCCCAGGAGTTGCTGTTTCATGCTATCATTTTATGTCCATGTACCTAACATGTGCATAACTGTTTCTGTCTCCTGGCAGTCATGTATTTTGATAAAAATAGAGATAAAAAGCACATTGTACCACACTTCATTTTGTTGACACTAACGGCAAACAAATAGATTTAATACCCATGGAATTCTATATATCTATTGATTTTTATGAAGGTAGATCACAGTAACTCATATTGCATAATGCATAATGCAACAAACTGACCCCTAATTGTTTGGCCTGGTGGTTTGTTTTTTAGTCTCCCTCATTTAGAGGCCCTGAACAGTTCGTTGATGTGTGTATACCTGCAGGATCATAGCCAAGGATGTATGAGTCGTCAGTCTGAGGGGCAGGGCCTGAGGGAGAAGGTCTGGATGCAAGGTGCGGCCTCTGGCATGGCATTGAGCCTTGGCGGGAGAGAGCACCCCCTAGGGAGAGGGGAAAAGTGTAGGTTGGGCATGCGTGAGAAACAAAAATAGGTTTGGATTGATTCCATGCAGGGGTGTGGTCAGCATGCATAGGGGAGGTATCCATACTCCTGTTTGGAGCTAAAAAACGTTCTCATGTATGCAGAACAACATAAACCAGGACAAATCATCTCTGGAGTTACTGACTAGGAATGTAAGACCAAAAGCTGCACAGAAAGAGGCAGAGCTCACTGATTCTTTATGTGCTGATAGGACTAACATCACAGAACTCGCACAAACATAGACTCACACAGCTGAGTTTGCTCTAAATGCAAAGTGCCTGTAAGACTTTGAGGCAAACTTTCATGTCTTCTCTTCCTCATACAAGAACATATTCATAGCAAATACACAAAATATCCCAGCAGAGACTGTGGGGGCTTTAGCACTGAGCTGACACACAGTAATCCTATCAATGTGTGTCTGTGTGAGTTGGAATGCTGCGACTCGTGGATATGCAACTGTGCATCTGTGCCTGTTGCAGTTACTCGACCTCTTACCCTTCTCTTTGAATGTCAGTGGCTTTACAGCTGCAAAACAAGCACAGGGCTCAACTTGCATTCATTCATATGGATCAAACCAGCTGATTTACAAGCAAGCTGAAGCCTCCCGTGAATTTGGAACTTAACGTGACAGTTCTAGCTCTTAAACTTGACTTGAGATATTATAGTTGCTTAGATAAAACTCACTGCCACAAGTAATCTGACAAGTAATAAGACTAATTAAAAGAATGACAATAAAATGATTAAATAATTTTTTGAGTTTATGTGAAGAAAACACATTTGGGAGTATTTCATTTAAGCTGGTACAGTCATGGGAAAACTATAAGAACCCTTACTACATTTATAAGACTATCGAGGACAGACAGGTGCTAATCAAACACACTTGATTACTGGATCAGCAGCAAATTGAAACATCTCCTTAAAGACAGGAGTTTGCTGATCTGATGCATTTGAGTGTGTTGCCAAGAAGGAAATACATCAGCAATGAGTTAGACAAGGAGTTGTTTTGCCCCAGAACCCCGGATGGATTAGCTGGTATAGAAAATATCCCCACACTTCACAAGTCCAAAACAGTCACAGGATCACTGGTAGCAGGTGGGATAGCTGGGATAGGTGATGCATGGACAGTCATTGCCTTAGAACCCCATCTAATTATCATCATAACTGCATTTTCTAATGCACAGCAGCTAGCATGTTGGGTGCTAGTAGTGCACGAAATTGAAAGAAAACTAGTCACTAATTGGTTTTAGTTTTTTTTGTTGTTGTTGTTGTTTTGGCTGAGACAGCGGTTTTCTGTTTATTTAAGTAGTGGAGGGGGCAGGTGGGGGGATCTTTGGCTTTTGGTCCATAAAGCCCATAAAGTGCACTGCTAACAGTTGTGTGCACTCCATTGTTCTCAGGTTGTCTGACCTGAGCTATGGGTTTATGCAGCTCCTCCAAAGTTACTAAGGGCCTTTGGGCTGCTCCTCAAATTAAAGTTCTCCATGTCTTGGTAGTTTTACAGTTGGGACATACAAATTATGTATTGAAGAGCCCTGTGAAATTCTGGTTAATAATATAACCTTGCTTTAAACCTCTAACCTACGTCATCCCTGACCTGACTGCGATGTTCCTTGTATTGTTCCTGCTCCTGTATTTTTGTCTACCTGCTCTCCTGCTGAGGACCTCCACCACTGAAGGGGGGAAGAAGCCCACCCTGTCGGTCCCCCGCTGGTTGTCATGGATGTGGCCTTTCCAACGGCCATCTGAGTGCTGCTCCAAGACCTGATGGCAACAAATGACAGCACGCTTCTGTTAGAAGACAAGTTGGTTTCTGCTACCAGCCATTAGTCAAACAATAGTTCACAAAACAACTTAAGTGGTAAAAAAAATCCAATATATTGTCAACACTGCATAAGCTCGAATTAGTGTCTGGCTTTATCACTAAAGCACTTAAGACAATAACAGAAAGCCAGTTAGCTGCAAATATACAATCTATTTATTAAAGTGCCTGTGACACGCTGTTACCAGAAATATAAAAATTGAAAGAAAACATCTTAATATTGAAGACAATGGGCAGTAATTGACATTATATTAGGATTAAAGACATGAGAAAAGACAATTATGACACAAAATAGGCATATTTCATTGTTGAAAATGTGCAACTCCAAAGTCGCGTGGAAGGGAATTTTGATAAGAAAATACCTGGAAGAAACAAAAACAAAGTAGCCCGCTGCTACAGTCGAGTTCAAACATGATTGGGAGAGTTGTATAAAGATATCAAAATACATGGAATGAGAATAGTACCACACAAATGCACATATGCATGAGTAAGTGTGTGAGTGTGTGTGTCTTTGTGTGTGGGTGGGGAGGTAGGAGGTGTTTAGCAAACAAGCTGGTAATTCGACAGGTTTCAGCCAGTCTCTCTGCTGTGGTCTCCTGTTCAGAGTTGACTTAATTATCCCAAAACATCCCACACAAATCCCAAAAACACAACTGCTCTGACACGGGCTCTCAGCCGGCAGTCCCAACCTGCTGTTTTTAAGAACACGGAGCAGAGCAGCAGGAAAAAGGTATAGGATGGAGTTTGTTTCTAGCTTAATAACCTGTTCTTAAAATTCATTTTAAATTTTTTTTAATTTATGCAACAGGCAGCAAACTGTCTAAAATTAGAAGTAATAGGTAATACATAACTCACTATTTTTTATTATTTAAATTTTTCATTACTGGACTCAGGTTTGCCAGGTACCAGTTTCTGGTTAGGATATGAGGAGTTACATATTATGATTTTATCTTTAGCTTTCCTTGTGACACGCTGCTCCGTGAAGGTGGAAAATACACAGATCATCACCAGATTATTCCTGGATTGCTGGAAGTAGGTGCTCTTGATAGAATGTTTAGCTTCCACTCTTCATTAATGAAAGCGTTCTTAAGCAGAACTGTCGGTAAGCCTCCACCCTTGGATGTAAAGCAACCCCATACATAGATTGGATCAAAATGCTTCCAACGTTGAAACAAGTCTGGACTCATGATACCACCCACCCATCATTGCCTGTTTTCTCTACCAAAAGGATTTCACCAACAATCAGAAGACTCATCAGAAAACAGTCTCCTACTGTCCATCCTTGTACTCTCTGTAAAACTTCACGCTGTTCTTGTTTTTTTCTTGGACAGAAGTGATTTCTCTGCTGCCTTTCAACTCTTCACCTCATTCTGTGTAGAAATGCAATTACAGCCACTTGCTGCTGATGTTGACCAAGCTCTGACCGGGTGACAACATTATTCTGGTTGAACATTCTTACGTAAAATATGATCCTGGCTCCTCCTTAAGACTCTTGGTTTCTGATTATTGTAAGAAACATTCTTTCATCTGCAATATTCTTGGCAGGTTAAGGTATGGACAACGTGAGGACATCTGCATGCTTTCTTTGGAGGTAACCAAAGCACTTTTTAAGCAAATAAACCTCTTTGCAATGAATTAATCTGTATCTGATTGCAAGGAACAATAATGAAAAACAAAGTTTTCAAAGAAAATTGAAGCCTAAACATTTTTCATCACTGCCTAAACTTTTGGCCACGACTCTTTGCTTGCACTCATATGTAGGTAGCTGAAGCTGCGGTGAACCTAAAGCCTGATCCTGAAGAATGAGGAAGTTAAAAGTCAACAGATTTATTTTTTAAGTCAACTTTTGCCCCACCCTGGCCGTCATAAACACAGAAAGTATCTCAAATATGATTTAATAACATGTTGTGGCTTTAAACCAGCGTGGGAAGCAAATTGCTGCAAGCTGACGGCTACACAGGGACAGTTTTTAGCACATGAAACACACTAAAAGTTACCATTATAAGATCTCCAGCCCGCAGGTTGAGAGCAGTGGGGTCGTGGAGATTCCAGTAGTCCTTCACTGCTCTGACTTGAAGAGAACTGGATGCTTCTGCATATACAAAGAGGCATCATCCCATGGTAAGTGGCTCATCATCATTAAAAGGCCAGAACTACACTGTCACCCCTGCCAACATTTCAGGAAGTTATCTTTGCAGAAATAAACCTCTTAGCAGCTGTTTGATGTCTCTGCTGGCTGTTGAAGTGGTGAACTGGTTGACGATATCCAGAGCTGTCTGATTGTATGTGTTGCGCATGTTCACGTTGATCCCCGCCTGCGCATAAACAGAGTCACGTCCACTTTATTCATGACCAAAAAAGACTCAAGTCTTCAAATCACAAGGTTAGTTGGACAGAAACATTCAACAGTCATCCCACATTACATCAAGCAGCAGCCGCACTACTTCTGTCTTGCCGTAGAGAGCAGCCTCATGCAGAGCAGTCCCCGCTTTGGTGGCTCGGTTGATGTCGATGCCAGCTTTGAGCAGCAACCTGGGGAATGAAATCAGAAACATGCACTGTGAGACCACATCTTAACTGCTGCAGATGTCCATAACATCCCATTAAGTAATGTACCCCCCATTCACCGAACCACAAAGGACAATAAATATGTCTGTGGGTCTGTCAGAGGCCCAGATGTAGGAATTCTGGAGGCATCAGATCCAGGCAGAGATGCAAAAGGAGGATGAGTCAGGCTTAAAGTTTTGCTAAAGGATGTTGTGCTTGACTGCAGCCTGTTAATTGAATTTTGTTGCTGATTCCCGAAGCTTTTAAAATGTCACATTTGAACTTTGGTAGGTCTTTAACTCATAACCTTTACACGCCGGTTCACCTGACCATGACACATAAGAAACATCAAAAGAAGATGGATCAGGCCTAAGAAAAAATTTCAGTCAGAAAAGCATCTGAAAGAAATGCCATTAAGAAGAAGACTAACCCAGGAGGTGCATCATCCCTCAGTTGGTTATCAATGTTATGTCAAGTTTCCAACATAGAGCTCTTTGGAAATCACCTTGTTCGGTTGAAATAATATTTTATGTATCCAACTAAGTTATTGAGAGTTCCTGTGTCTCCGGCACCGTAATAAACAGCCTGTAGCAGGCTCACCACTAAGGCAGCTATTCCATTTATGAACATGTGCTTGTTAGACTCCCAAAGTTACAATACAAGAAGAACAGTATAAACCATATAATATGCTCTAGAATAAGCAGCAGAGCTGGACAGAGTGGACACATTTTAGAACATCCAGCATGACAGATGAATAAACCAATAGTTCCAGCTACTTACTGTCTTCCTTAGCAGCAATGCGTTTTAATCTTGTTGGTAAAAAAGGCTGAGAAGGTGCAGTGTCTTCAAACCATCAAATAAGCAGTCACTCAGTCTTTAAACACTACGCTGAATATAAATATGGAAAGTGCTCAAAGAAATATTCTTCAGTATTATGTCTTCTCCTGTTTTTTTTTTTAAACAACATAGAAATCTTTTAATTTTTCCTGGCACAGAGGTTTTTCTGGGCAAAAGTCCGGACCTTTTCTATTTAGTCCAGTTAAGATGCTTCTGAGTTTGTCTCTGGTTCAGAATGGATATGAAATGCATCAGTCCTGGAAACGTCTGTGTGAGGTGGATTGTAGCTGCAGTCCACAAAGTCTATACCTCCACCAAACTTGGTATTTTCTTCACAATCCTTTCAAGGTTGTGGTTATCTCTTTTACGCCTGCACCTTTTTCTACGACACTTTTTCCTTCCACTCAACTTTCCATTAATATGTTTGAATACAGCACTATGTGTTTACGTTCAAGTCAGCTTTTTCTGGAATAAGTTTTTGTGTTCTGTCTTCTTTATGAATGGGATCAATGGTTATATGATAACATTTCGAAATGAAAAGTTTTTATTTGCCTTAAGTAATAATTTAATTTTCATTGAATATTTTGCATTAGCTGTAAACCACAATACTCAAAATTAACACTTGAAATACTGAAATAAACATTATGTTGGTATTCTAATTTATTGAGATGCACCTGTATGTGTACAATTGTAGTTTTAGTTCTGACCAGATCTAGAAAGTTGACAGCAATTAGGTGGTAAGCAGACAGTGTGAGTTTGGCAAAGCCCTAAGCAGGAAGTGATTTCTAGATAAACCTATGTGCTGCATAGTTTTTAGCAGCCTTAGCTGTTGAACCTTCCTGCTCAGGAGATACAGAGTGGAGATGATGTTGCAAATAACATTTGATAATTCAGGGAGGGTGGGAGTCATCAGCAGAATGCCTAACATACAGGGTGGGGTTAGTAACGAAATACATATTTTAACATATTAACAGACAAACATGCTGATGTTGGAAAAAATTCAAAGTCAGCTGAGAAAAACATGAGGCTGTGGAGCTTTGTAATTGTTATTAGGCGAGATCAGACTGCCATGAAGAAGAAGCAGAGCATTTAAATTATTCAAAGCTTTATTTATTGTTAAACTCATGTTTTTGTATGCAGTTAATCCATTCCAGGGTTGCAGGTGAGGTTGCTTGAACTTCCCCAAATTCCCCAACCCCCTCCTAAACCTAAACCTAAAAGGCAAGCAGATTGTCAGCAGGCCAAGCCAGAGCCCTCTGCAATCCATGGCCCACTACCATCCTAATGCATGCATCTGAACCCCAAGACCCATCGCCCCAACAAGGCAGTTTAAAGTCTACAGTTAACCTAACATATATGTTCTTTACACTGTAGGGTTGTTTATACTGAGAATGTTGGATTGTTTGTATAGAAAAGATTGGCAATTGACTCTAAGCAGACTCTAAGCATTAACTCTAAGCACTAACTACAGTTAGTATTTGGTCCAACAAAAAAAAAACAAGAAAAAATTATCTTGTTTCTCATTCATAGTGGGGAAAAAATGTAAATAACAAAATAGAGTCCAGAATTGTATAATGTCAACATTGGAGCTATGCTTTCAGAAATGGAAGGAAATCAATGAAATGATGGAGAACTCAGATAAAAAATGTCATCAGACACTGCGAGGTAGAAAGACAGCAATCTGCTGTTACAGTGTTTTTTACACTGATTAAAAAAGTCGTAACTTATGGAGATCTTCACACCCTACAGTGTAGCCTGCAGTAACATGATTTTACAGTTCCTAAATCAAACATTATGCAGTCCAATAATCTCTGAAAGCTAACTGCAATTAATGTCAGAAACCACTGATTTATATTATTAGATCTAGGACATAATCTAAAACAGATGAGGGCATCACCCACTACACCAGCAAACTTTGCTCATTGCACATACATGCTCACTGATTTACAAGTTAAAAAAAACGATGTCTTTCCAGCAAATGCTTGCTCAATCTTGTTGGAAATGCATCAGAGTGAAGAACTGGGAGAAAAATAAATGGATTGGTGTATATTTTCAGTCATCCAGGACATGACAATCCTAAGTGCCAAAGTGGAAGGAAACTGGACCTCTCATCCAAAAGGGTTATTCAGAACTGAAGATGTCTTTTTTAAGAGAGGCAAAATTCCACGCTGAATGTTTTGGTCACAAAAGTGCCAATAAAACCAGAAAAAATGCATGGCTTTTTGAAAAGGTTAGTAGTAAAAAGGGCTATTGTCAAGCACAGTAGTGGAGGTGATGATTTGGGCTTGTTTTGCAGCGCAGGATCTCGGCATCTTTAGAGTCAACCGTAAGCTCCTCACTTTCCTAAAGTAATCTAGAAGCCATCTGTCTGGCTGCTGAAGATGATCCCAAATCAGATCCTGCAACAGGACAGTAACCCCAAACACAGCAACAAATCTACAACAGAATTGTTAAAACCAAAAAGAACAAATGTGTTGCCCATTCAAGTCCAGACTGAAATGGTTTAGTGGCACATTAAGGAAGTTGTCCATAAACAAACACCCGCTGAAGCAACTGAAGCAAGAAGTGGACCGAAATCCCTGCAATGTGATGGGCCATAATGATAAGGATATACAGCATATGATTACTTAATTTTGGCAGCTGAAGGTGGTTTCAGAATTCACTGGGTGAAATTTCTTATACACTGGCTCTGCATTCTGGCTTAGATTTAGGAAGAAAAGTGATGACAGAGCGTAACGTGTCTTGTGTTGTTCATTAAAAGTTACATTTACCTTCTTTTAAGACCTAGCAGGGCCCACATATTTGTGATCCAGCCAGAAATGTCAAGCAGTGAACATCTCATTAAACATCACTGAGTTGTGTTTAGGGCTGCACAGTGGTGCAGTTGTTAGCACTGTTGTCCTGCATCAAGAAGCTCCTGAGTTCAAATCTCGGCAGGTATCTCTCTGTAAGATGTTTACATATTCTCCCTATGCAATCACATTGCCTGCATAGGGAGAATATGGATATGTGGGGTAATTGACCACTCTAAATTCTTTAGGTTTAAGTATGTGTGAATGCCCGTGTGTCTCTAGATTTCCCTAAATCCTGGGTGCACCCCGCCTCCTGCCCAAAGGCCACCGAGGGATAGGGACCAGCTGCCACAACTCTGTAAGGACCAAGCTGGTATGGAAAATGGATGGATGGATGTTTGTGGTTATCTCACTTGATGATGTCTTTGTGCCCATTCTTGGCTGCCAGGTGAAGGGGGGTAGTGGAGGGAGAATCCAGGCTGTCGTTCCCTCTCTCTCCTTCTAAGAGCGCTGACACCATGTTACTGCTGAGCAGCAACTGAGCCACCTAAAGACAATTTTTTTTAAATATATGTTTTTACTGGGAGAATTTGGAAAGGAATTATCACATAAGCAATACATATATAATGTGTATATGCAAACACCATACAACTCCTTGTACATTAAAAGGTTGTACTATAAATGACAACTTATGTAGAAAAAGATTAAGATTAACTAGCATATTAGGGCTTATCCACTGCCCAGCAGTTGTCAAAAGACAGTATGTGTGTGGTGAAGACAGCCCAAAACCCTCTATTCTTGCACGACTAAACTGCTAACTCAGACTGGTTGAGAGAGCATCAAATAAGCGTGGAAAGTGTGACTAATTTTGAATTTTAGTGAAAGCAACACATCTTGCAGACTGGCTTATCTGGCTGATGTGGCAGAGAAACAGTAAATTAAGTTCCAAAGTGCAAATCTCTTTAAACATTACATTGTCCAAAAAAAAGCCACTGAGGCCCTTTCACTCAAACAAGCTTAGCTGAGCAGGGTCACTTCCTTTTAAGCTCTGGTTCATGTTTGACATAAGCCATCCTCACCCATATATAAGGAGGAAAGAGTGTTTTCACATGCAAATAATTGGATTATGAGTCAAAATCTCCGGCTTTCGTTTAAAAACCATGAAATGTGCTGATGCATAGGGCCACAAAAGCCCTATTTTATATCCAAGTGAACTGGGATGGGAACCAACTTTATTTGGAAGTGTGACTGTTTCTAAGTGCCGTATTCAGTTGTAATCCATCAACAAAAATGGTTGCAACTGCCAGATAAGAAAACGACACAATTAATCCGGTACCTTGAGTCGCCCAAACTCGCAGGCCAAATCCAGAGGCGTCTTCTTCGCCTTGTTCATGAGGCAGGGATTAGACTGGTGCTGCAGCAGCATCTCAGACTGAGGGGGAAAGGGAGAGAGTGCAACACACTGTGAGCAGTATCACCTCATGTATAATGCGCATGTACTCAAACACCAGTCACCCTCTACATGTGTTTTGATGTTTTGTCTTCTGCCAGACGGGAGGAACATATGAGAGCTGTTGTGTGGATCCTGAGCAGGATTGTCAGTTTTGTGTTGAATGGTGTTCTGCTAAAGAGGTCGGATCTCAAAGGGGGTCAAGTTACAGGTGTTTGTACAGATGGTCTTGGTTACCTCTTTGAACCTTTTTGGTATAATCACCCACCTCGATAGGACTGGTATTCCTCATGAGAACAACCAGCTGATCGTAATAAAGGTGGAACAACATTTTTGGGTAAGGGATGTGGATTATAGCTAACATGTGAATCAAGTGTTAAATCAGAAGCTGGTCACCCTGGAATCGGTTCAACAGTTGCCAGTCGTAGATATTTAAAGAAAAAAGTAGTGATGGTTTATTTTTAAGGGCGACTGGTGGCACTTACGCAGTAGTAAGCACTGCTGTTTCAACCCCGGCCAGGACAATTCTGCATGGAGCTTCTATGTTCTCCCCATGCATACATGGGTTCTCTCCGGGTACTCCAGAGCACAAGGAATCAGACAGGTGTCACATTCCCACAGACCAAAAACATGTATGTTAGTTGGTCTCTCTAAATTGCCCTTAGGAGTGAGTGTGACCGCTTGAGTCAGGTACAGAAACCAACCCCCCTTGTAAGATGTGCTATGGATCCAGTTGAAAGGTGAAAGTGAAAGGTATTGTTTGGGTAAAAGGCCCTGCCGGGATTTAACCCCACAATTCAGATTTACTAAGGTTGTCCCTTATGATGGTAAGCTATTTATACGTTTCTAACACACAGGACGTTTTCATTTTTTAGGGGTTGAAGTTTAAAATAATGAAAGATCCAAAATAAGGCAAAATAATATTTTTCAAACTACTAATGGTATTAATGAATTAAAAAAAAAAATTCATTTCAAAAGTTATCTATCCACCCACAAAATCAGAGGAATGAAGATAATTAGGATGGGATCAGTCTATAAAATCACATTTACTAGTGGTGTCACACAAAAAAGGTTAAAGACTAAAAAATTAAAAAATAATGAGTAAAATTAAGGATAAAATATAACAAAGAAGATGCATAAAAAAAATAAGAAAAAATAGATACAATCAAAATACTGACAGAATAAAGATTTAAAAATCATTAAAAATAAATGAGCAATCAGATCAGCAGAATTAAGTGTAATAGATAAAATATGCAGAAAATTAGAAAATGGTTAATAAAATGATTGGACATTTTTTGAGGAATAGAATACTTAAGAGTATTCCTTAAAGGTATACGAAGGATCTGGAATTATATTTGTGAAGTTTCTTTGTCTGGAAAGGTGCGTTATATGTAGATGGTAGCCATGGCCCTATTTTTAGAAAACTACATGTAGAGTAGTCTGGGAGAGGGATTTTGCTTTCTCTCCCGCTTATGCTGTGTGTGAGAAAAGAGGAAAAAATGTAAAAAGCACAATGGGAAAAACAAGAAAGTGAAATTGAGGTATATATCTATGGTTGGAAGAAAGCTGGCAACCAGTGAATTGGTGAAGCCTATGTTGACCTGAAGGAGGAGTTTAAGTGTATAAATCATTGTCTGCAAGGATTATAATTTTCCTTTGTTAACTGCACCTGTCCCCACTCTGAGGTCCTGGCGGCTGTTATTAGCTTTGTGTCCTTCCTCAGAGATAACGTCCTTCCTGTGTTGTTTTGGTCTTTCTTGTTCAGTGCAAATGCTGATCTGTTCAGCTAAATCATTATTCAATATTTTCTCAGTAAGTTAGTTTAAATACTGGAAGCAATGGTTCCAGATTTCCTGAGGTTCTTAACTCCTATGGGGTAACTGTGTACAGGAAAGAAGTCAATACAATAAGGGTTAGGAATACGAAGTCATGTGTCTGTGTGTGCTTTAGATATGTATATCTGTCCTACTGAGCATTATAGATGGAAAACATACGTTATTGGAAGAAAGAAATGTGTGTAGTCATTGTGTGCATCAATGAAATTACTGGAATTACTGGTATTGTTGGCGAACAAAACCAGCTGAAGAACAATGGGCTTAAGTTTCAGCAAAATGGGAGCACTAGTAATGCCTTGAATCAGTGTGTGTGTGGTGTGTGTGTGTGTGTGTGTGTGTGTGTGTGTGTGTGTGTTGAACTCACCACCTCATAGTGTCCGTACTGTGCAGAGAGATGTAAGGGTATCTGTCCGTCATGGGAAGGAGCGTTGACGGAAGCCCCTCCTCTCAGCAGCAGCAGGACAGAGTCGGATTTACCCTGCCACGCTGCATAGTGAAGCGGACGCATGCCTGTGGACAACAGAGAGGTGCTAAGTGGTAGACAGCAATTGGTATAAATATTAAAGCTGTTGTTTTTATCCACAAAATTCTGATTGAGAATAAGATTTTAAAAATTTGGCAGTAGGAAATAAAAAAACAAAATGAAACTGAAGGTATTTTAAGATTTTTGTCTTAAACGCCATTTTATTTGTTTAGAGGAATTACTCGTCTTTAAAAGCAATGACACATCAAAATTCTTTCTTTCTTCGATATTTCACAGCATGAAGGACGCAAGTAATTTGGGAGAGATGTATAGATACTTCTGGGAAATATGTGACCTCTAAAGTAGCACATGTTGCTCTATATTCTTAGGCTACGTTCACACAGCAGGTCTTGATGCTCAATTCCGATTTTTGCTAAAGTACCAAATAACTTCGTTGCACTCAGCGTGCAGTCACATATTACTCCTTACAGTTCGGTGGATCAGGGGTATAGTATAAGTGAGTCGACTTCGACCCCTGATTCCATGACTTTTTGTTTGATTGCATGGCTTAAAGATGTGATTCATGTGTAGATCACAGAATATAAGGATGATCTGAAAGGGGCTTCAGACAATTGCAATTCACAACCACCAAGCCTCCTGCAAACCTATAATGTGACCTCTACTAAACTGTCAAGTGCTGGTAATGCTGTCTAATGTATCTATAAGGCATCCAATGTGTCATAACCTTGACCCACTGTTTACTAGCTGTTGGATGCTACACTAAATGCCTGATCAGTCTTTTCATGAAGGCATCAAATGAGCCTTTAGGCCCATTCGAGACAATCCAGCTCCTAGCACATTGCATCCTTTGTAAACTGGACTGCATTTGTACCAAAATCAGACCATTCCGTTTAGGTGCTTAAGCATGTTTTTCGGGAGCACCATCTAAATACCCAGGATTTTGGCGAAATTTTGTTGCGAAAAACATGCTTTGTACAACAGGATGATAAGGGTGGTAGGCTGCTATTTTAATCTAAACAATGAGCAAAATATCTTGATCCTCCTGCAGTCAGAAAATAAATGATGAGAATATCAAAGTTAACAAATTAAACCATCTTTGTAACAGAGCCTAAACTTGTAATAACCCATAACTTTTGCAAGGCCTTACTTTTGGTTACATGAAGGCTTCCATGTCTTCCATATAAATTACCTTAAGGACATGCAACATTGGAAGTGCTAGAAGTTAAATTCAACATTTCACAGGGTTCTTCAGGAATATATCGCCGACCTCAGAGCCGATACACTCGTGCTTATGAGCCTTACACGCTTCTGGGCTCTTCTTATTGGAAGTGAGAGAATATTTGCCATGGATCAGGTGTCACTTTGTGGGATACAAACTTCAAAGCACATAAGATATTTTTTTTTTTTTTCATTTCAGTTAAACATATTTTCAGCAGAGCATCAGAGCTGATGAAGAAGTTTCAGGTTCAGTGTTATCTCCACTGACTTTGGGAAACTGAACTTATTTAAATTTAAATGTTTTTCCAAAATTGTCAACTTGATGGCCAACTCTAGGTGAGCCAGTGAGGTTGTTCTGTCATGATGATACCATTGATATCCTTGATATCCACTGTGGCCTGAGCCTCCAGCAGCAGCGACAACAGCTCTGTGGTGCCCGTCAGAGCAGCGTGGTGCAGTGCTGAGAAGCTGTGGGGAGAAAAACAGACAGAAAGGAGGCAGAGAAAGGAGATAAATGTGAGGATGGCAAGAAGATGGGAGAATTTGTAAATCACACTGAATTCTTTGCACATCAACAAAAAGGGCTTTGGTCTGAGAGGTGACCAAGAGCCTGATGGTAGGCAGCACTCTTGTGGGAACAAAAGATCAATCCAGAAGTTCAGCCATTGCTAAGGTACACTGCAGCTATGGGGAGAAAGAACATCATTCTAGCCACTAGATGCTCCTTGTAAGATTTCTCAGCAGATTTTTTCTTAGAACCAAGGGTCACCTGGAATTAGCAGAACAATTTTTCCATGAAAAGAATAAGTAATTTACTCAGCCACAATGTTATCTGTGCACAATTCTTGATGACAAGCTGCCATCTACCAGGATGCTGAAGTTGAAACGTTGGTGGATTATTCAGCTGGACAATGATCCCAAACACACAGCCAAGGAAACACTCAATTGATTTGAGAAAAATAAATCTTTAGAATGACCCACTCAATCACCCGACTTGAACTCCAACTGAAAATTTATGGAAATGGAAGAACTGATGTGTTTAATACTTATTTTTCCTGCTGTATCTCTTCTTGCAAATACACTTCACATCTCATCACCTTCTACTGAAACCTTCTGACATGTGCTGAATACATGTCAGTGTGATGGTGTAGACTCTGTGACAGCCAGCTGTTTACTCACACTTCACAATCCTCTTTACCCCTTGGAAATGATCTCATATTTCCAAGGTAGTTCCTTCCTGCCTACATCCAGTCACATACCAGCTCCCTTGCAGATGGACAGCTTCATGTCAACACCTCCATTGTGTGGTACCGCAAACAAACTACATGCACACTGCATGCAGACACTTGCAGCAGTTATCAGTCAACATACTCACATTGTGCAATGTCCAAAACAATCAGTGTAGAGCTTGAAGTTGTGATGGACTGTTTTGCTAGATCACATAAAAATGAAGTAAATTTTACCAAAAACAGAAGATGATTTAAGATCTAAAACAGTAAGCTTAAGGTCTAAACACACAAGTTCCAGCTATGGGGGAAATACCAAAAATGTCTACCTATTGAAGAACTATAATTAAAGTTAAGCTACTATATAATTTCTTAAAAAATCAACATATAGGAACATCCCATTCTCCATAGATTTTGGTATTTATCCATAAGAGAGCTCAAATAAAAAAGTTTCAAAATACGGTGGGCTGCACGGTGGCCCAGTTGGTAGCACTGTTGCCTTGCAGCAAGAAGGTCCTGGGTTCGATTCCCGGCCGGGGGTCTTTCTGTATGGAGTTTGCATGTTCTCCCCGTGCATGCGTGGGTTCTCACCGGGTACTCCGGCTTCTTCCCACAGTCCAAAGACATAACTGTTAGGTTAATTGGTCACCCTAAATTGCCCTTAGGTGTGTGAATGAGTGTGTGCTTGGTTGTTTGTGTGTTGCCCTGCGATGGACTGGCGACCTGTCCAGGGTGTACCCCACCTCTCGCCCATAGACTGCTGGAGAGGCACCAGCTTCCCCGCAGCCCACTATGGAATAAGCGGTAGAAAAATTACTGACTGACTGAAGTTTCAAAACATACATATTGAAATACATATCTCGACCAGAAAAGAGTGGCTTGTCCTCTTCAGGTTGGAGGGGAGTTCCTGCCTCAAGGGGAGGAGTTCAAGTATCTTGGGGTCTTGTTCACGAGTGAAGGGAGAATGGAACGGGGGAGATCCACAGACGGATCGGTGTGGCTGCCGCAGTAATAAGGACGCTGTTCCGGTGAAGAGAGAGCTGAGCCGAAAAGCGAAGCTCTCGATTTACCGGTCGGTCTGCGTTCCTACCCTCACCTATGGCCATGAACTTTGGGTCATGACCGAAAGAACGAGATCCCGGATACAAGTTGCTCAAATGAGCTTCCTCCGTAGGGTGGCCGAGCACTACCTTAGAGATAGGGTGAGGAGCTCGGCCATCCGGGAGGGGCTCGGAGTAGAGCCGCTACTCCTCCACATTGAGAGGAGTCAGTTGAGGTGGTTCGAGCATCTGTATTGGATGCCTCCTGGACGCCTTCCTTGGGAGGTGTTCCAGGCTCGTCCAACCGGGAGGAGGCCCAGGGGACGGCCCAGGACACGCTGGAGGGACTATGTCTCTCGGCTGGCCTGGGAACGCCTTGGCCTCCCCCTGGAGGAGCTGGAGGAGGTGTCTGGGGAGAGGGACCTCTGGGTGTCTCTACTGAGTCTGCAGCTCCCGCGACCCGGTTCCGGATGAAGTGGAAGACGACGACGACATACATATTGTGTTAAAAATCTTTAAGCTGTGCTTCTTTCCTGGTCCCTAAGGAAGCATCAAGTTAGGGATCAAGCCACATACAGTCTATTTACATTTATGTTGTTGGACAGTAACCAAGATTTCAATATTTTCAAAGAGGAAACAGGTGCAAAAGCAAAACAATAAAGTAAGCAAATTATCAAAAACTGTACTTAAACTTAAACATGCTGTTTATCAACTGATCAGAAGTGTACCAGAGTCAAATTTCTTGTTTGTCTGTACAAACTTGACAATAACGCTGATTCTGATGTCAAAAATTCCGCACACTTCCATTCACTATGCTTAGACGTATTCAGTTAAAACATTTACATTTGTGACTTTTTATCTACAAGCTAATGTAACCCTTACCTACTTTACATAGAACCAGAAAAAGTAAATTTAAGGGCGTATTCACACCAGGAAGGTGCTTTGGTTCACTTGTTTGGTCCGGACTAAAAGTGGAATTTATTTTCACATTTGGTGCAGTTCATTTACACATTTTCCTTTTTGCAAGTAAATGTTGTGATTACATATATAAATATATTATTTAATAGTTTATATTAATACTTAATACTAATATTTTATTAAATAATAATTCAGTCTGTTAAGGGTTGTCCTGTGAATACCAGCCCAATAAGGCGGTGGTATTAGGACAAAATTGAAAGGGATGAGCCAAGCTCTGGCATTATTGAGCAGTAAAACTCTGTGCACACAGAATGAATTCACACAATTTCTTAAAATACCAGAATTTATTAACAACAATAAGTCAACTCAGAGTCAAATTTATTTCAGTCAACAAACTCTTTACTACACTTGAACAATCCAACTAAACTACCAAGCAGGATGAAAGAATAAAGAAGACCAACTATGCAAAATATGAATAAGTGAATCAAAGATGGCTAAAAACCATGGCCAATAAAGCGATGCAACATTGCCATTCAATATTATTTATGTCTGAGAACCAAGGATTATCTTGAAGACTCTGGAAATGAAGTTAAGTTAGTCTTGGAACCAACTTAGGCAATAATTGGTATACCTTCAAACATTATTTCAATAAAATAACATTTGAAGATCATGATTTGCTGAATAAAACCAACCTTTTGGATGACTAACTCTCAACGGTGTTTAGATAGCTGGCTTCGTCTAGTATAATACTATTTGAGGAAATATTATTAAGGAAATGTTAAAATAATATTTAAAGAAATATTATTTTGAATGAGGACTAACAACCTTTCTGGATAAATGATCTTTAGTGGTGTTTAGTTAGTTAGCACATTTAGTAAAATAATATTTAGGAAAATATTATGTCCTAGATTGGAAACTAACAACCTTTCTGGGTAAATGATCTGTAGCTGGCTCATAAGGTGGGCGAGCACGTGTTCTGAGCCATTAGCGGTTGGAGCTAACAAATAAGCTTATAGTTGTTACCAGAATCAAACATGTACCTTTAAAATACCACTAATACGGCGCATTATGGATGATCTATGTTTAAAAACCACCCTTTAAATGAAGTTTGTCAGCTACTTACTGTAGCTGAGTTTCTCAACAAAAACCAAAACGAACGTCAATAAACGAACATTTTGATTATTCAACTCTAAACTAATCTTCTCTGCCCAAACACTTCCTCTTACATGAACCGTGCTGAGGAGAAGTTGTCCTGGGCGTTGAAGAAAACATCTACGTGTTGATAAACAGAGGGTTAACTTGCAGCTAACCTCCGTAGCTGTGTGGAAGGGCTTTTAGCTGTCCTGGCCGAACCGTACGACAAAGGCACGGTTGGCTCCTTAAGTGGGCGCGATGCGGCGGGGAAGTTCTCACTACCTGGACATGCACGCAGGAAGGTGTGCAGTGCGGTCCCAGTCTTCTTTTCCAGGGTGTTAGGGAAATCCACTTTGATTAGGGCTGCTTCTGGAGGCCTCAGAAGAAAAGTCAAGTCACGCTTGTTTTATTACACCCTTTATATGAATGTATGCCGGATACTCGAACAGCAAATCATTCCTTAACTTTGCTGCATGTGTGATCGTAGTTACTTTTGGATCCAAGTTGAAGATTCATGTTTGCTTGCCAGCAAGGAGACATACGCATGCGTGGTGCCTCTCCTGTCTGGTTGCCATCTGGAATCCGCATGGACAGAGATCTGTTTGTTGGAACGTGGGGTTTTTAATCAAACAGTGACGTCACGGGAAGTTTGCTGTCTCCTCCTGTTTCTGGCTGAGTTAGGAGTAGGTTGCAGTGATTTATTTTGAAAGTTCCAGAAAAGATCAAACTGGCCTTTAAATGTTGTAATCCATAGCTGGACCCAACTTAAACTATACTGTAAAACAAAGCCACCCATGTGACAATCATTGTTCCCATTGGACAGAAATGACTAGGGCGGGACAGGGCACAGAGCCAGAAATGGAGGAAAACTATTATAGAAGTACTGTTTGCTGCATTTCTGTTCTGCATATTTGTGCAGTTATTACAGCTGCAAAATCCTTGTGAGTGTCAGCTCATTCAACACAGGTTTCACAACGCTCTATTTCTGATTTTGGAATGGCATCGATGACAGCATTGCTAAAGATGGCAGATCAGGTATGACTTCAATGCATTCACTATTCATAACATTTGCTACATCGGCCTGTTAAATTTAAAAAGGTGCATGTTCCCTGAAGTTGGGTCAGAGGCTGGTTTATATTGAGACCAGAAGCAAACCACATCAGAGTCCTTTTGGAAGTCGACCGAGACCAACTCAAAAAGTGGGTCATGGACTGATTATTTGGTCCGGAGCAGGGTTCGTGTGAGGGTCCAGACCTGCACAAAAGGTCTGGACCAAGGGGAGAAATTGAACTCTGGTCCGTTTAAAACTGACCAAACTTGGCAGGTGTGAGTACACCCATAGTCACATCCAAATGTGATGAGCTACACCGTCAGTTCCCAGTAATCTCCTGCCCTAGAGTTACAATGATGACTCTGAGCAACAATATATGTCCGTACTTGTGTGCACTTTGTGAGTCACAGAGTGAAGACTGCAAACAAACAGCAGGCAGTCACATGTAGAATAGTATTTTTTCTGCCCAATCTACACATCAAATTGAACTGTCTCAACTTCATGCACTCTGCACAGGCACTCCTCTTACCCGTCTGAGTCCTGGTAATTGATGTTGAGCCTCTTGTTGGAGCCCAGCAACTCTGAAAAATGACAAAGACGGGGGTGGGGGAGGGGGCGCAGAAAACGACAATAAGTGTTTTGGTACAAAGTTTGTTTTTTCACCTGAGCCCACCAGAAATCCTTTCAGCCGTGTGTCTGTGTGTGTGTGTGTGTGTGTGTGTGTGTGTGTGTTTTCCCTACAGTTCCACCCTCATCATCACTTCTTATCGTGACAGCCCTGGCAGGATGGAAAGCTTTCCTCACCCTTTGTGGCTCAGCCTTTCCCATTCTCAGCACTTCTGACACCCTCGTGGCAGCTAAATGATTTATAAACAAATGATTCTTCCTCGCAGAAATGTATGTTTCCACCTCATTTACAATGTTAGCATCTCATGGCTCTTTGGAATTCGAACTGACAACCATAAAAACAAAAAGGGATGCCAGGGGAAAGCATCCACTTTTTTTTTTTCCACAGCATCACTGTATATGTCACTCAGCATGACTGAACATGTTTATTTTCCACTCACCTTGAAAGCGACACGCTGCTATTTGTCCCATGTCTTCATTTGTTCAGCGGCTAGACCCAGAGTGCCACTATTCCTGCTGTTGCATCTGTTGCCACAGCAGCCAAGATCGAAGTGACAACGAAAACTGTTTACTATCTTAACTCTTTGTCAAAATGTTCACAATGTCTACAAATAGTACTTCCAGTGTCCTATCCTCAACAATATGGCTACAATGCTGCTCAGTGTGTACAGTGTAAGCACTGTTGTATAATTTGCTTAATCCAAGGTATCAAAAATAGATCTTTACTTGCAAAACATAAACTTCCTTTTTTTACATGCCTAATCCTCTGCTCTTTAAGTATTACCTTAAATCAAACATGGCTACTTGCCCAACTCTACTCAACCTTTAAAAGCCTCATTGGTAAACATTTTAGACTTTCAAGCTTAAAATAATAAACATCTTTCTCAGTCTTTTTTTTATCTAATCCTTCTCCTGTCTCAAACAACAACTGAAACCTCTCCTCTCACCCAGCTACATATCCTCTACCGTCCTACAGCTGATGTCCACTCCAAAGGCCTGACTGTTCAGTGAGGCCTACACAGGAACCAGACTGCCAAGTGCTCTAGATACAGCTCCATTCATAGCTGCATATTACCCCCATTGTTTTCTCCCACGGAGGTGCGGAATACCACACAGGAGTGTGTGTTTGGACAGCACAGACAGAGAGAGAGAGGAAGAGGAAGAGATAGAGCTAGACAGTGGAAGTTTGGAGACATTGACTTATTTTATAATAAAACCAGAATTGGATGATTTAAGCTTAAAAGGCCCTGACCGCCAACTGGCCAGTCAGAAACAGAAAAATCCAATCTTATTCCAATCAATGAACACATTAGAATATACACAGCCATGTCGAGCTGAGAACACTCTTCAGTGTTGAAATTGTTACTCTGGAAAGAAGACTCAAAGTTAGCTATTTTCAGTATCAGTAAGGTGTCATAAGTTCAAAAGAAGCACATAGATGTAAGAAGCTATTCAAAAGTGCTTACTGCAGTTCATTTAGGCTAAGAAATAGGGAGAGCGAGACCTTTAGCAGATAACAGAAAGACAAGACAGAGTATATTAAATCCTTTTGAGCTTTCAACCTCTGTTATGGAACATGCTGGATTTGAAAACGTTTGGAAACGTTTGTGAAATCGCTTGGCAAGGTTAAGATCATCAATCCCTATATCTACACACGAAGACTTTTGTTTTAAAAAAGCTAGCAAAGCTCATTAAACTAATTACTAACATGATGATCTTCCTGATAAGATGTTGAGACCAGTTTAAAATGTACTCATACTCGTCGTCTTCCGCTTTATCCGGGACCGGGTTGCGGGGCCAGCAGACTCAGCAGAGACGCCCAGACGTCCCTCTCCCCAGACACCTCCTCCAGCTCCTCCGGGGAGAGCCCAAGGCGTTCCCAGGCCAGCCAAGAGACATAGTCCCTCCAGCGTGTTCTGGGCTGTCCCTGGGCCTCCTCCCAGTGGGACGTGCCTGGAACACCTCCTGAGGAAGGCATCCAGGATGCATCCGGTATAGATGCCCGAGCCACCTCAACTGGCTCCTCTCGATGTGGAGGAGCAGCGGCTCTACTCCGAGCCCCTCCCGGATGGCCGAGCTCCTCACCTTATCTCCAAGGGAGTGCCCGGCCACCCTACGGTGGAAGCTCATTTCAGCCGCTTGTATCCAGGATCTCGTTCTTTCGGTCATGACCCAAAGTTCATGGCCATAGGTGAGGGTAGGAACGTAGACCGACTGGTCTACATTCGGCTCAGCTCTCTCTTCACCACAACGGTACGGCACAGTGCCCCCATTATATTTCAGCAGCTGCAACAATCCGTCTGTCCATCTCCCGCTCCATTCTTCCCTCACTCATGAACAAGACCCCGGGATACCTGAACTCCTCCACTCGAGGCAGGAACTCCCCTCCAACCTGAAAAGGACAAGCCACCCTTTTCCGGTCAAGAACCATGGCCTCGGAATTGGAAGAGCTGATCGTCATCCCAGCCGCTTCATACTCGGCTGCGAACCGCCCCAGCGCATGCTGTAGGTCTTGGCTAGAGGGTGCCAGTAGGACCACGTCATCAGCAAAAAGAAGAGACAAAATCCACTGGTCCCCAAACCAGACCCCCTCCGGGCCTTGGCTGCGACCGCTGACAAAGGGCAGCCCTCCCAGAGTCCAACATGCACCAGGAACAGGTCCGACTTAGTGCCAGCAATGCGGAATAAGCTCCTGCTCCACTTGTACAGAGACCGGATGGCCCCTAATAAAGGGCCTCCGATTCCATACTCCTGGAGCACCCCCACAGGGCATCACGAGGGACACTGTCGAATGCCTTCTCCAGGTCCACAAAACACATGTGGACCGGTTGGGCAAACTCCCATAAACCCTCAACTGCCCTGTAGAGGGTATAGAGCTGGACCAGCTCAGTTTAAAATCTCAACTCCAGGCCCGGCGCTGGTGGTGTAGGGGTTGGCGCGCAACCACGTATAGAGGCTATAGTCCTCGAAGCGGCCGTCCCGGGTTCGTGTCCCGGACCTGGCGACCTTTGCAGAATGTCTCCCCCTTTCTTTGCCCCTCCTTCCTGTCTGCCTACTATCAAAAATAAAGGCCTCTAGTGCCGAAAAGCTTCAAAAAAAAAAAAAAATCAACTCCATCATATAAATGGATATATTAAAGCAGAGATGACATAAAGAGTTTTTTTAATGTACAGATTATTTAAAACAGAGCCAGTTGGTTGTAGTATTGTAAACACAAATTTATATCTTAGGAAGAACTTGTTCTTAAAACTGTTCCAGGCTGAAATAGGTAATACTGGTTCCATGTTGACGAAAACATGAAAATCTTAAAATCCAAAAATAATCTAGCCTGTGTTTGAATGTTTTTTAGTTATGTTTATGTTATGTGTTTGTTATGTTACAATTACCAAAACATGTTTGTAAAAGGCCAGTTGCCTTAGAGTTAATTTTAAGTAGACCCTAAACACCACAATGCTACTGAATAAATAACGAAAAGAAACTTGCCAGCTGCTGTAATTCATCAGATGACACTGTCAGTTAGTTAACCACATCACCGAACGTCAGTAACCAACTGTTCTCCAGGTGAACTGATATGACATCAGAAATGTTCACAAGTCATTACTTAAGTCTTTGCTCCAAGTCCAAGTCAAGTCTGAAGTCCCTACAATACACATAAACAAATGAATCCTTATCAAATGCATGCCAACAAGTCTGCCTAAAACACTGCATTGCAGCATGTTAGGAATTCAGGCCTGTACAGTTTGTAATTGAGCCTCATTTAACACAATTTAGCAAAAACTATTATTAGCTGCTTTTAATTATTCCGAAAATTGATAAATCAAAATACTAACCCCATTAAAAATAAACTTGAATTAAGATAAATGACAAAAAGAAATAAACACATAAATGTTGAATTTCTGAATGAATCAAATCACTTTGATCATTGAGTGAATTGTTATCCACTCCACTATATTCTGCAGTATATAATGTTTGGAGAGTTTTGTTCCCCTCATTTTGACTCAGAGAGTTTTTAAGATTATTAGGAAACTATGTTGTAAATATATTTTTAGAAAAATAGTTTGTCAGGCATAAACAGTAAACATGTTCCAAATGATGTTATGAACAATGTGCAGTGTAGTGAGTAAATAAGAATCTTAAAACAGAGTGGATTAAAAGAAGAAATGTTCTGCATGAACTGAACAGGAAATGCTTTAATTTTGATGCGTAGGAAGTGCCTTTATAATGACACATCTAGTTTAACAGCAAGACAATAAGATGAAGGTAAATTCTGTTTATTTTATTGCAATCCAACCTGTAGACTAGCTTTCAGTTGGAGAGACACTATGGTGGAGAATAATATGAAGCTGAAGGAAATAACATAACATGAAATAATTTCATTTACCATTAACAGCTCAAGGTCTGTAAATGTCCCTGGCTAAACAATCAAGCATACCTGTTACAGGAAAATATGGGTATGCAGCATAGAATCTAATAGTGCTCCAATGTGTAACTTATAATCCAGGTTTAAATAACTTTCAGTTATATTACAAATACTCGATGAAAGACCTGAGTCTCAGACCAAGAGTCTAAGTCAAGTGTTGAGTCTTTAAAGTGATTGGGACTTGAGTTAAAGCTTGAAATTCGAGTCGCCCTCTCTGCATTAGATGGATACTGAGAGCCTGTAGAAATTAATAATAACAGCTTTCTTAGGGATATGGGAGATTGTGATTCTAATTAAGAAAGTAAAAAAGCAACACAAAAATTCTTTGTGCATCCTAAGTGTAAACAAAGATGGTTTCTGTAATTTGCAAACTTGCTTGACACAGTCCCTGCCCTATTTGATTGTTCTGACTACACATTATATGTGATACTTCCAAACCATGTTCAGAATTTAGGAAGTCTTTTGGATATGAGGTGAAACTCCCCAAGTAGAAGTCTAGTTGCCTTCTATTTAAGCAATTGGGATGGTCATGTCATGGATGACTGAGAAGCTACAACAATGTAAAGCACTTGCTTAGATGCATCAGTTTTGCTTGCCTCTTTTTTCTTCTGATTCATAACTTAACATTTATGTAACATGGTCTATGTTTTTACTAAATACTATGATAATCCTATGTGCTAAAGAAGAAGGCTACTTTACAATAAGACCCTTAACACTTTGAATAAAGCACCTTGAATTTAAATTAGCTTATTTCAATGCTAATAAAAACTGCACAGTTTTTCTCCAGTTGTAACAACAGATAAATGCAGGGTATGTGTTAAGGCTGAAAGACTGTGATTTGTCCCGGACTGACATAATGTAATGCAGAGGACATTCTGCCTGTTGGTCTGATTGAAAAAAAGGAAAAATATTTTTGCATTTATGCTGAAATTCCGCTGATAATGCTCCTGTCACACTATTGCACATCGGTCTTTTGTTTCAATGGCATTTGAAGACAAGATGACAAAGGAAAATAATGCTCCCACATCGCCATCATATGCATTTACCACTCTACCATTCATTTGATCACCACATAAGATACCCTGTCCCAGATTCCTTTGACATGTTTAAAAATTCCATCTCAAATTCTGCTGCACCTCTCACACATGTGCATGGCAGATATGTACCACTGCTACAGAAACAGGCAACTGTGACTTAAATATATCAGCACTGACCTAATCTCATGCGACACCAATGCAGAGATGTGGAAAGGTTGAAAATGAAACTGAAATTCAAAGGTTTCCGAAATTCTGATTAATTGACAACAAAATGTTCTGACTCAAAGAGCATGGAAAATTATCTTCCATGACTTGAGCCTTTAATATGAGGGAAAAAAATCAAACAGGATGTGGATGCCACGCAAAAGCAATGCACCCAGTTATGACTCAGCCGAGCACTGTGAACATCTCCCAATTGATCTCTGTCTAGACATACTTTACACAATAGGAGTGCATCAGAAACAAGACACATGGTAATGACATGGTAATACATGATATCCTTTAAAATCTCCTTCATAGCCTCAAGTTTTGGCCAGTATACAAAGAGTATAGGAAACCCTTTAACAGCAGACTAACTGTGATTCATTTGCACTCAATAATCATGATATAAGTTTTTCCTACTATTACATACGTATCATTTAGCAAGAGTGGACTTTTTGTGTCATATATTTCCTTTTTTTTTTCTTTTGTGTCATATATTTCTTATAGGAAAATAATTTAGGCTAGGCAAAACTGTTGGGGCACAGTGTGCTTATATACAATGGACAATGAAACTGAAACACCTGGTTTTAGACCACAATAATTTATTAGTATGGTGTAGGGCCTCCTTTTGCGGCCAATACAGCGTCAATTCGTCTTGGGAATGACATCTACAAGTCCTGCACAGTGGTCAGAGGGATTTTAAGCCATTCTTCTTGCAGGATAGTGGCCAGGTCACTACGTGATACTGGTGGAGGAAAACGTTTCCTGACTCGCTCCTCCAAAACACCCCAAAGTGGCTCAATAATATTTAGATTTGGTGACTGTGCAGGCCCTGGGAGATGTTCCAACTTCACCTTTCATGTTCATCAAACCAATCTTTCACCAGTCTTGCTGTGTGTATTAGTGCAGTTGTCATCCTGATACACGGCACCGCCTTCAGGATACAAAGTTTGAACCCATTGGATGCACATGGTCCTCAAGAATGGTTCGGTAGTCCTTGGCAGTGACGCACCCATCTAGCACAAGTATTGGGCCCAAGGGAATGCCATGATATGGCAGCCCAAACCATCACTGATCCACCCCCATGCTTCAACTCTGGGCATGCAACAGTCTGGGTGGTACGCTTCTTTGGGGGTTCTCCAAAACCGTAACTCTCCCGGATGTGGGGGGAAAACAGTAAAGGGGGACTCATCAGAGAACAATACATGTTTCACATTGTCCGCCAGCCCAAAATTTGCACTCCTTGCACAATTGAAACCGACGTTTGGCATTGGCATGAGTGGGCCCAAAGGTTTGGCTATAGTAGCCCGGCCGTGTTTTATTGACCCTGTGGAGCTCCCGACGGACAGTTCTGGTGGAAACAGGAGAGTTGAGGTGCCACATTAATTCTGCCGTGATTTGGGCAGTTTGTAGTTTTTTTATTTTTTGGATACAATCCGGGTTAGCACCCAAACATCCCTTTCAGACAGCTTCCTCTTGCGTCCACAGTTAATCCTGTTGGATGTGGTTCATCCTTCTTGGTGGTATGCTGACATTACCCTGGATACCGTGGCTCTTGATACATCACAAAGACTTGCTGTCTTGGTCACAGATGCGCCTGGTATATATATATATATATATATATATATATTATAATATATAATACACTGCTCAAAAAAATAAAGGGAACACTTAAACAAACAATATAAACCCCAAAGTGAATCAAACTTCTGTAAAATCAAACTGTCCACTTAGGAGGCAACACTGATTGACAATCAGTTTCACTGCTGTTGTGCAAATGGAATAGACAACAGGGGGAAATCTTTGGCGATTAGCAAGACACACTCAATAAAGGAGTGGTTCTGCAGGTGGGGACCACAGACCACTTCTCAGTACTTATGCTTTCTGGCTGATGTTTTGGTCACTTTTGAATGTTGGTGGTGCTTTCACACTCGTGGTAGCATGAGACGGACTCTACAACCCACACAAGTGGCTCAGGTAGTGCAGCTCATCCAGGATGGCACATCAATGCGAGCTGTGGCAAGAAGGTTTACTGTGTCTGTCAGCGTAGTGTCCAGAGCCTGGAGGCGCTACCAGGAGACAGGCCAGTACACCAGGAGACGTGGAGGAGGCCGTAGGAGGGCAACAACCCAGCAGCAGGACCGCTACCTCTGCCTTTGTGCAAGGAGGAACAGGAGGAGCACTGCCAGAGCCCTGCAAAATGACCTCCAGCAGGCCACAAATGTGCATGTGTCTGCAGAAACGGTTAGAAACCAACTCCATGAGGATAGTATGAGGGCCCGACGTCCACAAATGGGAGTTGTGCTCACAGCCTAACACTGTGCAGGACTCTTGGCATTTGCCAGAGAACACCAGGATTGGCAAATTCACCACTGGCGCACTATGATCTTTACAGATGAAAGCAGGTTCACACTGAGCACATGTGACAGACGTGACAGAGTCTGGAGACACTGTGGAGAGGGATCTTCTGCCTGCAACATCCTTTAGCATGACCAGTGAGCCTGACTGCCATTAGGTACCAAGATGAGATCCTCAGACCCCTTCTGAGACCATATGCTGGTGCGGTTGGCCCTGGGTTCCTCCTAATGCAGGGCAATGCTAGACCTCATGTGGCTGGAGTGTGCCAGCAGTTCCTGCAAGATGAAGACATTGAAGCTATGGACTGGCCTGCCCGTTCCCCAGACCTGAATCCGATTGAGCACATCTGGGACATCATGTCTCGCTCCATGCACCAACGTCACGTTGCACCACAGACTGTCCAGGAGTTGGTGCATGCATTAGTCCAGGTCTGGGAGGAGATCCCTCAGGAGACCATCCTCCGTCTCATCAGGAGCATGCCCAGGCATTGTAGAGAGGTCATACAGGTACGTGGAGGCCACACACAATACTGAGCCTCATTTTGACTTGTTTCAAGGACATTACATCTAAGTTGGATCAGCCTGTAGTGTGTTTTACCACTTTGATTTTGTGTGTGACTCCAAATCCAGGCCTCCATTGGGTAATATACTGGATTTCCATTGATGAAGTCTGATTTTGTTGTCAGCACATTCAACTTTGTACAGAACAAAATATTCAATGAGAATATTTCATTCATTCAGATCTAGGATATGTTATTTGAGGGTTCCCTTTATTTTTTTGAGCAGTGTATATATATATATATATATATATATATATATATATATATATATATATATTATATAATATATATATATATATATAAATATAAATACATATACCAACATATTTAACCTGTCTTTGACACAAGTTGGTAAACTGATTAAAATGTATTTAGACTGGCACTTTGGCTCTATTAGTTAATTTTCTTTAAAAGATGTGCTTTCATGTAATAAATTGTAATGAATTCATATTGATGACCGTAACAAAATGCATTAAAAATAAATCTGTAAACTATAGTAAAATATTTACAATACACACTGGTAAACATGGGTTGCACTGCTTTGAATACAATTTATATTTGCCAAGCAACTGCTATATTTAACTTATACAGGTTTGGAGGTCCTACTGTTTGTTTTGTTTTTTAATCTGTTGACTTTCTTTAGCAATATTACCTACCCCATAATCCCAGATTTAATTTTTATTATCCATAAGAGGGAAGGAAGCCCTGCCAAACAATGAAACTGAGACCAACGCTGTAATAAAACACAAAAATGTGAATAAAACCTCTGGGAAACAAAAAAAAGATATCTTATTCAGAAGTAAATATTTAAAAAGGAAAGTCTTACTGTGGTAAAACAGTGGAGGAGAAAAATCTAACTACATAGAGCACATGAGAAGAATATTGAAATGTGAAGAAATTAGAGAATTTCTGATTCCGTTCCCACTGAAGTCATGATCCAATATTCTGTTATCTCCTTTCTGGTTTATTGATGATATGATTCAGCTTGGAGAAGTCAGCAAAGGAAAAATAGTCAGATTTTAAGGGCAAAATATATCAAAAGACAAAACATTTTTTTCTGTAACCAGTTTCTCTAAGAAATGAGGTCAATCTTCATATTTCATACTATCCTAACATTTACAACTATATAAGACTAATTAGTCCATGATTTCCTTCTTATCTACTATTTACATAGGAGTCAGAGGATTAACATTCTTAGTTTAGACGTTCAGAAATCAGTTCTAACTAAGACCATCAGTGCTATACATCCAATCCTGCATGAAATGTAGATATCAGTGTGTACAGAATGGGTGTAGTCATGCTTAGTGTTTGCATTGTTTGTTTTACAGCAGCCCAGTGATGTTCAGGAGCAGGCCTTTTGTTGAGCTCATGCTGCTCATGACTCATATTCCTGAAAACAAGAGCTCAAAGGCACAAAAAGGCGCATTGATAAAGAGACAGATATAGATGGGGCTGGGCGTTGGGCTCCTCGCCAAAATGGGGTCTGAGCTGCCTTAGACGCATGGAAAGAACAGGGCCTTTCAGGATTTCTAGTTCCAACATGAGCCCCACATTCTTCGCATAGCGTGCCCACCATGCTATCCTACATGTCCCATGTTTCCATGCATCCTCACAGAAAGAGGGAGAACCTCCTCCTTAAGTCGGGTGCCGATAAATTAGCAACACCCTGAAGAGCTGGAGCAGTAAATCTCAGGTTTTGTGATTTTCTTGGACAGACAGGGAAACGAGGTTTGCTCTCTGTAGAAGCCCACTGTCCATGGATGATAAATTATTCAACACTTGGGGCTTTAGTTGTCAGTGTAAAGACCTTCTATATTTCTATTTTATTTGCAACAAGCACACCAAAAGAAAACAGCCTAATTAGAACCTTTCTGAAAGGAGTTAAGCTTGGCAGACAAGACAGAGGGAGGCTTTGATGTTGATTCGGTGCAAATATGAATTGAGTAAAGAGGCAGGGAGGAGGAAATGTCATGGAGAGGTAAACATGAATCCGTGAGATTAAGGAACAGGTTGGTTGGTTGGTTTTTTTTGTGTGTGCGGGGGGGGGGTGACATGTCAGATTCCAAACAAGAGAACAGAACCAAAAAAAAGAGACACACATGCTTCAAGATGAAACAAGCTTCCAGAAGCTCTTCAGCATAGGAACACCAGCAGGGCAGTCCATAGAAAAAAACAAAAGACAACAAAGAAATCATGGTTTGCTCGTCTTTTTGTCCCATTCGGCAGGACATGCTACTGGATGAGGTCTTTGTTGCTTTGGTTTGCATGGTTGTTCTGAAACTTTTTTGATCATCTACAAAAACAAATATGTGAATCTTTAAATTAACTGAAAACACAGAGAGCAGCATGTAAACCCAAGCTTTTTACACACTATGCTTTCATGAGATAGGTTTAAATTCAGTGCAGATTTCATTACTATAAAGTAGGGGTGTGATTATACACACAGCTCACGGGACAAGATGATACTGGCAATTTGCTTCATGTGAATAAGAGAAGATGAGATTTTGGAAATATTTTTGGGTAAGCTATGAATTCCCTGTTTTCTTCTATTCACAATTAAAAGGTTTAAGTGATCACAAGCAAATATCCCAACAAACCTAAAAGACAATGCTGCAATGCCCTTATCCATTAAATAGGTTTTCTGCAGCTTCATTCTTTATTAACCACAATGCAAATCTTTATCTTTATAGTCTGAACTGAAAGATTGTGAGAGGAGAATGAATCGCTGGTGTTTTCATGTAAGGGAAAATGTGAAAGTGTTACTGTTAATTTTGACTTCTAACTAGCCTTTTGAAAGTGAAATTCAGGAAGAAACGTGAAATGACTGTGAGAAAAAAAACTTGGGTTTCTTCATCAGAAGCTTGCCAATCAATATCTCCATATACTATAAGTGCCAAACGGGAAAAACTTAAGCAAAAGACATAGCAAACTTGGACTTTCTTTTTTTCCATGCTTGAAAATATATCTTTTTCCAACAGGAAATGCAAACCAATTTTTACCCATACCAACGTCTAATTAACAAATAAAAAAATGCACTTGCTGTTAAAGGTGGGGTCAAACCCCCACAAAGCAATGAGAAGAAGGTAAACAGCAAGACCAAAATTGCCCGGGGAAGGACCTAAATACATACGAGTGAGAAAAGAGGTAATTACAGGTCAACATCCATCTCTGGCAATAAAAGCTTTGTGGTTAGGTAGGGGCCTCATCAAGGGAAACACTTATCTGAGGAACACATTTATCTTGCTGCACTGATTGATGAGAGTGTAAACAGAGTTTCTCAGACCAAACCACCGAGGCAGAGCGTGGGTTTGAATTTACCCCAGCTGTCCCAAAGCAAAAAACAGTCCGGACTTGTTTCTGGATGCAACACACAACAAAGTCCATGACAAATCATATAACACATGTAAGTCAAAAAGAGCTACAGTAAGATAGGTATCAGGTCTATGACTATGATGGGGCAGGTAACTAACTTTAAAGTAATAGGAGCACCCTTGCTGTGTTAATCTCCTTGAGCAGGTGATCTCCAAATCCATTTAAGAGGGTGTTCAGGAGTTTAAAACAATGTGATTACACAGGGATGGGAAGTCCCACCAAGAATTCAATTCAATTCAATTCAGTTTTTTTTTAAAGCCCCAAATTTCCCAAAAACCCCTGTTGTCTAAAGGGCATTTAAAAAAAGTCAGGTACATACATTCCAATTAGTCCCTAACCTTGAACAGTGCGTCAGAGTTAGTATTTATTTTAAAAATTTGGGTAAAAAAATTTTTTCTATCTAAGGAAACCCCCCAGATTGCATCCAGCATGACTTGCAGCATTCACTCCTCCCGGATGGGATGTAAAAACAGTGGACAGTCACTGGCGTTGACTTTGCAGCAATCCCACGTGGAGAGGAAAAAATCCCTTTTAACAGAAGAAACTTCCCGGGAGAACCAGGGTCATTGAGCGGCCATCTTTCCAACGACCGACTGGGGGGTTTGGAGAACAGAGCAGAGACACAAAAAGAAAAAGAAGCACTGATCCAGAGTATTTCTAGGGAAGGAAAAATAAATGTTAAGGATGTAGTCCTTTGTCGTTTCATCTAGGAAAAAGAAAAGATAAAATTGAGCCAGTTTTCAAAGGGTTTAATCTGAAAGAGAGCACATATAATTTTGTTACAGTAAAAGGGTCGTCAAAACGCCATGTCTAGGAGAGAGAAAGGGTTAAACACTAAAAGACAGGGTCTTGGGTATCGGGGAGAGGGTGAGCATTAAGTTGTTGCCAGCAGAAGCTCGGACGGTGTTCCTTCCCGAAAAAGGGGTCACAGGTAGACAAGAGTCCGGGGCCCGGTGTAGTTCTGGAAGAGAAAAGAGAAGAACAAAATTAAAAGCTGAAAAAACAGCAAAAATGCAAAAATTGGGGATTGTGTGAGAATGTAGCACAAGGGTGAAAAATGGTCATTATGTCCTCCAGCACCTAACCTATAGCAGCATAACTACACAGAAATTTCAGTTCAGATTATTTAGTTAAACGGCGTTATTTTTTAAAAATGTTCTGAAGGTCCCCACAAAGGGGCCCACTGTGGTCATTGTTGTCCACAAGGGTTGGGGTACCTCTCTCTGTCAACTGATTTAACAACGGGGGAAAGAGAAGGGGCATACAGGGAGCAGAAATGAGGGTGTTTTGCACCTCAAACATAACTGAGCCAGTTTTAGGGGTAAACCGACTCCCCCTTCTCCACCAACGGGAGGGAGGAAGGCTCCCTCCTGACAAACTCACCCCTTTTAACTATAAGCTTATCAAAAAGGAAAATTTTTAATCTAGCCTTAAAAGTAGACAGGTGTCCGCCTCACGGCCCCAAAAAAAAAACCGGGGGCTGGTTCCACATGAGGGAGCCGATAAATAAAAGGGTTGCCCCCATTCTCTTCTAAGACTCTAGGAAACCCCCAGTAAAACCCGCAGTCTAGAACGAAATGGCTCTTTTTGGAACAATGGGGAAAAAATCGATCTCTGATGTATGTGGAGCTAAAATTTAAGGCTTTTTATGTGAGGAGGAGAATTTTAAAAATTCTATTCTGGATTTAACAAGGGCCAATGAGGGAAGCTAAAAAAAGGAAAATATGATCTCCTTTTAATTTTCATCAGAAATCTTTTCAGCATTTTTACAGCTGAAGGCTTTTAAATGCATTTTGGGACATCCTGATAGTAAAAAATTACAATAGTCCCCCGCCTTGAATAAATAATCACGGGCTAGTTTTTTTAGCGTCAATTCGGATAGGAAAATTTTTTAATTTGGGCAGTGTTTTCCCGGGGGTGAAAGAAGGAATCCTAGAAACTGTTTAATATGGGAATTTAAATAATGTCTGGTCAAAAGTAACACCCAAAGGTTTTTTTCTTTATACCGGAGTCGTTTAAAGCCATCCAGGTTAAGTGATTGAACAAAGCAGGTTCTTTTTTAAAGACTTCCGTTTCCAAAGAAGACAACTTCTGTCTTGTCTGAATTACGAAGCAAAACATTTAAAGCATCAGTTTTTACATCTTCAAGACATTGCTTGTAGTCTATCTAACTGGTTGGGTTCATCAGGGATTTATGGATAATTAAGCGAGTATCATCCAGCGTAACAGTGAAAATTTATTCTATGCTGCCTGAATAATTTGACCTATTGGAAGTCCATATCATATAGTGAAGAGAAACTGCCCAAGTAATGAACCCTGTGGTATTTTGATGAGTGAAACTAAGGATTAAATATTAAAAGAGTTTGTAGTTCTTGATTGGTCTGGGAACTAATCAATAAATCGGACTGAAACATGGTTGCTACTCTCCTCGCCCAGTTATTTCGAGGAATGTGAAAAATTTAAAGAATTCAGTAGGAGTTGGAATCTTATAGTAAACAATGATCCTCTTCTTGCAGCCATGGTTTCTGTGAGGCAAAATAACTAAATGCTGATTGTCAGAAATCAGTGTCACTAAACTAACAAAGTCTTTGAAGAGAGAGATCTTATGTTCAGTAGGCCACATTTAATTGTTTTATTTTACTTTTTAGTCTGAGTTGTGTTTATTTTTATGAGATTTTTCTGAATTCCTCCTTTTAGATTATTTTTTAATCTATTAAATTTTGGCCGTGGGCGAGACACTGTCTTAATAGGGTAATGGGTGGGTAGCAGTACAGAAGCTGCAGAGAGGAGTGTTAAACTACGACCCTGCTTCCTGGTCCTGGACAAAAAGTCATCATCTGGTTCTCAGCTTGGCCTGTCAGCTTGGCCTGCAGTTACCACTGTTTCCTCCTTAAAATGAACCTAGGACTCATTTCGGGCTTAAAACAACCCCATTAAGGTGCAAAAAATACAATAACTGTTGCCAAAGCCTTCAGCTTATTTAATTTTCGAGTAGCCACACACTTGTTTTTTTTTTTTTGTTTTTTTTTTAAAGTGGTCTATGACAATCGTTTTTTTTTTTTTTTTTTTTTTTTTTTGTTCTGTTTGCTTTGAAGGTTTTGATGTGGCTTGGCTACTTTTTAACTCTACTTTAGTCCAGTCATTGTACCTGAGGAGTGAGAATGTGATAGCAGGATAAGTATTATTTGTTCCCTTCACAATTCTGGCCTTTATTAAAGAGTGACAAGAAGAGCGCCATTATTGAAAGAAATTGAAGGTTATCTAAAACATGGGAAGAAGGTGCTCTAGACAGATTAAACCAAAATTAAACCTTTTGGTCTACATGCACATCACTACATGTGTCAACACCCTGAACACACAACTCCCCACGGTAAATTGGTGGTAGCATAGCAGCATCATGCTGTGGGATGCTTTTCTTCAGCAGGGACATTGTAGCTAGTCAAAGTAGATGACGAGATGGACGGAGCTAAATCCAGGGCACTACTAGAAGATAACCTGTTAGAGGTTGCAAAAGACTTGAGACTTGAGAGGTTGTTGAGCATGACATCAACCTAATTTAATAGTTCCAATTCAAGCATATTCATGAATTAAAATGTCCTAGTCAATGACCAGATCCAAATCCAAATGAGAATGTGGCAATAAAGGATATTCTCATTACTCTATATCTAATTTGTGCTGGTGGAGACATGCCCCAAAGGATTTACAGCTGTAATTCCACTGAAAGGTGGTTCTACAAAGTCAGTCAGTCATTTTCTTCGATAGTGGGTCACGGGGAAGCTGGTGCCTATCTCCAGCAGTCTATGGGCGAGAGGCGGGGTACACCCTGGACAGGTTGCCTGTCCATCGCAGGGCAACACACAAACAACCATGAACACACTCATTCACACACCTAAGGGCAATTTAGAGAGACCAGTTAACCTAACAGGCATGTCTTTGGACTGTGTGAGGAAGCCGGAGCACCCGGTGAGAACCCACGCATGCACAGGGAGAACATGCAAACTCCATGCAGAAATTCCATGCAGAAAGACCCCTGGCCGGGAATTGAACCCAGGACCTCTTGCTGCAAGGCAACAGTGCTACCAACTGTGCCACCGTGTGCAGCCTGGTTCTACAAAGTATTAGATAGTTAAAAAAAACGCACGTCTCACTTTTCAGATTTGTGTTCAGGAAAGATTTTGATATATACAATTTTAAGACATTTTATACAATTTTCCTTTAAAACTTCACAATTTTGCATTACTTTGTGCTGAAATGTTGATGTGCTGGTCACAAAAAAATTACAATAAAGTGCACTGAAGTTTGAGGTCGTAATGCGACCCAATGTGAAGGGGCTTTTCTACACAGCAATGTATCTCTCTAATACTTTGTGTTTATTCTAGTGCTGTTACATCTTGCTGAAGCTGAATCTGTACTCGGCTCACAGAGCCAAATCCCTTCAAGTCAAGCCATCATCATGTTTTAAGAAGGTACTTAAGTGGCAGTCATAAAAAGTTTCCCAACAGTTAATTTTACTGGGAGACAATAAATGTGATGAACATAAATTGGAAAAACCAAAGAACTCAGCGTTGTATCCAAACACTGTACAGACAAGTAAACTTTGTATTGTTTCTTAAAACTACAGAGTTAAAGCCCTAGGGCTTATGCATATGTTTACACAGGAAGCCTCGTCATCTTTTCATTAATTGGGCCAGCACTGTATTGTGTAAACATGGCAATCAGGTCTTAAGAAACCCCCCACCTCTTCAAAGTCCAAACATTTCCAGGTTGCTACATCTAATAATTTCCTGCATTGTTAAAAACATAGAAAGAAATCTCCCATGGTGAGGCTGGCAACTAGGTCAGACACATTCAATACAAGCTAAAAATGAGCCAATGAAGAAATTAAACAGATCATCTGCTGTGTTACTGCCCTTTGTAAAGGTGTGTGTGTGCGCAAACCAGGCTTGCTACATCTGTTTATTTACCCAGAAAAAGAGGAGCATTAGAAGAAGCATAAATACACCTGCAGGTCTTGTCTTACATAACACATCTCAACTCTGCACCTTAGGGAATAAACACTTTACATACCATCCAAATCATTTGTTTACTCTGCTTACCCAATGCACTGCACAGCCCCTCCTTTATTTCCACATGCTCTTGCAAAAACTTGGAGATCTCAGGCTCAGTGCTGAAATGTTTTGCTATCCAAAAACACTGGCTTTAAAGAAAACAGTTTGTTGGGTATATTCATTTACTGATATTTATAAGATACAGGACCATACACATTTGCAAGACACTATGATGGGTATCCAATACAATAGCACTTAGTAATATTTATTTAAACAATTATTCCAAAGACAAAGCAAGTATATCCTATTTCAAATCTGAAACAAATAATTATTAGATCATATAAAGAGGGAAATACAGACAGTTTATCTTGTTAATATCATTTTTATCAAAAACTAAGACAGATTGCAGCAGTAGTGTGTTAAAAACAAAGTCTATAATAAGGTTCCAACACTTGCAGTAGAGTACTATTAGTTATAAGCAGTCCAGGTCCTGGGGCTATTACACAAGTCAATTATGAGCCCTCCACCACCATGTTTGACAATTTGTATGAGCTGTTTGTGCTTACATGCTGTCTTTGGTTTTCTTTATACATGGCTCTGTGCATTGTGGTCAAACATTGCTCTATAGGTTTTGTGGCTTGTTCAGATGCAATTTTGTCAACTTAGATTATGCTACTATATTCTTTTTTCAGATAGAAGACACTTTCCCATGGCAACTCAAACAACCAATATTTAATCAGTTTGTTTTCTAAAAGTACTGCCATGAACTTTACCGTTTAAAATGCTAAATGTTTCTTTGAGCATTGCAGTCTGATCTCATGGTGAGCTTGTTGGGACATCCGACCCTGAGAAGTTTTGCAACTCTCTAAGATCCCAGCTGCACTACTCTGGGTATTTATTGGTCAGTTAGTTTTTCATTTGTTTTAAAAAAATATTTGTATGCATGATTAAACATGCTGTAATACCTGTGTTGTGGCAGGAGGCGATAAACATGACAATATTAATGAAATGAAAATTCAAAAGAAGATCCTGAGCATGCTGAAAGCAGTTCTAGACAATGAATCAAAATATTCTACAAAAAGAGCTCATGGATTCGCTTTAACTTTTTCCTCTCAGTCAACAACTTCAGAAACAGAGAAAGCACAAAGACAGATGTGGAATAATTCATAATAAACGGCCTCAATGTTGATGTGGTTTCTAGCACTAAAAGCGAAAGTGGGCATGTGCGAAGAGGGCCTCTATGCCATTGTTTTCATTCATCTCTGGACCATGCTGCCTTATATAAACAGCTACTACTCAAATATTGCAGCCTCGACCCAACCATACAGAAGCTTTGTTTGCACTGTTGGAGATTCACTCACCTCAGGATGCTGGGTGCTTAAAAACTGGAAGCAAACTGATAGCATGAGCCACTTTCTGATAAATTCGGCATTTAAATGTGTGACCACATGTGGTCACTCAGAGAGCATTGAAAATACATTTCTGAGATGGTCAGTTGAGCCTTAAATATGAAAACAAACACTGAGACCGTGACATTATGGCAAAAGTAACATAAGCCCCTTTTACAAAACACTTCAATGCAGGATTAACACACCTTTTTACCATCTTCATGTGTTTTGTGAAAGGACCAACATGACAAGAGAGGTAGAAGTTAGCCTACCTCTGTCAGGGCCCCAAATCACCAGGCAAGGTAGTCACAGCCCCACATTAGTTAACTTGTTTAAGAACAACGGTCATGAGTCAAAAAAGGGATGAGGTATAGAGTGTGCGACCAGCCAGCAGCAAGATTTTAAAATGTAATCGAGACTAATGGAGTTTAAACGAAAATTCAACATGGAAGACTCACCATCACCTCCAGCTTCGTCTAATTACTCCTCCATGCGGCTCTGCTCCACCAATCAAGCGTCAAGTCTGCAATTATCCTTGGCCAATCATCCTTCAAGGCTCCGCTTTAAAAGATCTTCATCCATGAACCCTCCGTTCTGCAGCTGAGCTTTGACCAAACCTCCACCCCATCTCCACCATTTGGCTTCCAAACTCCTTCCAAATCTCCTCACGCCTCCACTCCACCACCAGGATCGGATCCCGGGGGGAAGACATCTCTAAATCTAACCCTAAGCTGTTCATTCAAGCGCATGTCATTCTCAGCATTCACGTCTTCCACTGGGGTCCGAGCTCCAAAGACTTAAACATTCACTAATAAACTTTTCTATTTGTGAGTCTTTCCTGGTTGAAATAAATCGTTTCTGATAAGTGTAAAAAGGTGAGATATATCATATAAATTTGAAGCATTTGCTGTGCCAGCAAAAGGAAAACAAGTTAGAAAAGAATGGTATATGGAGACTTTTAACAGAGATTTTAGGCATTGTGCTGATGTCAGTGCTTTACAATATCTCCTGCCCTCCCACATTGCCAGAGACATTTCTAAAAGCTTACAGCTGTGTGAGTTTCTATAGTTTATATATACAAGCTGGTATTTATTAATAAAATTGTTAATAAAAGTCAGTATTTCATTAACGCAGGGTAGTGAGAACATTGCATATTCACATGACTGTTAATTAGGTGGAGTAGGTCACAGAACAAACTAGCCCATGTCTAATCAATAGTTATTTATTAGACCTTAGCACTTTAACTGGAAAAGGCCTCAAGGCTCTGGCACCATTTTCAAAATAAAATGTGTGAACTGTAGATTGAAGTAAATGCTTTCATTTGGTTTTAAAGCTACTTTAGGAATCAACTCGCACTGCCAAATTAGACAGCCAGAGAACTTACAACAAATAACTGAGGTGACTGTTTTCTGAACTTTCAAGTCTTTGATTAAAAGAAAAGCAACCAAAAAATAAACAACTATTACTGAGACGGAAAAGCCTTGGCTAATGGCAAACCAGCAGTGCAACAAATACACTAAAGATTTTCAAGCAGGCAAACTCTTCATGAACCTGAGTTGTATTTTTATCTCATTAAACCCTGTGGCTTTAAGATAGATTGGCTGTGTGGCCGCTTCTAACACTTAATGCAAAGGAAAGGAAAGGAAAGGAAAGGAAATGTGTATTGCATTTTATTTGTCTTAAAAAATTTGTAGTCACTTGTAATGACTTAAAACTGTTGACGCTGTGTATTGACGCTGTACTATAAAGAGATGCATCAATCAAGCTTTTCCTGTGTTATACAGATTTCTGATCTTCATTGAGGTCCGGCCTATTGGTACCTTTTGAACCAATTCCAATTTTCTATTCAAGGCAATATACTATACTGTTAGTTCTTTACTAATAGCCTGTGGTTGCCCTTCCAGTGAAATAATGTCTTAATTTAACAGCTGCTTTCAGAGCTGCTTAGTTTTTCCATCAACTTCTTACTTAGCTTCTAAATTAGATTTTACAGATCAAAACATTCCTTCAAAACGGTAACAGATTAAATCAGAGTAGCAGAATGACATTTTGGTGACACTTTCTTTGATTGAAGATTGTCAGTTAATGTGTGTATTTTCATAATTTTTAGATTTAGTTTTCCTCCAACAAACTTGGAGTTTTGTGGTTGTTGTGGTTTAAACTCGGAGGGTATCGGAGATGAAAAGTTTAAACAATAAAAATCTTTCAGTTATAAGCAGACATGTGTACACCTTAATCTTACTGTTACATCAGTAGAGCCACACAGGAGTTGTATGCTGCACACCCAACAATCCAGTCAGTAGAAAATATGATAGCTTTGACATATAATTTAGGTTGATGGGAGATTTGATGGGACAGATCATAAGACTATATAAAATTAATAAAGAAGTGAGGCTTTAACTGGTGGGGCTGCACAGTAGTGAAGTTGGTAGCACTGTGGCCTTGCAGCAAGAAGGTCCTGGGTTTGACTCCTGGCCCGGGGGGTT